>OX463238.1:122716619-123144119 GCA_949820135.1 Sylvilagus floridanus | reverse complement strand
GAAGGGAGCTCTCCAGAGTCCAAGTGACTCTGGCAGCTTCTGGAACTTTCCTCACTCTCTTGCCAAGGAAGCAGAATCTCTGCTGGCAGAGACTGGAATGGGGCTGCCTTCCTGGCTCCAACAACATGAAGGGGGATAGCCCAGGTGCACAGCTGTGGGCAAGTCCCTTATGCATTAGGAATTAGTACCTGGCACACACTTAAAGCACAACCACCACCTCAGGGCTGGCTCAAAGCCAGGTTTATTACCCAAAGTCAGGTACATGTCTGTGGTGGTGAATGAGAATAAGGAGGACAAGTTTGAGGCTACAGGACAGAAAAGGTTAATCTTCTGATAGATGAGGACAATAGCAGAGTCTGGGCAATCAAAACTCCTGCCCTGCCTCCGTGAGGACAGGCTGGCCTTTGAAGGAGTACAAAGTGGGGAGGGGCTACTGAGTCAGTGCTGAGGCTGGCTGTGGGTCTGATAACGGGGCATCTGGCATGTCAGCACAGGTCCTTGATAAACTTGCTTGAGTGTTTGACTTCATCCTGAGAACGCAGCAGGATATTCTGCACGACTAAGCAGCTACAGCACATTGTCTGGCTGAGATCTGAAAGAGGAAAAGTGTTGCGTTAGCGAGTCCAGGGCTTCCTTGATCAGGAGGAGGCCCGCTCAGCCTGGAGCCCATGCTCACTATGTCCCCCGTTACTCATACCCCTTCAGGTCCTTTTACAACACAAGGAAACCTCTGGTCACGCTGACCACAGAGGACCAGATTCCTTTAGAGCTACAGCAGACTTTCTAAAGGACAGCTCTGAATTCACAAGCAAGCTTTACTTATCTGTTTGAATGATCATAATAGGCAGTTACAGGCTCAGAAGTTATCACCTACAAAAGTGAAAAGAAAATCGTATTTGTTGCGGTTGTAAGCTTAGTCTCTTCCCCTTTCCATAACAGGGTCTATGCATGGATTCCAGAGATTGTGTTTGCAGAGAAATGGAGACACTGGGGACAGGACACTGAAAGTGTCAGAGAAACCATGCATTTGTGGAGGGGAAACACCAAGGTCTCCCACGAAGACCCAAAGCCAACCCTGATGCCCACCACTGATCAGCAAACACCTGCTCCCTGTTCCTGGAGCCACTGCCCTCCTCTTGGAGGTTGCTGAACACTCCCATGCAGAGGCCTCTGCTGGGCTCGCATCTTCCAGATACTCTGCTGCTCACACGAGTTGCCAAAACCAAAGGGAGATACTGATGCTGTGTGGGGCCCTTTGACCCCAGCCCCCTTGAGCTCTGATGACACAATGCCCAGACCCAAACTTGCCACGCCCTTCTTCTGTTGTCTAAACCCTCAGGCACAGAGGACCTGTGTCGTCTGTCAGTGTCCCCCTGGCAGTGAAGAGGCCACAGCAGATGCCTGGGATCTGGCTCTCTGGATGCTTTTTCCAAGCCCACTCCTTGGACTCGTATCCCTGAGCTGGGCCATGGTGCTGGCAGAGGGATCGGTCACACTGTTCCTGCTTGGGCTCTGGGCGCACCTGGAACTGGGCCAGAGCTCCCCAGGCCGCCCCTCCTGGCGCTACGTCTCGTCTGAGGTGGTGATTCCCAGGAAGGAGCTGCACCAGGGCAAAGGTGTTCAGGTGCTAGGCTGGCTCTCCTACAGCCTGCATTTTGGGGGCCAAAGACACGTCATCCGTATGCGGAGAAAGAAGCTTAATTGGCCCGGACACCTGCTAATGATGACTCAGGATGACCAAGGAGCCTTGCAGATGGACTATCCCTACATTCCTATGGACTGCTACTACCTCGGCCACGTGCAGGATGTTCCTCTGTCCACCGTCACCATTGACACCTGCTATGGGGGCCTGGAAGGCATCATGAAGCTGGATGACCTTGCCTACGAAATCAAACCCCTCAGGGACTCCCACAGATTTGAACACATCGTTTCTCAGATAGTGGCCGACTACAACGCCACGGGGCCCATGTATACGCTGGAACACAAGGAGGATGTGGACCCCTTCTTCTCTGAGGTGAACAGCACTGTGGCTCCCAGGTTCTCTGTTATGATGTACAGTGCCCATAGGTTCATTGTGAAGCATCATGTTCAAGTTACTAATGGACTGTTTCAGGTATTCACCAATGTGTCAAAATCTGTCGAATTTGTAATGCGTTTGTACCATGTTGTTGATAATCTTTTCAGAACTATGTATGCTGAGATTTATGTTTCTTACCTAATCATATATGATCAAGCAGATCCGGTAGCCAATATTGAAGACTATAGGGTTCCAGGAAGTCCATTACATAATCTGTATTACAATGTGTTATATCCAGGTCTTTATCCACACTCAGCCATAGTACTTACACCAAGTAGGCCACATGAAAGTGAGTATGAACTTCGTGAGTATTTGGTGTGTGGCCGTGCTGCATTTAACTATCTTGGATACCAAGGCAGACATTATTTTTCATTAGGTGTTGTAATTGCACACCAACAGGCAAGAGTCTTAGGTGTGTGGATTGATGACCCATGGTGCATTTGCAATAGAAGAGCCACCTGTGTAATGTACAGATACCCTCAACTGACTGATTCCTTTAGCAACTGTACTTTTTCTCATATTCAACATATAACTGGGACAGTAAATTCAAGATGCTATTTCTCATACTTACATGATTACCGTAATAAAACTCTACTTCAGGAACGTTGTGGAAACCGTAAGATAGAGGGAAGGGAGAAATGTGATTGTGGCACCTTCAAGCAGTGTCATGCCAACAAATGTTGTAAAGCCAACTGTGATTTCACACCTGGAAGTGTTTGTGATAGAGAACAGTGCTGCACAAACTGCACCTACTCCCCTCTTGGGACTCTCTGCAGACCCGTCAAGAACATATGCGACCTTCCAGAATATTGTCGGGGGTCCACCTTCACATGCCCTGATGATTTTTATTTGCAAGATGGAACCCCATGCACTGAAGAGGGCTACTGCTATCAGGGGAACTGCACTGACCGCAGTATCCACTGCAAAGAGATCTTTGGTAAAGATGCTGAGAATGGTCACGACAGCTGCTATCAGATAAATGAAAGAGGGTTCCGATTTGGTCATTGTTCTAGAAGAGAGGCATTTAGTACACACAATAGATGTAGTAAAGAAAACAACAAGTGCGGAAGGCTACAGTGCACCAACGTCACTCGGATTCCCCAGCTACAGGAGCACGTTTCATTCCATCAGTCTTTATACGATGGTGTCTTCTGTTTTGGGCTGGATGAACACCGTGGGAATGAAGCGATTGATGTTGGACACGTGAGAAACGGTACTCCCTGCACTGATGGGCTTTTCTGTTTTAACAATGAGTGCAATAAGACTTTGGATAATTTGAAGTATGACTGTACCCCTCAGAAGTGCAATTTCAGAGGAGTTTGCAACAATAAAAAGAACTGTCACTGCCATGTGGGCTGGGATCCCCCGACGTGCCTAAATACAGGTTCTGGTGGAAGTTTGGACAGTGGACCCCCTCTCAAAAGAGTGCGTACAGTAAGGCTTAGCATGGCACCAGTGATCTATTGGAGAGTTGTCTTTGCTCGCCTTTATTGCTTAATTTTTGCTCTGCTCTTCGGGGTGGCCTCACGAGTACGGACAATTATGACTACCACTGTCAAGGAGGAAACAATTCCTGAGGCAAAGTAAAATATCAGTCAGCCTCCCGACCCCTGTAAAAATACAGAGCCTGTAGCAGGAACATCTGTGGAAAAGAATCAGTGCAAGAGACAGCAGCGCTGGAGAACATGCATCCTGCACACAGGGGTCATTCCCCCTGCCCTGGGAGAGGCGGGAGGCCTAGGTTTCTGTCAGCAGTTCTCCCTGATGGGTCACTGGTGCTCAGCTGAAATAAATCTTCGAGACCTCACGTCGTTGTCTTCACATCCTTCCATCAGCGTTAGGTGCCCATAGGAGCCCATGTCTCGGCCTGAAGTTGGACACCTGGGTCAGCAGCAGGGCGAGGCCTGAGCCACTCGTCCCAGGATTAATGAAGTTGTCCCCAGCTCCTTGAAGGAGACATTCAGGACATTTCTCCAAAATAGTGTTCCTGGGCTTGCGTTTCTCCTCCTCTTCCGAGTTAACTCTCCTTTCCTGAATCCAGAATGAGTTTAGGCCTCCCTGGGCTAATCCCAACCGAAGTCTCCCATTCCGCCCTAGAGTGGCTGTGAGCATAGGGACAGAGGGATGGGGGCTCAAACCCCCCACCAGGGCAAAAGCTGTGCCAACCTGGGGCACAGATCCTTCCGTGGGAGGTGGCATGTGAGGAGGCCTGACTGCGACAACTGTCCCGGCCTGGGAGGGAGCAGATGGCAGGGTGAGAGGTCAGCCTGGAACCTGGGCCGCTGAGGGCGCATGGCTCATGGTGTGATTGGGGTGGGAGCCATCCTAGCTGTGCACGCATTGTCGAGCCCTGTTGCCTTTCATCTCCTCCCGGCACAGGTCCACTCCCAGTGCCTATGTATCCCAAATCCTCGTGCCATGTTTGTGCTTCATGCTGCCTTGAACCTAAGCGTCAGACTCCAAGCTCATTCTCATCTGCCTGCTTACTCTCTGGTGGATCCAGCTGCTGTACTGTCCCTGTCTCTTTTTCCCACTGGATCCCTGTTTAGAGATATTGATATTCCATTGTACACCCACATTCCCCATCACAAATGTTTCCATGTCTTGCTCAGGGCTTTGTCACACCTACCCTGTAGATCCCGGAAGCCAGGGAGGCCCTTCCTGTGAGACCTGTGCTGTCTTCCCGCCAAGAAGCAGCATCCTGTGCACAGGAACCTGAGCCAGGTCTTGGGAAGAGGCTCCCTCAGTTTTCAAGGGCATTGAAAGCGACTCCGAAGTCCCTAGAATGCAGCTATGCATTCAGTAGGGTGGAGCACCCCAGTGGGAAAGTCCCAGGGCAGCATGAACGAGAACTGGAAGGGAGTTCAGGCCCAGCATGTGAACTGGGAGAGGGAGTTTAGAGAAGACTTAGCTGGGGTCCTGGGTGAGGCAGCACCTGTCCTGGAGGAGAATGGGGGACTCTTACTGCTGCTGAGTCCACAGCCCCGCCCCCACCCTCAGAGCGCTGAGAGGGGCACCTGCTTCCCTGAGTCCCGCAGGCCTTCCCTCTGTGCCAGTCGGGGCAGGAGGGCAGGAGGGGCTGGGCAATGGGCGTTCCCCCAGGGGATGGGAAAAGACAGCAGCGAGAGGCCGTGGACGCACAGGAGCGGTGTGAGTCCCACTGCAGAGGAGGAGCCACCCCAAACACCACACCAACTTCCTTTCCTTCTAGGGGTGGGCCGGGTGCTTCTTGTCTGCTTCTGAAATGCTCTGATGGCTGAGGGCAGCTGAGCCTTCCTAGCTGGGGTGTGGAGGAAGGGACAGCTGGCCACAGGCCCTGAGCAGGAGCAAGGTCCTTCTGTCCCCAGGCCTGGGCTGCCCCAAAGCCTGTGTCCCACAGCCAGCTCAGCCCAAGTCACAGGCCTTCTTCCTGTCTGAGACCTGCAGGACCCTAGTACCAGGGCTTAGCGGGTGTCACTTGGAGCCCACCTGGGGATACAGGACACTGTAGGGGCCTTGGAGGAGCTCCCAGAGCCCGGGGCACACACGACTGCTGCTGTCGGGGGTCCCACTTGTCTTTCACACTCAACAGAGGGCACAGGCCCTGGGCCAGAGGAGGCTGCCGCTGAAGGCACAAAGGGCCATGGGCAGGTGGGTGGACACAGGGGGTGGAGCTGTGGAGGGCTGAGGTGACTGCCAGCAGGCAGGATCCTGAGGACATGTGTGTGTGTATGTGTATGTTTGTGTATGTGTGTATATGTATCTCTGAGTATATGTTTGTGTGTCTGTTGTTTGTGTGTGCCTGTGTGTTTGTGTATGTGTGTGTTTTTGTATATGTGTGTATCTGTGTTTGTGTGTATGAGTGTTTATGTATGTGTGTGCTTGCATGTATGTGTGTATGTCTTTGTGTGTGTATATGTATTTTTGTGTATGTGTTTGTGTGTCTGTGTGTGCCTGTGTGTTCGTGTGTCTGTGTGTGTGTCTGTGTCTATGTGTGCATTTGTGTGTCTGTGTGTTTGTGTGTGTGTCTGTGAATGTGTGTGTGCTCACAGCTTCACATCTACTAGGAATAAAAGAATGAAAATGGGTCTTAAAACATTTTTAGATTTGTTCATTTATTTTCTTTCAAAGAGAGAGAGATCTTCCACCCTCTGGTTCACTGCCTAAAACATTTAGGGCTGATCCTGGCTGAAGCCAGGAGCTGGGGACCCAATCTGGGTCTTCTTGTGAGTGTGGCAGGGGCCCAGGTGCTTGAGGCATCACCTGCTGATTCCCAGCTCAGGCAGGCAGCTGGAATTGGGAGTGAAGCCCGGGATCCAACCCAGGCACTCTGATATGGGTGGTGGTGTCCCAAGTGGTATTTAACTGCTATGCCATGTGTCCACCCCCAAACCTTGTTCAATAACAAGTATCATGGGTTCGGAAACACCAGGGTCCTCAAACCCTGCTGGTAGGAATGTGAGGTGGTCCAGATACTTTGGAAAACAATTTGTCACTTCCTCAAGGATTGAATTTACCAGAACTTACTTACCAAGAGCACCTGACTCAGCTCTTCCTTTGTAGTGGCATGCTTACACATACATGTGGGCACTGACACACATGCACACATTTGCATGTATCATACGTGCATGCACAAACGAACAGGCTGGCAGACACATATTTGTGCATCTCTGCCCACATACATGCATGCAGATGTGCAGCTGTGTACTGTGTACACATACATGCACTTACACATACATGCACAAACATGCTGACATACAGACATAAGCAGGCACACATATAGATTCCCTCCATATTACATCCAAAATGAAGCATGATCTGGTTTCCTCCCCATGCAGAGAAGGGTGAGGGATCAGAAATGCTGTAGAAAAAAACAGGCTGGGCCAAGCTTCCCATGTACTTGAACCAGCATCTGCTGCTTTCTCGGGTATAGATCAGGAAACAGGATCTGAAGGGAAGGAAGCATGACAGGGGATGTGTGCATCTGAACACTACCTTAACTCACGGTGCAGAGCACCTGCCCTGTTACATTCCTTTGGCACAAGGACTGGGTGAATGATGTTAGCATACATATCAATTCCTTTGGGCACAGGCACAATTGCTAAATGAATCATAATAATCTGTGTAGTGTGTCCAGGAGTTCTTGTCTGGTAGGAGGCATCTCCATAGTCTAGATCTCCATTCCTCACCACTTTACCCTTCTGCTCTCCACAACAGCTCCAGGACAGACTTGGGCATCCTGAGTGAGTTCGCAGAACCCCCTTCCTGTAAAAGTAGATGGGCAGATCGATTAACCAGAAAATCAACAAAGAAACGACAGAGCTAATCGACACTATGGACCTAACTGATATCTATACAACATTTCAGCCCAAGGTGTTGCAGAATACACATTCTTTTCATCAGTGCATGGAAATTTCTCTCTCTCCTCTCCTCTCCTCTCCTCTCCTCTCCTCTCCTCTCCTCTCCTCTCCTCTCCTCTCCTCTCCTCCCCTCCCCTCCCTCCCCTCTCCTCTCCTCTTCTCTCTCTCTCTCTCTCTCTTTCTCTCTCTCTCTCTCTCTTCCTCCACCCCCCATTGCTTTTGGTTTTTATTTCTACATTTTTTAAATTTTTATTTAAGGTATACAACTTCCTATATACAGATTCAGGAATATAGTGATACTCTCCACTCTACCTTCCCTCCCGCCCATGCTCCCACACTTTTTCTTCCTCCTTCTCCTATTCCCGTTCTTAATTTTTTATGGTTTATTTATTTATTTATTTGAAGCAGCATTACAGAGGGGCAGAGGCAGAGAGAGAGAGAGAGAGAGAGAGAGAGAGAGAGAGAGAGAGAGATTCCACCTTATGGTTCACTCCACAAATGACTGCAACGGCCAGAGCTCCGAAGTCAAGAGCCAGGAGCTTCTTCCAAGCCTCCCATGTGCATGCGGGGGCCCAAAAACTTGGGTCATCTTCTACCACTTTTCCAGGCCATAGCAGAGAGCTGGATCGGAAGAGGAGCATCCAGGACTCGAACTGGTGCCCATATGGGATGCCAGGACTGCAGGCGGTGACTTTATCCATTGTGCCACAACACTGACCCTCCCATTCTTAATTTTTATAAAGATCTATTTTCAATTAACTTTATACTCTTAAGATTAACCCTACACAAAGTAAAGAGTTCAACGAATAGTATGAAGAAAAGAACACTGTCCCCCAGCAGCCAAGACAAAGCTTGTACACAATAATCAAATCTTGAAATGATAATTTCACACCTAGAAATTACCTTCTAGGTACTTTGTTACCACAGATCAGGGAAAAAAATTGGTTTTGTCTTTTTGGGACTGGCTTATTTTACCAAGTATAATGGTTTCCAGTTGCATCCATTTTGTTGGAAATGAGAAGATTTCTTTCTCCTCTTTTTTTTTTCACTTCTGTGTAGCATTCAATAGTGTATATATATACCACAATTTCTTTGTCTGGTCTTCAGTTGGTGGTCATCTGTGTTGATTCTATATCTTAGCTATTGTGAATTGAGCTGCAACAGGCACAGGTGTACAGGTACATCTTTCATATGCAGATTGCATTTGGTTTGAGTAAATTCCCAGGAGTGGGAGGGCTGGGTCATATGGGAGGTCCATATTCAGATTTCTGAGGTATCTCCATGCTGTCGTCCACAGTGTCTGCACAAGTTTACCTTCCCACCAACAGTGCATTAGGGTACCTTTTCCCCCACATCCTCGCAAACATTTATTGTTTGTTGGTCTCTGTATGAGAGCCATTCTAGCTGGGGTGAGGTGAAACGTCATTGTGGGTCATTGTGGTTTTGATTTGCATTTTCCTGATAGCTGGTGATCTTGAGCGTTTTTCCATGTGTCTGCTGACCATTTGAATTTCTTCCTTTGAAAAATGCCTGTTCAAGTTACTCGCCCATTTCTTAACTGGATTGTTTGTATTGTCATTGTTGAGTTTCTTGAGCTCTTTATAGATTCCGGATATTAACTCTTTATCAGTTGTATAGTTTGCAAATATTTTCTCCCATTCTGTCAGTGGCCTCTTCACTTTGCTGGGTGTTTCTTTTGCAGTACAGAAGCTTCTGAGTTTAATGAAATCCCATTTGTCAATTTTGACTTTGATTGCCTGTCCTTCTGGTGTCTTTTTCAAGAAGTCTTTGCCTACACCAATGTCCTGTAGGGTTTCCCAAGTGTTCTCTAGTAATTTGATAGTATCAGGTCATACATTTAGGTCTTCAATCCATTTGACTGGATTTTATGTAAGGTGTACAGTAGAAGTCTTGCTTCATACTTCTGCATGTGAAAATCCACTTTTCCCATCACCATTTGTGAAGAGACTGTCCTTTCTCCAGGGATTGATTGTAGCTCCTTTGTCAAAGATAAGTTGCTTGTAGCTGCATGGGTTGATTTATGGAGTTTCTATTCTGTTTGCTTAAAAGGAGGCTCTCAGGAGTCCTCCCAGGGGAAGGGGGCTCTCAGGGGTCCTACCAGGGGAAGCAGGCTCTCAGGGTTTCTACCAGGAGAGGGAGACTCTCAGGGGTTCTCCCAGGGGACAAAGGAAAAAAAGGCAAAAAAAATCTCCTAGTAAAGCTACAAATGAAATCCAAAATAAGCAATAGGAATCTTTATGGGAAAGTGGTAGGACCAAAACATTACTTATCAATAATAACCTTGAATATAAATGACCTAAATTCTCCAGTTAAAAGATACAGATTGACTGTATGAATTAAAAACAAGATCCATCTATTTGCTCGTTACAAGAAACACAGCTCACAGAGAAACACAGATGGAAAGTAAAAGGATGGAAAAAGCTATTCCATGCCAATGGAAAGCAAAATGTCAACAAAACATACTTTAAGACAAAAACTGATAAAGGAGATAAAGAAGGGCATTAGGTAATGACTAAGGGATCAACTCAACGGGAAGATGTGACTATAATCAACGTATAGTGCACCCAATGTTAGGGCACCTGGCTATTTAAAACAAATGCTAATGGATCTGAATGGAGATGCAGACTCCAGTAAAAATAGTAATGGGAGACTGCAACACCCCGCTTTCGTCAATGGACAGATCAACTAAACAGAAAATCAACAACCAACAGAGCTAATCTATACTATTGGCCAAGTGGACCTAAATGATATCTACAGAATATTTCATCCCACAGCTACAGAATACACATTCTTCTCGTTGGTGCATGGAACTGTCTCCAGGATAGACTATATGCTGGGCAATAAAGCAAGTCTCAGCTTTCAAAAAAATATACAAAACATGAAGTCATACCATGTATCTTTTCTGAACAAAATGGAATAAACCTGGAAATTAACAATTTAAATTCTAAAAAATATGTAAACACATGGAAAATGAATGATATGCTCCTGAATTTACAGTGAGTCATAGAAGAAATTTAAAAAAAAACATAGAAATGAATGAAGATAACAATGCAAATATCAAAATTTATGGGATTCAGTAAAAGCAGTATTAAGAGGAAAATTTATAGCAATTAGTATTTACATCAAGAAATTGGAAAGGCATCAAGTAATTGATCTATCAATGCATCTCAAGGACCTAGAAAAACAAGAACAAATCAAGCCCAGACTAGGAGGAAAGAAATAATAAAAATTAGAGAAGAAATAAATGAACAAAATTGAAACCAAAAAATGATACAAAAGATCAATGAGATGAAGAGCTTTTATGAAAAAATTAACAAAATTCATACACCATTGGCCTTACTAAACAAAAAAGGAGAGATGTAAATCAATAAAATCTCAGATGAGAAAGGGAGATGTCCCAATGATACCACAGAAATAAAAGGAATCATCAGAAATTGCTACACACAGCTATAGGCTAACTAATTGGAAAATCTAGAGGAAATGCATAGATTTCTGGACACATAGAGTCTGCCAATATTGAATCAAGAAGACATAGAAAACCTGAATAGACCAACAATCAAGACAAAGATTAAATCTGTAATAAAGACCCTTCCAACAAAGGAAAGCCCAGGACCTTCTATGAAGCCTGCATCACCTTAATTCTTAAGCCAAAAAAAAAAAATTCAGCAGAGAAAGAGAATATAGACCAATATCTCTGATGAACATACATGAGGCCATCACCGTGGCTCACTATGTTAATCCTCCACCTGCGGTGCTGGCTCCCTGGGTTCTAGTCCTGGTTGGGGTGTCGGATTCTGTCCCAGTTGCCCCTCTTCCAGTCCAGCTCTCTGCTGTGGCCCAGGAAGGCAGTGGAGGATGGCCCAAGTCCTTGGGCCCTTCACCCGCATGGGAGACCAGGAGGAAGTACCTGGCTCCTGGCTTCAGATCAGCACAGTGCACCAGCTGTAGAGGCCATCTGAGGGGTGAACCAACAGAAGGAAGACCTTTCTCTCTCTCTCTCTCACTCTCACTAACTCTGCATGTCAAAAAAAGGACATAGATGCAAAAATCCTCAACAAAATACTAGCCAATTGAATTAAACAACACATCAGAAATATCATTCCCTTGGAGCAAGTGGGATTTGTCCCTGGTATGGAGGGATGGTTCAGCATTTGCAAGTCAACCAATGTGGTACATCACATTAACAGACTGGTGAACAAAAACCATATGATCATCTCAATAGATGCAGAGAAAGCATGTGGTAAAACACCCCTCATGATGAAAACTGTAGGCAAGTTGGGTATAGAAGGGACATTGCTCAACACATTCAAGGCAATTTATGGCAAACCCACAGTCAGCATCTTACTGAATAAGGAAAAGCTAGAAGCATTCCCAATAAGATCTGGAACCAAAGATGCCCAGTCTCACCAGTATTATCCAATATGTTCCTGGAAGTTTTAGCCAGAGCCATTAGACAAGAAAAGGAAAGGAAATCAAAGAGATACAAAATGGGAAAGAAGGAAATGAAATGATCCCTATTTGCAGGTGGCATGATTCTATATACAGAGGGATCAAAAGAATCCACTAAGAGACTATTAGAACTCATAAGAGGAGTTGGCAAAGTGGCAGGAAATAAAACCAACCTGTAAAAATCAATAGCCTTTGTACGCACAGAAAATCCCACGCTGACAAAGAATTTCTAAGATTAGTCACATTCGCAATAGCTATAGTGTTTAAATACCTTAGGATAAATTTAACCAAGGATGTGAAAAACCTCTATAGTGAATATAACAAAACATTAAGGAAAGAGTTTTTTTAAAAAAAAAAAAACAGCAAACAAGAAGAAAAAATTCAATGTTCACGAATTGGAAGAGTTAACATAATAAAAATGCCCATACTATTTTTTTATTTTTATTTATTTTTTATTTTTGACAGGCAGAATCGACAGTGAGAGAGAGAGAGAGAGACAGAGAGAAAGGTTTTCCTTTGCCATTGGTTCACCCTCCAATGGCCGCCATGGCCGGCACACTGCGGCCGGCGCACCACGCTCATCTGATGGCAGGAGCCAGGTGCCAGGTGCTTCTCCTGGTCTCCCATGGGGTGCAGGGCCCAAGCACTTGGGCCATCCTCCACTGCACTCCTGGGCCACAGCAGAGAGCTGGCCTGGAAGAGGAGCAACCAGGACAGAATCCGGCTCCCCGACCGGGACTAGAACCCGGTGTGCCAACGCCGCAAGGCGGAGGATTAGCTTGTTGAGCCACGGCTCCGAGCATACTATTTTTTTTTAAAGATTCATTTTATTTATTTGAAATACAGAGTTACACAGAGAGAGGTAGAGCCAGAGAGAGAGAGGTCTTCCATCCACTGGTTCACTCCCCAGATGGCGACAATGGCCAGAGCTGGGTCAATCCGAAGCCAGGAGCCAGGAGTTTCTTCCTGGTCTCCAATGTGGGTGCAAGGACCCAAGGACTTGGGCCATCTTCCATTGCTATCCAAGGCCATAGCAGAGAGCTGGATAGGAGGAGGAGCAGCTGGCACGAGAACTGGTGTCCATATGGGATGCGCCAAGGCATTAACCTGCTGCACCACAGCTCTGGCCCCCAAAATGTCCATACTATTGAAAGCAATTTACACATTCAATGGGACGCCGATCAAAACACCTAAGACATTCTCAGGCCTGAAAAAAAATGGCCTTAAAATTGATGTGGAATCATAAGAGACCTTGAATAGTTAAAGCAATCCTAAGCAGAAAAAATAAATTGGACAGATCACAGTAACAGATCTTAAGCCATGTTCCAGTGCAGTTATAAAAAGAGCTTGATACTGGCAGAAGAATAGATATATCAATTAATGGAACAGAACAGAATCCCCAGATCAATCCACCCATCTACACCAAACTTAACTTTGACAAGGGAGCTAAAATCAATTCCTGGAGAAGGGACAGTTCTTCAACAAATGGTGCTAGGAAAACTGGATCTCCACATGCAGAAGCTGAAACCAGACCCTACCTTTACAGCTTATACAAAAGTCAACTCAAAATGGATCAAGGATCTAAATCTGCAACTCGAGACCATCAAATTACTAGAAGGAAAGGTTGGGGAAACACAGCAAGACATTGCCATTGGAAAAACTCTTGGATAAGATCCAGAATCACAAGCAAGAATGATAAAAATTACAAACATCAAACAAAGAGTCTTCTGCACGGCAAAGGAAACATGCAACAAAGTGAAGAGGCAACAGACAGAATAGGATAAAATATTTGCAAATCATATACCTGATAAAGCATTAATATCTGGATATTTCAGGAGTTCAAGACACTCAATAGCAACAAATCAACACTCCAAGTAAGAAATGGGCTAAAGATAAAAACAGGCATTTTTCAAAGGATGAAATAAAACTTTTCAACAGACATGTGAAAAGAGGCTCAGAATCACCAGCCGTCAAGGAAACACACATGAAAACCACAATGAGATCCTCATCAGAGTGGCTGTCATCCAAAAATCAAGAAGTAACAAATGCTGGTGAGCATGTGGGGAACGTGGTGCCATAATGAACTGTTGGTGGGAAAACAGTATGGAGATTTCTTAGAAATCTGAAAATATATCTATCATATGACCCTGCTATTAAAATCCTGGGAATTTACCCAAAGGAAATGAAATAAGCACTTGAAAAATTATCCGTACCCCCATGTTTATGGTAGTTCAACTGACAATAGCTAAGATACTGAATCAACCTAGATGTCCATCAAATGATGATGATATATATGCATGATGTGATACTATACAGCTAAAGAAAGAATGAAATCATGTCTTTCACAACCAAATGGAGACCATTATGCCTAGTGAATTAGGCCAGTCCCCAAAAGACAAATACCATGTGTTTTCCCTGATTTGTGGTAACTAATAGACGGAGTCAAAACATTGTAACATATATTAGCACAACTGATATTTTGGCATTTCATTATTGTTTATAGCCCTTGTCTATACTCTTGAGGAACACTCATTTTTTTTTTACTTACCTCCTGTTGAATTCTTTATTTATTGTAGGGTTACATTTGAGATTATAAAGAAAACTGAAAGTACATAATTGTAAAGATAAAAAGAAAAATAAGAAAAAGACAAGGAGGGAAGGTGGGAGTGAGGGAGGGATGGAGAGTATGGTAGGAAGAATCACTATGCTCTTAAAACTGAATATATAAAACCCAAAAGAAGTTATTGCAAAACTTGAAGAAAAAGAGAAAGGTAAGGGGCGGTTGTTTGAGGGAGGAAGGAGGAGAGACAAGTATGGTTATCAACTTAGAATGCTTTCTGTGAAGCGCGTGAAAGCTGCTACCTTTCTTATTAATAAAAATTAAAAATAAAAGAGGGGCTGGGGAGTCTGTTCACTTTGTTTCTGGTCCATCTGAGCCCCCTCTAGTGGTTTTTTTTTCTGCTCAGGGATTCTGTTTCTTTCTATTTTTTCTCCATTCCCATCTGTGAAAATTGCGATTAAGCTGGCCTTGGTTCAGTGAAAGTTGTGCCTGTTTGAAATGGGCAGATTTCTTTAGTGTTCTGTTCTGTCTCTGAATGTGGGAGGTGCCATCTTGATACCACCTGAGAACTCTGCTGAGAATTTCCACTGATTGTGAAACAGGATAAGGTAGCTAGCTGAGCTGGAGGTCACAAACCACATACCCCTGTAACTTCTGTCCTATTTGTTGCTCGGAACACCCCCTTTCCAGGGATGTCTTGTTTTCATCAAGTTTTCATCCTGGGAAACAGTTGCCAAGAAAAAATATATATGAAGCTCTGTGAAGAATTTTATGGAGATGTCATGAAACTCCCAGGTGACCACACAACCTCATCAAAGGAGGCCCTAGGACAGGCTCACCCCTCTTCCTTTGGAGATGGAGTCTAAAGGAGGTGCTGGACCCAGTGCTGTGGTATAGGGGGTAGAGTTGCGACCTGCAGTGTCTGCATCCCATATAGGTGCTGGTTCAAGACCTGGATGCTCCACTTCCAATCCAGCTCTCTATATGGCCTGGGAAAGCAGTGGAAGTTGGCCCAAGTCTTTGGGCCCCTGCACCTGCGTGGGAGACCTGGGAGAAGCTCCTGGCTCCTGGCTTCAGATCGGTGCAGCTCTGGTCATTGAGGCCATCTGGGGAGTGAATCTGCTGATGGAAGACTCTCTCTCTCTCTCTCTCTCTCTCTCTCTCTCTCTCTCTCTCTCTCCCTCTGCCTCTCCTTTTCTCTGTGTAACTGTGACTTTCAAGTAAAACTAATAAATCTTTTAAAAAAAGAAAAAGGAAGTGCTGAGCTCCTCCAACTCCCGCTACTTCCCCTCCCCCACGCTTTTCTCCCTCTGACTCTCCACTTTGGCCTTTGTGCGTCTGATTTCTCACCCTCTAAATAATCTTTACCATTTTGTTCCCCTGTGGAAACAAGCCCATCTGAGACCAACAACCCACCAAAGGGCAAACTATGGAGCACGAGGAAACCTGAAAGTGAGGCATTTCCTGACACCTGCTGATACTCTCGAGAGCAGTGACCAGTCAGCAGAGGCAGACACCACCTTCAGAATTTACTTTTCATCCCTACTATAGAGAGGTCACTTTCCCTCATTCCTCGTTGGTTGAGAAACTTGGGAGGTATAATTTAAATCTGACATGGCACCTGGGACAAGGCAAGGGGAGGAGAGATGTTACACTGTGGTATCAGCAAGGCCAACACGATGCCAGGACTGAGATACGAGGGCACTGAGTAATGGACACCTGTGGTTACAGATTACAGAGTTGTAAGTTACAGATTGCAAAGCATACTCGCAACTGACCTGTGTTGGGGTTTTGTCTTCCATGCTACTGTGGCCTATTACCATTCATGGCTACACAAAGGCTAAGTGAAGTCATTCACAAAAATATACCACTGGCTTATTTCTCACGGAATGGTTGCGTTGTTATCTTCATTCATTTCTATGGTTTTTTTTTAAATATCTTCTATGACTCACTCACTGTAAATTCAGGAGCATATCATTCATTTTCCATGTGTTTACATATTTTTTAGAATTTAAATTGTTAATTTCCAGCTTCATTCCATTGTGTTCAGAAAAGATACATGGTATGACTTCATGTTTTGTATATTTTTTTGAAAGCTGAGACTTGCTTTATTGCCCAGCATATGTGTATTCTGTAGCTGTGGGATGAAATATTCTGTAGATATCATTTAGGTCCACTTGGCCAATAGTATAGATTAGCTCTGTTGGTTGTTGATTTTCTGTTTAGTTGATCTGTCCATTGACGAAAGCGGGTGTTGCAGTCTCCCATTACTATTTTTACTGGAGTCTGCATCTCCATTCAGATCCATTAGCATTTGTTTTAAATAGCCAGGTGCCCTAACATTGGGTGCACTATACGTTGATTATAGTCACATCTTCCCGTTGAGTTGATCCCTTAGTCATTACCTAATGCCCTTCTTTATCTCCTTTATCAGTTTTTGTCTTAAAGTATGTTTTGTTGACATTTTGCTTTCCATTGGCATGGAATAGCTTTTTCCATCCTTTTACTTTCCATCTGTGTTTCTCTGTGAGCTGTGTTTCTTGTAACGAGCAAATAGATGGATCTTGTTTTTAATTCATACAGTCAATCTGTATCTTTTAACTGGAGAATTTAGGTCATTTATATTCAAGGTTATTATTGATAAGTAATGTTTTGGTCCTACCACTTTCCCATAAAGATTCCTATTGCTTATTTTGGATTTCATTTGTAGCTTTACTAGGAGATTTTTTTTGCCTTTTTTTCCTTTGTCCCCTGGGAGAACCCCTGAGAGTCTCCCTCTCCTGGTAGAAACCCTGAGAGCCTGCTTCCCCTGGTAGGACTTCCCCTAGTAGTATCTTCCAGATACTCTGCTGCTCACAACGAGTTGCCAAAACCAGAGGGAGATACTGATGCTGTGTGGGGCCCTTTGACCCCAGCCCCCTTGAGCTCTGATGACACAATGCCCAGACCCAAACTTGCCACGCCCTTCTTCTGTTGTCTAAACCCTCAGGCAGCCTGGGGAGGACCTGTGTCGTCTGTCAGTGTCCCCCTGGCAGTGAAGAGGCCACAGCAGATGCCTGGGATCTGGCTCTCTGGATGCTTTTTCCAAGCCCACTCCTTGGACTCGTATCCCTGAGCTGGGCCATGGTGCTGGCAGAGGGATCGGTCACACTGTTCCTGCTTGGGCTCTGGGCGCACCTGGAACTGGGCCAGAGCTCCCCAGGCCGCCCCTCCTGGCGCTACGTCTCGTCTGAGGTGGTGATTCCCAGGAAGGAGCTGCACCAGGGCAAAGGTGTTCAAGTGCCAGGCTGGCTCTCCTACAGCCTGCGTTTTGGGGGGCCAAAGACACGTCATCCGTATGCGGAGAAAGAAGCTTAATTGGCCCGGACACCTGCTAATGATGACTCAGGATGACCAAGGAGCCTTGCAGATGGACTATCCCTACATTCCTATGGACTGCTACTACCTCGGCCACGTGCAGGATGTTCCTCTGTCCACCGTCACCATTGACACCTGCTATGGGGGCCTGGAAGGCATCATGAAGCTGGATGACCTTGCCTACGAAATCAAACCCCTCAGGGACTCCCACAGATTTGAACACATCGTTTCTCAGATAGTGGCCGACTACAACGCCACGGGGCCCATGTATACGCTGGAACACAAGGAGGATGTGGACCCCTTCTTCTCTGAGGTGAACAGCACTGTGGCTCCCAGGTTCTCTGTTATGATGTACAGTGCCCATATGTTCCATGTGAAGCATCATGTTCAAGTTACTAATGGACTGTTTCAGGTATTCACCAATGTGTCAAAATCTGTCGAATTTGTAATGCATTTGTACCATGTTGTTGATAATCTTTTCAGAACTATGTATGCTGAGATTTATGTTTCTTACCTAATCATATATGATCAAGCAGATCCGGTAGCCAATATTGAAGACTATAGGGTTCCAGGAAGTCCATTACATAATCTGTATTACAATGTGTTATATCCAGCTCTTTATCCACACTCAGCCATAGTACTTACACCAAGTAGGCCACATGAAAGTGAGTATGAACTTCGTGGGTATTGGGTGTGTGGCCGTAGTGCATTTAACTATCTTGGATACCAAGGCAGACATTATTTTTCATTAGGTGTTGTAATTGCACACCAACAGGCAAAACTCTTGGGTGTGGATATTGACGAACCATGGTGCATTTGCAATAGAAGAGCCACCTGTATAATGTACAGATACCCTCAACTGACTGATTCCTTTAGCAACTGTTCTTTTACTCATGTTCAACATATAGTTGGGGCAAGTTCCTCAAGATGCTATTTCTCAGTCTTCCTTGACTACCGTAATAAAACTCTACTTCAGGAACGTTGTGGAAACCGTAAGATAGAGGGAAGGGAGAAATGTGATTGTGGCACCTTCAAGCAGTGTCATGCCAACAAATGTTGTAAAGCCAACTGTGATTTCACACCTGGAAGTGTTTGTGATAGAGAACAGTGCTGCACAAACTGCACCTACTCCCCTCTTGGGACTCTCTGCAGACCCGTCAAGAACATATGCGACCTTCCAGAATATTGTCGGGGGTCCACCTTCACATGCCCTGATGATTTTTATTTGCAAGATGGAACCCCATGCACTGAAGAGGGCTACTGCTATCAGGGGAACTGCACTGACCGCAGTATCCACTGCAAAGAGATCTTTGGTAAAGGTGCTCAGAATGGTCACGACAGCTGCTATCAGATAAATGAAATAGGGTTCCGATTTGGCCATTGTTATAGAAAGGATACATTTCGTTTACACAGTGAATGTAGTAAAGCAAACAACAAGTGCGGAAAGCTGCAGTGCACCAACGTCACTCGGATTCCCCAGCTACAGGAGCACGTTTCATTCCATCAGTCTTTATACGATGGTGTCTTCTGTTTTGGGCTGGATGAACACCGTGGGAATGAAGCGATTGATGTTGGACACGTGAGAAACGGTACTCCCTGCACTGATGGGCTTTTCTGTTTTAACAATGAGTGCAGTAGGCCTTTGAATAATTTGAACTATGACTGTACCCCTCAGAAGTGCAATTTCAGAGGAGTTTGCAACAATAAAAAGAACTGCCACTGCCATGTGGGCTGGGATCCCCCGACGTGCCTAAATACAGGTTCTGGTGGAAGTTTGGACAGTGGACCCCCTCTCAAAAGAGTGCGTACAGTAAGGCTTAGCATGGCACCAGTGATCTATTGGAGAGTTGTCTTTGCTCGCCTTTATTGCTTAATTTTTGCTCTGCTCTTCGGGGTGGCCTCACGAGTACGGACAATTATGACTACCACTGTCAAGGAGGAAACAATTTCTGAGGCACAGTAAAATATCAGTCAGCCTCCCGACCCCTGTAAAAATACAGAGCCTGTAGCAGGAACATCTGTGGAAAAGAATCAGTGCAAGAGACAGCAGCGCTGGAGAACATGCATCCTGCACACAGGGGTCATTCCCCCTGCCCTGGGAGAGGCGGGAGGCCTAGGTTTCTGTCAGCAGTTCTCCCTGATGGGTCACTGGTGCTCAGCTGAAATAAATCTTCGAGACCTCACGTCGTTGTCTTCACATCCTTCCATCAGCGTTAGGTGCCCATAGGAGCCCATGTCTCGGCCTGAAGTTGGACACCTGGGTCAGCAGCAGGGCGAGGCCTGAGCCACTCGTCCCAGGATTAATGAAGTTGTCCCCAGCTCCTTGAAGGAGACATTCAGGACATTTCTCCAAAATAGTGTTCCTGGGCTTGCGTTTCTCCTCCTCTTCCGAGTTAACTCTCCTTTCCTGAATCCAGAATGAGTTTAGGCCTCCCTGGGCTAATCCCAACCGAAGTCTCCCATTCCGCCCTAGAGTGGCTGTGAGCATAGGGACAGAGGGATGGGGGCTCAAACCCCCCACCAGGGCAAAAGCTGTGCCAACCTGGGGCACAGATCCTTCCGTGGGAGGTGGCATGTGAGGAGGCCTGACTGCGACAACTGTCCCGGCCTGGGAGGGAGCAGATGGCAGGGTGAGAGGTCAGCCTGGAACCTGGGCCGCTGAGGGCGCATGGCTCATGGTGTGATTGGGGTGGGAGCCATCCTAGCTGTGCACGCATTGTCGAGCCCTGTTGCCTTTCATCTCCTCCCGGCACAGGTCCACTCCCAGTGCCTATGTATCCCAAATCCTCGTGCCATGTTTGTGCTTCATGCTGCCTTGAACCTAAGCGTCAGACTCCAAGCTCATTCTCATCTGCCTGCTTACTCTCTGGTGGATCCAGCTGCTGTACTGTCCCTGTCTCTTTTTCCCACTGGATCCCTGTTTAGAGATATTGATATTCCATTGTACACCCACATTCCCCATCACAAATGTTTCCATGTCTTGCTCAGGGCTTTGTCACACCTACCCTGTAGATCCCGGAAGCCAGGGAGGCCCTTCCTGTGAGACCTGTGCTGTCTTCCCGCCAAGAAGCAGCATCCTGTGCACAGGAACCTGAGCCAGGTCTTGGGAAGAGGCTCCCTCAGTTTTCAAGGGCATTGAAAGCGACTCCGAAGTCCCTAGAATGCAGCTATGCATTCAGTAGGGTGGAGCACCCCAGTGGGAAAGTCCCAGGGCAGCATGAACGAGAACTGGAAGGGAGTTCAGGCCCAGCGTGTGAACTGGGAGAGGGAGTTTAGAGAAGACTTAGCTGGGGTCCTGGGTGAGGCAGCACCTGTCCTGGAGGAGAATGGGGGACTCTTACTGCTGCTGAGTCCACAGCCCCGCCCCCACCCTCAGAGCGCTGAGAGGGGCACCTGCTTCCCTGAGTCCCGCAGGCCTTCCCTCTGTGCCAGTCGGGGCAGGAGGGCAGGAGGGGCTGGGCAATGGGCGTTCCCCCAGGGGATGGGAAAAGACAGCAGCGAGAGGCCGTGGACGCACAGGAGCGGTGTGAGTCCCACTGCAGAGGAGGAGCCACCCCAAACACCACACCAACTTCCTTTCCTTCTAGGGGTGGGCCGGGTGCTTCTTGTCTGCTTCTGAAATGCTCTGATGGCTGAGGGCAGCTGAGCCTTCCTAGCTGGGGTGTGGAGGAAGGGACAGCTGGCCACAGGCCCTGAGCAGGAGCAAGGTCCTTCTGTCCCCAGGCCTGGGCTGCCCCAAAGCCTGTGTCCCACAGCCAGCTCAGCCCAAGTCACAGGCCTTCTTCCTGTCTGAGACCTGCAGGACCCTAGTACCAGGGCTTAGCGGGTGTCACCTGGAGCCCACCTGGGGATACAGGACACTGTAGGGGCCTTGGAGGAGCTCCCAGAGCCCGGGGCACACACGACTGCTGCTGTCGGGGGTCCCACTTGTCTTTCACACTCAACAGAGGGCACAGGCCCTGGGCCAGAGGAGGCTGCCGCTGAAGGCACAAAGGGCCATGGGCAGGTGGGTGGACACAGGGGGTGGAGCTGTGGAGGGCTGAGGTGACTGCCAGCAGGCAGGATCCTGAGGACATGTGTGTGTGTATGTGTATGTTTGTGTATGTGTGTATATGTATCTCTGAGTATATGTTTGTGTTTGTGTGTCTGTTGTTTGTGTGTGCCTGTGTGTTTGTGTATGTGTGTGTTTTTGTATATGTGTGTATCTGTGTTTGTGTGTATGAGTGTTTATGTATGTGTGTGCTTGCATGTATGTGTGTATGTCTTTGTGTGTGTATATGTATTTTTGTGTATGTGTTTGTGTGTCTGTGTGTGCCTGTGTGTTCGTGTGTCTGTGTGTGTGTCTGTGTCTATGTGTGCATTTGTGTGTCTGTGTGTTTGTGTGTGTGTCTGTGAATGTGTGTGTGCTCACAGCTTCACATCTACTAGGAATAAAAGAATGAAAATGGGTCTTAAAACATTTTTAGATTTGTTCATTTATTTTCTTTCAAAGAGAGAGAGATCTTCCACCCTCTGGTTCACTGCCTAAAACATTTAGGGCTGATCCTGGCTGAAGCCAGGAGCTGGGGACCCAATCTGGGTCTTCTTGTGAGTGTGGCAGGGGCCCAGGTGCTTGAGGCATCACCTGCTGATTCCCAGCTCAGGCAGGCAGCTGGAATTGGGAGTGAAGCCCGGGATCCAACCCAGGCACTCTGATATGGGTGGTGGTGTCCCAAGTGGTATTTAACTGCTATGCCATGTGTCCACCCCCAAACCTTGTTCAATAACAAGTATCATGGGTTCGGAAACACCAGGGTCCTCAAACCCTGCTGGTAGGAATGTGAGGTGGTCCAGATACTTTGGAAAACAATTTGTCACTTCCTCAAGGATTGAATTTACCAGAACTTACTTACCAAGAGCACCTGACTCAGCTCTTCCTTTGTAGTGGCATGCTTACACATACATGTGGGCACTGACACACATGCACACATTTGCATGTATCATACGTGCATGCACAAACGAACAGGCTGGCAGACACATATTTGTGCATCTCTGCCCACATACATGCATGCAGATGTGCAGCTGTGTACTGTGTACACATACATGCACTTACACATACATGCACAAACATGCTGACATACAGACATAAGCAGGCACACATATAGATTCCCTCCATATTACATCCAAAATGAAGCATGATCTGGTTTCCTCCCCATGCAGAGAAGGGTGAGGGATCAGAAATGCTGTAGAAAAAAACAGGCTGGGCCAAGCTTCCCATGTACTTGAACCAGCATCTGCTGCTTTCTCGGGTATAGATCAGGAAACAGGATCTGAAGGGAAGGAAGCATGACAGGGGATGTGTGCATCTGAACACTACCTTAACTCACGGTGCAGAGCACCTGCCCTGTTACATTCCTTTGGCACAAGGACTGGGTGAATGATGTTAGCATACATATCAATTCCTTTGGGCACAGGCACAATTGCTAAATGAATCATAATAATCTGTGTAGTGTGTCCAGGAGTTCTTGTCTGGTAGGAGGCATCTCCATAGTCTAGATCTCCATTCCTCACCACTTTACCCTTCTGCTCTCCACAACAGCTCCAGGACAGACTTGGGCATCCTGAGTGAGTTCGCAGAACCCCCTTCCTGTAAAAGTAGATGGGCAGATCGATTAACCAGAAAATCAACAAAGAAACGACAGAGCTAATCGACACTATGGACCTAACTGATATCTATACAACATTTCAGCCCAAGGTGTTGCAGAATACACATTCTTTTCATCAGTGCATGGAAATTTCTCTCTCTCCTCTCCTCTCCTCTCCTCTCCTCTCCTCTCCTCTCCTCTCCTCTCCTCTCCTCTCCTCCCCTCCCCTCCCTCCCCTCTCCTCTCCTCTTCTCTCTCTCTCTCTCTCTCTTTCTCTCTCTCTCTCTCTCTTCCTCCACCCCCCATTGCTTTTGGTTTTTATTTCTACATTTTTTAAATTTTTATTTAAGGTATACAACTTCCTATATACAGATTCAGGAATATAGTGATACTCTCCACTCTACCTTCCCTCCCGCCCATGCTCCCACACTTTTTCTTCCTCCTTCTCCTATTCCCGTTCTTAATTTTTTATGGTTTATTTATTTATTTATTTGAAGCAGCATTACAGAGGGGCAGAGGCAGAGAGAGAGAGAGAGAGAGAGAGAGAGAGAGAGAGATTCCACCTTATGGTTCACTCCACAAATGACTGCAACGGCCAGAGCTCCGAAGTCAAGAGCCAGGAGCTTCTTCCAAGCCTCCCATGTGCATGCGGGGGCCCAAAAACTTGGGTCATCTTCTACCACTTTTCCAGGCCATAGCAGAGAGCTGGATCGGAAGAGGAGCATCCAGGACTCGAACTGGTGCCCATATGGGATGCCAGGACTGCAGGCGGTGACTTTATCCATTGTGCCACAACACTGACCCTCCCATTCTTAATTTTTATAAAGATCTATTTTCAATTAACTTTATACTCTTAAGATTAACCCTACACAAAGTAAAGAGTTCAACGAATAGTATGAAGAAAAGAACACTGTCCCCCAGCAGCCAAGACAAAGCTTGTACACAATAATCAAATCTTGAAATGATAATTTCACACCTAGAAATTACCTTCTAGGTACTTTGTTACCACAGATCAGGGAAAAAAATTGGTTTTGTCTTTTTGGGACTGGCTTATTTTACCAAGTATAATGGTTTCCAGTTGCATCCATTTTGTTGGAAATGAGAAGATTTCTTTCTCCTCTTTTTTTTTTCACTTCTGTGTAGCATTCAATAGTGTATATATATACCACAATTTCTTTGTCTGGTCTTCAGTTGGTGGTCATCTGTGTTGATTCTATATCTTAGCTATTGTGAATTGAGCTGCAACAGGCACAGGTGTACAGGTACATCTTTCATATGCAGATTGCATTTGGTTTGAGTAAATTCCCAGGAGTGGGAGGGCTGGGTCATATGGGAGGTCCATATTCAGATTTCTGAGGTATCTCCATGCTGTCGTCCACAGTGTCTGCACAAGTTTACCTTCCCACCAACAGTGCATTAGGGTACCTTTTCCCCCACATCCTCGCAAACATTTATTGTTTGTTGGTCTCTGTATGAGAGCCATTCTAGCTGGGGTGAGGTGAAACGTCATTGTGGGTCATTGTGGTTTTGATTTGCATTTTCCTGATAGCTGGTGATCTTGAGCGTTTTTCCATGTGTCTGCTGACCATTTGAATTTCTTCCTTTGAAAAATGCCTGTTCAAGTTACTCGCCCATTTCTTAACTGGATTGTTTGTATTGTCATTGTTGAGTTTCTTGAGCTCTTTATAGATTCCGGATATTAACTCTTTATCAGTTGTATAGTTTGCAAATATTTTCTCCCATTCTGTCAGTGGCCTCTTCACTTTGCTGGGTGTTTCTTTTGCAGTACAGAAGCTTCTGAGTTTAATGAAATCCCATTTGTCAATTTTGACTTTGATTGCCTGTCCTTCTGGTGTCTTTTTCAAGAAGTCTTTGCCTACACCAATGTCCTGTAGGGTTTCCCAAGTGTTCTCTAGTAATTTGATAGTATCAGGTCATACATTTAGGTCTTCAATCCATTTGACTGGATTTTATGTAAGGTGTACAGTAGAAGTCTTGCTTCATACTTCTGCATGTGAAAATCTACTTTTCCCATCACCATTTGTGAAGAGACTGTCCTTTCTCCAGGGATTGATTGTAGCTCCTTTGTCAAAGATAAGTTGCTTGTAGCTGCATGGGTTGATTTATGGAGTTTCTATTCTGTTTGCTTAAAAGGAGGCTCTCAGGAGTCCTCCCAGGGGAAGGGGGCTCTCAGGGGTCCTACCAGGGGAAGCAGGCTCTCAGGGTTTCTACCAGGAGAGGGAGACTCTCAGGGGTTCTCCCAGGGGACAAAGGAAAAAAAGGCAAAAAAAATCTCCTAGTAAAGCTACAAATGAAATCCAAAATAAGCAATAGGAATCTTTATGGGAAAGTGGTAGGACCAAAACATTACTTATCAATAATAACCTTGAATATAAATGACCTAAATTCTCCAGTTAAAAGATACAGATTGACTGTATGAATTAAAAACAAGATCCATCTATTTGCTCGTTACAAGAAACACAGCTCACAGAGAAACACAGATGGAAAGTAAAAGGATGGAAAAAGCTATTCCATGCCAATGGAAAGCAAAATGTCAACAAAACATACTTTAAGACAAAAACTGATAAAGGAGATAAAGAAGGGCATTAGGTAATGACTAAGGGATCAACTCAACGGGAAGATGTGACTATAATCAACGTATAGTGCACCCAATGTTAGGGCACCTGGCTATTTAAAACAAATGCTAATGGATCTGAATGGAGATGCAGACTCCAGTAAAAATAGTAATGGGAGACTGCAACACCCCGCTTTCGTCAATGGACAGATCAACTAAACAGAAAATCAACAACCAACAGAGCTAATCTATACTATTGGCCAAGTGGACCTAAATGATATCTACAGAATATTTCATCCCACAGCTACAGAATACACATTCTTCTCGTTGGTGCATGGAACTGTCTCCAGGATAGACTATATGCTGGGCAATAAAGCAAGTCTCAGCTTTCAAAAAAATATACAAAACATGAAGTCATACCATGTATCTTTTCTGAACAAAATGGAATAAACCTGGAAATTAACAATTTAAATTCTAAAAAATATGTAAACACATGGAAAATGAATGATATGCTCCTGAATTTACAGTGAGTCATAGAAGAAATTTAAAAAAAAAACATAGAAATGAATGAAGATAACAATGCAAATATCAAAATTTATGGGATTCAGTAAAAGCAGTGTTAAGAGGAAAATTTATAGCAATTAGTATTTACATCAAGAAATTGGAAAGGCATCAAGTAATTGATCTATCAATGCATCTCAAGGACCTAGAAAAACAAGAACAAATCAAGCCCAGACTAGGAGGAAAGAAATAATAAAAATTAGAGAAGAAATAAATGAACAAAATTGAAACCAAAAAATGATACAAAAGATCAATGAGATGAAGAGCTTTTATGAAAAAATTAACAAAATTCATACACCATTGGCCTTACTAAACAAAAAAGGAGAGATGTAAATCAATAAAATCTCAGATGAGAAAGGGAGATGTCCCAATGATACCACAGAAATAAAAGGAGTCATCAGAAATTGCTACACACAGCTATAGGCTAACTAATTGGAAAATCTAGAGGAAATGCATAGATTTCTGGACACAAAGAGTCTGCCAATATTGAATCAAGAAGACATAGAAAACCTGAATAGACCAACAATCAAGACAAAGATTAAATCTGTAATAAAGACCCTTCCAACAAAGGAAAGCCCAGGACCTTCTATGAAGCCTGCATCACCTTAATTCTTAAGCCAAAAAAAAAAAAATTCAGCAGAGAAAGAGAATATAGACCAATATCTCTGATGAACATACATGAGGCCATCACCGTGGCTCACTATGTTAATCCTCCACCTGCGGTGCTGGCTCCCTGGGTTCTAGTCCTGGTTGGGGTGTCGGATTCTGTCCCAGTTGCTCCTCTTCCAGTCCAGCTCTCTGCTGTGGCCCAGGAAGGCAGTGGAGGATGGCCCAAGTCCTTGGGCCCTTCACCCGCATGGGAGACCAGGAGGAAGTACCTGGCTCCTGGCTTCAGATCAGCACAGTGCACCAGCTGTAGAGGCCATCTGAGGGGTGAACCAACAGAAGGAAGACCTTTCTCTCTCTCTCTCTCACTCTCACTAACTCTGCATGTCAAAAAAAAGGACATAGATGCAAAATCCTCAACAAAATACTAGCCAATTGAATTAAACAACACATCAGAAATATCATTCCCTTGGAGCAAGTGGGATTTGTCCCTGGTATGGAGGGATGGTTCAGCATTTGCAAGTCAACCAATGTGGTACATCACATTAACAGACTGGTGAACAAAAACCATATGATCATCTCAATA
This sequence comes from Sylvilagus floridanus, assembly GCA_949820135.1. Taxonomy (NCBI): domain Eukaryota; kingdom Metazoa; phylum Chordata; class Mammalia; order Lagomorpha; family Leporidae; genus Sylvilagus; species Sylvilagus floridanus. The sequence goes on along the minus strand of OX463238.1, from coordinate 123,116,364 downwards.
GATGCAGAGAAAGCATGTGGTAAAACACCCCTCATGATGAAAACTGTAGGCAAGTTGGGTATAGAAGGAACATTGCTCAACACATTCAAGGCAATTTATGGCAAACCCACAGTCAGCATCTTACTGAATAAGGAAAAGCTAGAAGCATTCCCAATAAGATCTGGAACCAAAGATGCCCAGTCTCACCAGTATTATCCAATATGTTCCTGGAAGTTTTAGCCAGAGCCATTAGACAAGAAAAGGAAAGGAAATCAAAGAGATACAAAATGGGAAAGAAGGAAATGAAATGATCCCTATTTGCAGGTGGCATGATTCTATATACAGAGGGATCAAAAGAATCCACTAAGAGACTATTAGAACTCATAAGAGGAGTTGGCAAAGTGGCAGGAAATAAAACCAACCTGTAAAAATCAATAGCCTTTGTACGCACAGAAAATCCCACGCTGACAAAGAATTTCTAAGATTAGTCACATTCGCAATAGCTATAGTGTTTAAATACCTTAGGATAAATTTAACCAAGGATGTGAAAAACCTCTATAGTGAATATAACAAAACATTAAGGAAAGAGTTTTTTTTAAAAAAAAAAAAACAGCAAACAAGAAGAAAAAATTCAATGTTCACGAATTGGAAGAGTTAACATAATAAAAATGCCCATACTATTTTTTTATTTTTATTTATTTTTTATTTTTGACAGGCAGAATCGACAGTGAGAGAGAGAGAGAGAGACAGAGAGAAAGGTTTTCCTTTGCCATTGGTTCACCCTCCAATGGCCGCCATGGCCGGCACACTGCGGCCGGCGCACCGCGCTCATCTGATGGCAGGAGCCAGGTGCCAGGTGCTTCTCCTGGTCTCCCATGGGGTGCAGGGCCCAAGCACTTGGGCCATCCTCCACTGCACTCCTGGGCCACAGCAGAGAGCTGGCCTGGAAGAGGAGCAACCAGGACAGAATCCGGCTCCCCGACCGGGACTAGAACCCGGTGTGCCAACGCCGCAAGGCGGAGGATTAGCTTGTTGAGCCACGGCTCCGAGCATACTATTTTTTTTTAAAGATTCATTTTATTTATTTGAAATACAGAGTTACACAGAGAGAGGTAGAGCCAGAGAGAGAGAGGTCTTCCATCCACTGGTTCACTCCCCAGATGGCGACAATGGCCAGAGCTGGGTCAATCCGAAGCCAGGAGCCAGGAGTTTCTTCCTGGTCTCCAATGTGGGTGCAAGGACCCAAGGACTTGGGCCATCTTCCATTGCTATCCAAGGCCATAGCAGAGAGCTGGATAGGAGGAGGAGCAGCTGGCACGAGAACTGGTGTCCATATGGGATGCGCCAAGGCATTAACCTGCTGCACCACAGCTCTGGCCCCCAAAATGTCCATACTATTGAAAGCAATTTACACATTCAATGGGACGCCGATCAAAACACCTAAGACATTCTCAGGCCTGAAAAAAAATGGCCTTAAAATTGATGTGGAATCATAAGAGACCTTGAATAGTTAAAGCAATCCTAAGCAGAAAAAATAAATTGGACAGATCACAGTAACAGATCTTAAGCCATGTTCCAGTGCAGTTATAAAAAGAGCTTGATACTGGCAGAAGAATAGACATATCAATTAATGGAACAGAACAGAATCCCCAGATCAATCCACCCATCTACACCAAACTTAACTTTGACAAGGGAGCTAAAATCAATTCCTGGAGAAGGGACAGTTCTTCAACAAATGGTGCTAGGAAAACTGGATCTCCACATGCAGAAGCTGAAACCAGACCCTACCTTTACAGCTTATACAAAAGTCAACTCAAAATGGATCAAGGATCTAAATCTGCAACTCGAGACCATCAAATTACTAGAAGGAAAGGTTGGGGAAACACAGCAAGACATTGCCATTGGAAAAACTCTTGGATAAGATCCAGAATCACAAGCAAGAATGATAAAAATTACAAACATCAAACAAAGAGTCTTCTGCACGGCAAAGGAAACATGCAACAAAGTGAAGAGGCAACAGACAGAATAGGATAAAATATTTGCAAATCATATACCTGATAAAGCATTAATATCTGGATATTTCAGGAGTTCAAGACACTCAATAGCAACAAATCAACACTCCAAGTAAGAAATGGGCTAAAGATAAAAACAGGCATTTTTCAAAGGATGAAATAAAACTTTTCAACAGACATGTGAAAAGAGGCTCAGAATCACCAGCCGTCAAGGAAACACACATGAAAACCACAATGAGATCCTCATCAGAGTGGCTGTCATCCAAAAATCAAGAAGTAACAAATGCTGGTGAGCATGTGGGGAACGTGGTGCCATAATGAACTGTTGGTGGGAAAACAGTATGGAGATTTCTTAGAAATCTGAAAATATATCTATCATATGACCCTGCTATTAAAATCCTGGGAATTTACCCAAAGGAAATGAAATAAGCACTTGAAAAATTATCCGTACCCCCATGTTTATGGTAGTTCAACTGACAATAGCTAAGATACTGAATCAACCTAGATGTCCATCAAATGATGATGATATATATGCATGATGCGATACTATACAGCTAAAGAAAGAATGAAATCATGTCTTTCACAACCAAATGGAGACCATTATGCCTAGTGAATTAGGCCAGTCCCCAAAAGACAAATACCATGTGTTTTCCCTGATTTGTGGTAACTAATAGACGGAGTCAAAACATTGTAACATATATTAGCACAACTGATATTTTGGCATTTCATTATTGTTTATAGCCCTTGTCTATACTCTTGAGGAACACTCATTTTTTTTTACTTACCTCCTGTTGAATTCTTTATTTATTGTAGGGTTACATTTGAGATTATAAAGAAAACTGAAAGTACATAATTGTAAAGATAAAAAGAAAAATAAGAAAAAGACAAGGAGGGAAGGTGGGAGTGAGGGAGGGATGGAGAGTATGGTAGGAAGAATCACTATGCTCTTAAAACTGAATATATAAAACCCAAAAGAAGTTATTGCAAAACTTGAAGAAAAAGAGAAAGGTAAGGGGCGGTTGTTTGAGGGAGGAAGGAGGAGAGACAAGTATGGTTATCAACTTAGAATGCTTTCTGTGAAGCGCGTGAAAGCTGCTACCTTTCTTATTAATAAAAATTAAAAATAAAAGAGGGGCTGGGGAGTCTGTTCACTTTGTTTCTGGTCCATCTGAGCCCCCTCTAGTGGTTTTTTTTTCTGCTCAGGGATTCTGTTTCTTTCTATTTTTTCTCCATTCCCATCTGTGAAAATTGCGATTAAGCTGGCCTTGGTTCAGTGAAAGTTGTGCCTGTTTGAAATGGGCAGATTTCTTTAGTGTTCTGTTCTGTCTCTGAATGTGGGAGGTCCATCTTGATACCACCTGAGAACTCTGCTGAGAATTTCCACTGATTGTGAAACAGGATAAGGTAGCTAGCTGAGCTGGAGGTCACAAACCACATACCCCTGTAACTTCTGTCCTATTTGTTGCTCGGAACACCCCCTTTCCAGGGATGTCTTGTTTTCATCAAGTTTTCATCCTGGGAAACAGTTGCCAAGAAAAAATATATATGAAGCTCTGTGAAGAATTTTATGGAGATGTCATGAAACTCCCAGGTGACCACACAACCTCATCAAAGGAGGCCCTAGGACAGGCTCACCCCTCTTCCTTTGGAGATGGAGTCTAAAGGAGGTGCTGGACCCAGTGCTGTGGTATAGGGGGTAGAGTTGCGACCTGCAGTGTCTGCATCCCATATAGGTGCTGGTTCAAGACCTGGATGCTCCACTTCCAATCCAGCTCTCTATATGGCCTGGGAAAGCAGTGGAAGTTGGCCCAAGTCTTTGGGCCCCTGCACCTGCGTGGGAGACCTGGGAGAAGCTCCTGGCTCCTGGCTTCAGATCGGTGCAGCTCTGGTCATTGAGGCCATCTGGGGAGTGAATCTGCTGATGAAAGACTCTCTCTCTCTCTCTCTCTCTCTCTCTCTCTCTCTCTCTCTCTCTCTCCCTCTGCCTCTCCTTTTCTCTGTGTAACTGTGACTTTCAAGTAAAACTAATAAATCTTTTAAAAAAAGAAAAAGGAAGTGCTGAGCTCCTCCAACTCCCGCTACTTCCCCTCCCCCACGCTTTTCTCCCTCTGACTCTCCACTTTGGCCTTTGTGCGTCTGATTTCTCACCCTCTAAATAATCTTTACCATTTTGTTCCCCTGTGGAAACAAGCCCATCTGAGACCAACAACCCACCAAAGGGCAAACTATGGAGCACGAGGAAACCTGAAAGTGAGGCATTTCCTGACACCTGCTGATACTCTCGAGAGCAGTGACCAGTCAGCAGAGGCAGACACCACCTTCAGAATTTACTTTTCATCCCTACTATAGAGAGGTCACTTTCCCTCATTCCTCGTTGGTTGAGAAACTTGGGAGGTATAATTTAAATCTGACATGGCACCTGGGACAAGGCAAGGGGAGGAGAGATGTTACACTGTGGTATCAGCAAGGCCAACACGATGCCAGGACTGAGATACGAGGGCACTGAGTAATGGACACCTGTGGTTACAGATTACAGAGTTGCAAGTTACGGATTGCAAAGCATACTCGCAACTGACCTGTGTTGGGGTTTTGTCTTCCATGCTTCTATGGCCTAATGTCATTCATGGCTACACAAAGGCTAAGTGAAGTCATTCACGAAAATATACCACTGGCTTATTTCTCACAGAATGGTTTTCTAAGTACAAGGCAAGCATCTGGAATAAAAAAAGAAAACCTCACCTCCCTCCTCCCAGTCAACTGGACAACTTATATCTATAAGCCCGTGAAGTAAACAACTGGTAATACATGCCTGCCTGGCTTATGTGTCTGTTGGATTCTCAAGGAGTAGGCCTAAGGGATCCCCTTGACTGCTTCAAGCCAATTGTAATTCCCCGTCGCGGCCCCAGTACAATTGACTATGAGGGACAATAGTCATGAGAATAATGCAGCAAAATGTTACAAAAACCACTTTTTCCATTTCATGAGATACGTCACATATGTGTCACACTTGTGTGTACATGTATGTTCTGTCTTTATAAATTAACTGGTGATTTTGCCAGGTAAGCTATAACAAAAGTGTCTTTAAAGTTTTTTAACCTATGCTTGTACCTGGATTTGCTGGCTCAGCAGGGTTTTCAATGTCTGTCAGATGGTTAAGATCATAAAGGTATGAACTTGATCTGAGGTCAGGTAGAGGTGTTCTGTTTATCAAGTGTGACAATTTTTTGACTTTTCAATGATGACTGGGCTTGTCAATGGTGATGGAAGAAAGGGTAAACCAGATGAATGTGAATGAGACCAAATATTTTTAAAGCTTTTGATAAGTTTGTTGGGCTTTTTCAGATTCAACACTTCAAATTATTTCCTTTGAGCTTGGAATTTGCAGCTGGGTCCCCCAGAAATCCTCAAGCAATGTAGCTCTCATAGAGACAACAAAAGTGCAGCTCACTTGGGTTGCTGGGGAGGTACTCTCAAGGTTTGCATTGTGGACATGTAGTGTACTTGTCATGGAATGTTAATGACATCATCACTCACGACTGCTCCCCTTAGCAGCAAAAAGGACCTAGGGACTCTAAAAGGTCTTTGAGTGCCTGATCCCCTTCCAAACCCAGAACCAAACAGGATGCGGTAATTGGCCAAATGTTGCTGTTTTAAAAATACTATACGCCATGATAATAATTAAGTCTAACCCCTAACCCTAACCCTAATCCCTAACCCAAACAGTAACCCTAAATCCTAACCCTCAAAGCATAACCCTAACTAATCCCCCTAACCCTCAACAAAACCCTTACCCCTCACTCTAACCCTAAACCCCTAACCCCTAACTCTAAGCCCTAAACTCTAACTTCTAATCCTAACCCTAATCTAGTGACATCGTAACACTAACCTTAATCCTTTTCAAAATTTTCATTCATGAATACTGGTTCTATTCTTTCTTTTTATTCAGTAGCTCTTAAAATCAAAATGTTCTTCTTGACCTTTTAAACCAAACCCTTTCTCTTTATGTGGCAGTTTGCACTCAATATCAAGCCCACCCCCCTGTTGTGAGTACCTTACCCAGATGACATCACAGGGCAGAGACCCTACTAGAGAAAAATCATTAGAAACACATAATCGAAACCATCACAACAGCAAATGTAAAGCCATCATTACTTTATCAGCATTATATGCTGGATGCACGGAAGCTTCTTCAGAAACCAAGGGTGAACAACAACACTGTCACCCACAGGAGACACCATAGTCACAGAGCCACAGAAAACACCCCCCTGATCCTCCCATCAGATGTGGAAACAGCATGAACAAGGTCAGCACCACTTCATATAAAGACACGGGCTGGTGTGTTGGTGCAGTGGGCTAATCCTCAGCCTGCAGTGTCATCATCCCATATGGGTACCCAGTTCAAGTCCTGGCTGCTCCACTTCTGATCCAGCTCTCTGATGTGGCTTGAGAAAGCAGTGGAAGATGGCCCAAGTTTTTGGGCCCCTGCACCCCACATGGGAAACCTGGAAAAAGCTCCTGGCTCCTGGCTTCTGATTGGCACAGCTCCAGCCAAACCAGCTCTCTGTTATGGCCTGAGAAAGCAGTGGGGGAAAAGATGACCCAAGAAATTGGGCCTCTGCATCCGCATGGAAGAAGCTCCTGGCTGCTGGCCCCTGGCTTCGGATTAGCCCAGCCCTGGCCATTGTGGCCTTTTGGGGAGTGAACTGGCAGATGGAAGACCTATCTCTCTGTGTCTTCCCTCTCACTATCTGTAACTCTACCTCTAAAATAAATAAACAAAATCTTAAAAAAAAAAGAAAAAGAGGAAGATTATTTTCCCAACAGTACAGAGTACTTGGGCAAACCCTACAGCAAACACCACACTCAGTGCTCCTCCCTGAAAGCTTGAGCTGAGCTGAGGAGCAGGGAAGGGACAGCCATGTCCCCTCTGTGTTCAACACTGCACTGCATGTTCTCTCCAGAACAGTGAGGCAAGATTGTTAGCCGTCACAAAGCACACCAACACCGGAGTAAGAGAAAAAGTTTATTGGGGAAAACTCAGCAGACCAGAGGGAAGGGGCAAAGAGGGAAAAGGAGAGTAAGAGAGAAAGAGGCGAGAGGGGAGTTAGAGAGAGAGAAAAGAGAGAGATGGGAGCTCGTCGTCTCTGTTTGTCTCTCAGAAAATATATGTGTTTATCAGGGGGCTGGTGTTTTGGTGGAGTGTGTAAAGCTGCTGCCTATGATGCTATCAACCCATATCGGCACCATTTGATTCCCCATTGCTCCATTTTCAATCCAGCTCCCTACTAATAAGCCTGGGAAAGCAATGGAAAAATGGGAAGATGGCACAAGTACTTGGGATGCTACATCCATGTGGCCCACCCCCGGCCCATTGCAGCCATTGGGGAATGAACCAGCAGATGGAGTTTCTTTCTCTCTCTCTCTCTCTCTCTCTCTCTCTCTCTCTCTCTCTCTCTCTTTCTGTCTCTGTCTCTCTAACTCTCTCTCTCCCTGTGACTCTGCCCTTTAAATAAATAAATCTTAAAATGAGTAAATCATAAACTACTGAAAATATTTAGAATGTGGGAGCATCAGAATATGGAATGCAGAAAATGACAAGGATTCTGTGTCACAGATGAGAGGAAACACTGAATGTAGGTGGTGAGAGACAGTGCTTGTCTTGCCACTCTGGAGATGAGTGAAATCCAAAGACCCCAGGAGAAAGAGGCTCTCAGGGTTTCTCCTAGAAGGAGACTCTCAGGGGTCCTCAGGAGAAGGAGCTCTCAGGGGTTCTCCCAGAAGGGGGCTATAGGGGTCCTTCCAGGGGAAGGGGCTCTCAGGGGTTCGCCCAAAGGAGGCTCTCAGGGGTCCTCCCAGGGGAAGGGGGCTCCAGGGGTTCTCCCAGAAAGGAGCTATCAGGGATCCTCTTAGGGGAAGCGGGCTCTCAGGGGTTCTCCCAGGAGAGGGAGACTCTCAGGGGTTCTCCCAGGGGACCAAGGCTCCTGAGCCAGCATCATGAAAGTGGCCCCATCTAGCCCACTCCATGTGGTGGTTCACCAGAGGCTGTCCCCACCTCCTGCAGGTCCCAATGAATTGAAATTCAATGTTAGCCTTGAAGCCATAATTTCTTTTTTTTTATTTAAGCATATGTTTATTAAAAACACATACACATCCCTATATGAAGCCATAATTTCTGAAAATGAATATGAAATAGACCCCACCCTCCCATGACTTGATCAGAATGGATAAAGTCAATAAGAAGGAAAGTGTGTGGGCAACAGACAGATAAGTTGGCTTCATACATATTGGAAACATAGGAGCAACTGGAGTTTGAAAAACACATTGGCATTCAGTTGCACCCAAAAAATTGAAGTCCTAAAGTATATATCTAAAAAGGTGTATACATATGCACTGATAAAGCCTTGAAACACAGTTGGGAAAAACAGAAAAAACATATAAGTAAGTACAGAGATATTCCTCATGCAGGAATGGAACAGCCATTACTGTTAATATGACAAATTCTTTCTAAATTGACCTGCAGTTCTACTGGAATCCCAATCAGATTCCCACTAAAAAAGGCCAGGAAATGACTTATAAACCTACAATGGATGATATAAGACTTATCTCAGAAAATGACTCCACTTACTCATTCTGTAAAAAAAAAAAAAAATTAACATGGTCACTTAGCTAAGCTTAAACTGATGTGCTGGGAGAAAATTATATTTATTATTTGTATTAAATATTAAAATATTTTGACAATTTGATTTTTAAGGTACAGTTCCTGAAGCCTCACCCTGGCTAGAGCTGCTTTGTACAAATTATACACAGCTTGCCTGATACTACAGAGAGTTACAACTGAGAGTGTAGGGATGGTCAGAGCAGTGGAGGCGGATAGATTTTCTCTTGAGGGCTTCAACCAAATTGTCCTGGAATTAAAAGCTGTATTTTTTGATGCTTTCAGTGCAGACAAAAGGGTAGAGTGAAGCTGAGTCAGTGTGACAGCAGCTAGGTCACGGAGTGCATGGGATATACAGATTAAATCATTTGCACACAGGTACAGCACTGAAACACCATGTTGCATTTGTTTTTATATTTTTGCATCACAAAAGATGCAATAAAAGCCAGGTTAGATTTCATATTAATGCATTCTTTCACTTTTGTACTGAATTCCACGTTAATCACACACTTCGGAACATCTGCACGACATTTGATAGTTTGTTTTATCAGAGGAGGGGCTATGGAGTGATGGTTCTGAATGAACTTTTTACTCTTAGTGCAGCTGGGTCTAAACTGTTTTGAAACTGATCAGACACTCGGTGCACTTTTTAAAAAAAAGATTTATTTATTTATTTGAAAGTCAGGGTAACAAAGAGAGAGAAGGAGAGGCAGAGAGAGGAAGGTCTTCCATCCATTGGTTCACTCCCCAGTTGGTCGCAATGGCTGGAGTTGTGCCTACAGAAATCCAGGAAGCAGGAGCTTCTTCTGGGTCTCCCACATGGAAGCAGGGGCCCAAGGACTTGGGCCATCTTCTACTGCTTTCTCCAGCCATAGCAGAGAGCTGGATCAGAAGTGGAGCACCTGGGACTTGAACCAGTGCCCATATGGGATGCCAGCACTGCAGACGGTGGCTTACCTGCTACGCCACAGTGCTGGCCCCCTTGGTGTTGGAAAAGCAATACAGGTGTACTGAGGAAGGAAGGTGATCCATGAGATGTCACTGTGAGGTGGTCCGTGGTTGATTGTGATTAGAGTTAAGGCAGTTGTAAAATATAAATGGTGCTGATTGTTCTATAGCTGTGTATAGCTTGTCAGGATGACTGTCCCATGTTTTGTATGTTGGAATATAAATTTCTATGAATTATAGTACCAAAAAGTAAATATCCTAAATTAAGTCCTGCTTCTAATTCACATGGATCTGTCTTGGAAATCTTACTTTTGGAGGATTATTTAAGATTGGAGCCAGCAGGTTTTGAAAAAGAGGAAAGAATGAAACGTACTATATGGGTCTTGTGATCTCTAACCATCAGTGTAGGGTCTTGATGGCAGTAGAAAGTCCTCTTTTTTTCATAACATGCTACTATCTACTTCCAGAACTTGTTACAGTACAGTTCTTACTCTGTCGTGGATCTTGGCCAGGTAGATGTTTGATTCAATGCCTGGACAGTCCTCAGTCACACTGGACATGTGGGGCTGTTAGATCACACAAATGCCTCTTGTTCCTGCAAGGAGTAAAATCTAAGGCAATCCTCGCTTACTAGGTAATGTCTGCAGCAAATACAGGCTCATGGTTGCCCTCAAGGAGGCCAAGCCACCACCTTTGGATGATGAGGGTGAGTCCTGCTTCACTTACCTCTATTGCTTTTTCCAGTTTGACTCAGATGTGCTTTTACAAGAGCTTTTGGCCTCACAATGAAATCAACCTGCGTATTTCCTCCAGGTAGTTGACTCTGGTACTGTGGGTCTGGGACTTGGGGTACTACCATCCCTTTGGGATTGTTTTTTGTTATTATTTGCAAACAACATATACTTTTGAGTGACTTCTGGGATTATAGCTACAAATTGAACCCAGCCAAGTTTTTGATAGCATTGATAAAGAACTCCTTTCCATAATGAGTAATCATATACACCCTTAACAATCTGATAGACACTTTTTTTGGTATAGAAAATGTTTTCTCAGCCTATAACACCAACCATTGCTTTACTGATGGAAGCCCCATAATTTTCTTTGGTGGATGTCTGAATCAGTATCCATGGGTGCAACTAACTGTTAGGTAAGCTGAAAATTGGAGTGAGTGCCATATACAGTTTAGGGGATTTATATAGAGAAGTGTTCTTAGCTGCTAGGTCTGACACCAGAATACATAGCTGCTACTTTAGTTGGGCCCTGTAGTGCCACCTGGAGCTTCAGTATTAGAGGTTCCATGATTTATTTCTTCATTACCTGCCATTAAATATCCCCTTTCCCTTCCAAATGACTTTAAAAAAAGATTTACTTTATTTATTTGAAAGAAAGAATTACAGAGAGAGGTAGAGACAGAGAGAGAGGTATTCTATCCGCTGACTCACTCCCCAGAGGGCCACAATGTGAGTTGAAATGTTCTATAGGTATCACTTAGGTCCATTTGGTTAACAGTGTAGATTAGCTCTGTTCTTTCTTTGTTTTTTGTCTATTTGACCTGTCCACTGATGGAAGTAGGGTGTTGAATCCCTCATTATTATTGCATTGGAGCATGCCTCCCTTTAAATCTAGTAACATTTGTTTTAAATATGCAGGTGCCCTATCATTGAGTATATATGCATAAACATGTGCTATTGTCACATTCTCCTGTTAAATTGATTCCTTAATCATTACGTAATACCCTTCTTGGTATTTTTTTTAATAGTTTTTATGTTAAAGTCTATTTTGCCTAATATTAGGATAGCCACTTCTGCTTGTTTTTGCTTTCTGTTAGCATAGAATATCTTGATCCTTTCACTTTCATCCTGTGTGAATCTTTGTAGGTGAGGTGTGTTTCTTGTAAGCATCAACTAGATGGGTATTGTTTTTAAACCCATTCAGCCAGTCTGTATCTTTAGTTGGATAATTTAAGCCATTGACATTCAAAGTGGTTTTTTTTTTTTTTTTTTTTGTTTTTGTTTTTTTTGACAGGCAGAGTGGACAGTGAGAGAGAGAGAGACAAAGAGAAAGGTCTTCCATTGCCGTTGGTTCATCCTCCAATGGCCGCCGCAGCCAGCACACTGCAGCCAGTGCATCATGCTGATCCAAAGCCAGGAGCCAGGCGCTTCTCCTGGTCTCCCATGGGGTGTAGGGCTCAAGAACTTGGGCCATCCTGCACTGCACTCCCAGGCCATAGCAGAGAGCTGGCCTGGAAGAGGGGCAACCGCGACAGAATCCAGAACCCCGACAGAGACTAGAACCTAGTGTGCCGGTGCTGCAGGCAGAGGATTAGCCTATTGAGCTGCAGGCAGAGGATTAGCCTATTGAGCCGTGGCACCAGCCTCAAAGTTATTATTGATAAGTAATGACTTGGTCCTGTCATTTTTTTCATAAATATTTCTATTGTTTATTTTTGATTTCCTTTCTGCCCTCATATTCCTTCATGATGTTGATTACCTTTTTCTGTGTCTGTGTGTATTAGAGCCTTAAGTATCATTTGTAAGGCTGGGCATTTCTGTTTGCTTTGGAAGATCTTTATTTCGCCTTCATTTATAAACCAGAGTTTTACTGAGTACAGTATTCTGGTTTGACAGTATCTTTCTTTTTTTTAAGATTTATTTATTTATTTGAAAAGCAAAGTTACAGAGAGAGAGAGAGAGAGAGAGAGAGAGAGAGGTCTTCCATGCACTAACTCATTCCCCAAATGGCCACAATAACCAGAGTTGTCCAAGCCAGGAACTAAGAGGTTCTTCCTGGTCTCCCACATGGAGACTTGGACGATCTTCTGCTGGTTTTCTAGGCCACAGCAGAGAACTGAATAGGAAATGGAGTGGCTGGGACTTGAACTGACAACCACATGGGATGCTGTCACTGCATACAGCGTCTCTACCCACTATGCCACAGCACCAACCCTAGCAGTTTCATTTAGGGGTTGGACTAGGTCTCTCCATTTTCTCCTAGCCTGTAGGGTTTTTGATGAGAAATCACCTCTCAGCCTAATTGGAGATACTTTGAAGGTAATCTGGTGTTTGTCTTGCACATGTTTTAGAATCTCTGTTTTACTTTTGAAAGTTTGACTTTAATGTGTCACAGTGAAGACCTTTTCTGATCATATTAGCAGTTCTATGTGCTTCCTGTACTTGGATGTCCCTATCTTCTTCCAAATTAGATGTTTTCTGTTATTTCACTGAATAGGTCTTCGAGTCTGTTCTTTGTTTCCATGCCTTCAGTAACTTTTAAGACATGTATGTTTGGTCATTTGATTGTATCTCATAAATTTCAAACACTATTTTCAGTGTTTCTGATGTTTCTGTTTTTTTTGTAAGATATTTCTGAGGACTTATTTTCTAGTTAGGATAGTCTTTCTTCTGCCTCACTAAGTCTGTTTTTAAGGCTTTCCATTGTACTTTTTGACATATCTTGACATATTTAATTCTTCAAAGGACAGGAAGTGAATGATAATTTTTTTGATAGGCAGAGTGGACAGTGAGAGAGAGAGAGACAGAGAGAAAGGCCCTCGTTTTGCCTTTGGGTCACCCTTCAGTGGCTGCTGCGGCTGGCATGCTGTGGCCGGCGCACCGTGCTGATCTGATGGCAGGAGCCAGGTGCTTATCCTGGTCTCCCATGAGGTGCAGGGCCCAAGCACTTGGGCCATCCTCCACTGCACTCCCTGGCCACAGCAGAGAGCTGGCCTGGAAGAGGGGCAACCGGGACAGAATCCATTGCCCTGACCGGGACTAGAACACGGTGTGCCGGCACCACAATGTGGAGGATTAGCCTATTGAGCCACAGCGCTGGCCAAAAACGATCACTTTCTTGCACGGTGAAACTTTTACACGAAGATGTTAAAGGGGACGTCTACCTTCTTATTTTGTAAAATGTTTTCTATATGGCAATAAACTCAAAACATGAACTGAATGGGCAGTTCAACCACCAAAGCCATTTGCCCTCCATGGTGTAGTCCTGGTCCCTTTCTCAGAGTTCCATGTCCAAGTCTCCTGGTGTTGAGCTGGGCTCAGGGGATGTGAACACTGGGGATGTGCAGAGGGCAGACCACCCCTCCTTTACATGAACCCCATTGCCTAGGAGAAAGTTATCTTCTAAAATTTCAATGGATTTGAGTTCCAATATTAACATTAAATAAGTTTAACAGTTTGGGAGAAATTTTATTAGTTCTGGGAAAGCTAGAAGTGAGCTTTTTGGAAATAAGCTTGGAGACGTGTACAAGAATAGCTGAGGTCACTGCTAATGGCCCGGGAAAGCAGCAGATGATAGCCCAAGTGCTTTACATTGATAATCCTGTGAGTTCTTGTCATCTATTCAAATAAGAATTCTGAATCCTGGCTAAAAATAGAATAGGCAACATGGTAAGTTTTCAAGTGTTTTATTTAGTGAGAGAAATGCACAGGAAAGTGCGGGCTTTATTTAGGGGAGAAAGAAGTCTAGAAGCTAAGCTGGGTCCATCCCAGGCAGAGAATAGGCCAGGAGCCACATGGCGCAAGCGTGTGGACAGGAAAGCAGAGGCAGCGCGGAGGCCAAGGGGCCACCTGCCCCAATGACACAGGAAACAAGGCGGGGCCTCTTATTTACTCCCAAAGGGGAGTGGTTATGTAGTCTGATAGGCAGATGGGTGTCCAGGTGAGATCAGGTAGGGGCATGAAATCACGTCTCCAGCTTACCAATCTAATAGATTTTATCCTATCTGCCTATCTATATCACACTCATGTGGGAGACCGGGAAGAAGCTCCTGGCTCCTTCCTGGCCAAGTTCTGACTCTTGTGGCTGTTTGGGAAGTGAACCAGCAGGTGGAAGACCTCTCTCTGCCTCTCTTCCTCTCTCTAACTCTGCCTTTTCAAATAAATACATCAAGAAAGAAAGAAAGAAAGAAAGAAAGAAAGAAAGAAAGAAAGAAAGAAAGAAAGAAAGAAAGAAAGAAAGAAAGAAAAGAAAGCTGGAGGCCTGCACTGTGGCATATTGGGTTGTCTCCAGCTGCAGCGCCCAGCATCCCATATGGGCACAAGTTTGTGTCCTGGCCGCTCCACTTCTGATCCAGCTCTCTACTGATAGCCTGAGAGGGTGGTGGAATATGGCTCCAAAGACCTGTGAGAAGCTCCTGGCTTCAGATCGTCCACCTCCCCTTGCAGCCATTTGGGGAGAGAAACAGTGGATGGAAGACTTCTCTCTGTAACTACCTCTCAAATAAACAAATTAAAAAAAAAGAAAGAAAAATAGCTGGGATCGGGTCTTGCTAAATTCCAGTCAACAAGGACTTCAAACTTCCAAAGGAAATAAAAATAGACATTCACTTGTGTAGTTTACATAAAAATTTATTGAGGGCATAAATGAAGTTATTCAAATATGAAAACCTGATTTTATCATATTTTCAAGTGCACAGGGATGCAGCAGGGGGCTCCTCCCACCTATGCCAACATCATAGTGTTCCCCTGGAAACACTCACAAATTAGTCACTGGTTAAAAGCAAAACCTACTTCCTAAACACTTCCCATTTTACAAGTCTCATAATCTAGATCAGAAGCAAAAACTTCATAAATAAAAACATGTATTAAAAATTATTTTGAAAATTAAAAAAGAAACTTCAGATTGTGAAATTACAAAGCACAGCTCAGTAGCTTATGTACCAGGCAGTGGGTCTCCCTGGCGGCTCGCCCATGCAGGCCCTCCACTTACCCCAAGCAGGCAGCTAGGAGAACACCATTGGGGTCAGTGCCAAACGCAGCCATCGGGGGTGGAGCCTGGGGCACACTACCATATTCTGGTTCTTGGCCCGGTGGAAGTGGGGGTGGCGTGGGAAAAGCCCCGTGTCCCCAGCAGCCAATTGCACTGTGCCTGCCCATGTGTCCCCAGCGCCTACTGTCACGCAGCTTGACAGTAGCAAGTGCAGCATATGACTTGTCACTCACGGGGAAGAAAGGAACACCAGGACACAAGACTGTCTTTCCAATGAGAGATTTTATTGCTTACACTCCAGGGATTTTTTATCACACTACTCATTAGCAGGCTCATTGAGGTCAATACACTTATCCGTATCAATATACTTATCAATCTATACTAATTAATCCACTTATCAATAAACTTAACACCACCACTTAACTGCTTAACTTAGCTACTTAGTTTAACCTAACTACTTAGCTTAACGTAACTACTTAGCTTAACTATTTGCACTAATCATCTAACAACATAATTACTTAACACACTTATCAATATCACTAATATCACTATCAATAATGTCAATAATATCACTTATCATAGCTTAAAGCTAACTTAACACACTTACTGAATTACTTAGCTTAACATAACTACGTATCACCTACTTAACTTGCTATAATACTTAACTACTTACCACTTAACTACTTAATACATCTACCCAATCTTAACAATATCACTTATCTGCCAGGCAATCAATATTTTTATACCACAAGTCACAAGGAACACTATTAAAATAATCTTAAGTACTAGCACAATGAACAATACAAGCACAGCAAAGGATTCAATACATAACATTGGTTTGCTATGTATCCAGGCTCGCATCACTGTCACGAATGTGTTTCTCCTGCGGGAGTGTCCAGTGTCCAGAGTTCAATGTCCCAGCAGGGACGGAACTCGGACCAGTCACTTATAGGCAGGAAGTTGTGGGAAGGTTATCGTTCTGGGCAGTAGGCTCAAGGTTCCCAGGCAGACGGCAGGCGAGAAGTTGGAGAGGTGCCCTGCTGAGAGGCCTGGGCTGGCTCTGCGGTCAACTCTGGAAGCAGGCTGATAAGGACTCCAGGCAAGGCGGTGAAGTGGCAGTCCTGAAGTAGAGGCGGGCGAGGGTGAGGGGCTTCACAGTGCAGGTCACAGTGTGCTGCTCACTGTCCATAGTAACACATTGGGTTCGAATGATGAGGCCTCAGTGTTTCTACAGTCTTACTAGATATTGATTTCTTTGTTGTGAATAATTTTACACTGTTTCGGTGTGCACTTGGTAAGGACGCTGATGATTTTTTTTATATCCTAATAGAACCAAATTAAGCTGCTTTCTTTCCTTGTGTGATCTTCTGATGGGCTGTAGGCTGATTTTCAGTTATAGTATGGGAACTCTTAACTTTTCTTTGTCCTTTTTCCCTACAAATGTTGAATGATGAGCTGCTGGATTGTCCAGGAGCTTCGTTCTAATAGAGCTGACCTACTTCTATGTGAAGTGAAGGTGACCACTCTGACTGAATTATTTTTCGTATTTATTCTATTTATAGCTTGTCTCATTTGATGTCTTCAATGAAAGCTGTCACAGAATTCTTTCCCACTCTACTTACTACCTTTCCAGGTTTCTCCCCAGAATCAGTTATCTCATGTCTGATGGGAAGGCTTTGAACAAAGACTTTCACTCATGCATGACATTCACACTGCCTCTCTCGTGTGTGAATTTGCCTGTGTTCAAGGATAGAGAAACAATTAAAGGCATTCCCACGCATATGGGTCCAGATGGTTTCTTCCCATTGCAAGTTCTCTCATGTTATTGAAGTTGAGTGCTTTGAACAAAGCCTTTCCGTAACATTTAACATTAGTTGGCTCTCTCCACTGAGAACTCATTCCTGTCATTCAAAGAATGAATCACCACAAAATGTTTGTCAACGTTCATTGCCACTGTGGGAGTTCTGTCCAGTATGAATTCTTCGATGCTGTCCGTGGTTAGGGCAGTGACTGCTTTCCCACACTTAGACATTCAGATGTTTCTCTGCAGTGTGACTATTTTTATGTTGATTGCTGAGTATTCACTGAACGCTCTTCAGGTTGGTTACAGTTAACAGAGTTTCTCTCCAATGTGGCTTCACTGGTGCCTGAAGAATTCCACATTCCTTACATTAATAGGTCTTATTTTCATATTGAGTCTATTGTCAGGTAACTAACATGAATTACTACTTTTCTGTACATACTATATTCAAAAGGCTCCTCACTAGTAAAATCTCTGTTACTGAGAAGGAAAAGACTTAAAAGTTTGGCTGCACAGATCTCTTTATTCATTTCTCTACTTATGTCTTATATGTTGTTTACTTAATGTCAGGCTCCAGTTAAATTCTTCCCAGTCATAGTTTAATAATTCACATTGTGTTACTGTCCTATAGAACGTAAGACTTCTATTTCTGCTTCCTAGCATCTCAGCTGTGGAATCTACCTTTTTTCTCATTCTCATATTTTAATGTGAAGGCCTCTCATATGGCTTATGATTCACCTGCCATTAGATGGGTCATTCCTATTGAAATACTACATAAAAATTGGCTTTTAAATCTGCCTTCTCTAACAGAAAATAAAAGGTAGAGGACTGTTAAAGTGTACATTGGGAATTGAACATGTTTTAAAAATATACAAGGTAGGGCCGGCGCTGTGGCACAGCAGGTTAAAGCCCTGACCTGAAGCGCCGGCATCCCGTATAGTGCCCGTTCTAGTCCTGGCTGCTCCTCTTCCGATCCAGCTCTTTGCTATGGCCTGGGAAAGCAGGTGAGGATGGCCCAAGTCCTTGGACCCCTGCACCTATGTGGAGACCCAGAGGAGGCTCTTGGCTCCTAGCTTCAGAACGGCACAGCTCCGGCCATTGTGGCCATCTGGGGAGTGAACCAGAAGATGGAGGACCTCTCTCTTTCTCTGTCTCTGCCTCATTCTAACTCTGTGTTTCAAAAAATAAAATAAATCTTAAAAAATACAAGGCACAGGTAAGTATATTTTAATACTCAGCAGAAGGAAATTACTAGTGAGCAGGATGATATTTTAGTAGACAACCAACTAATAAAGTTTTTCAGAATGTGAATGAAATGAAAAAGAAATAATAAACTATAAAGGAATAACCTGAGTCAAAAAGGGAGTAATTGGGAAAGGGCACTTCATGAAAAAAATTTTTTAAAGATTTTTTTATTTATTTGAGAGGAAGAGTACAGAGAGAGGGAGAGACAGAGAGAAAGGTCTTCTATCTGCTGGTTCACTCCCCAAATGGCCTCAACAACTAAGGTGAACCAATCCAAAGCCAGCAGCCAGGAGCTTCTTCCAAGTCTCCCATGAGAGTGCAGGGGCCCAAGCACTTGGGCTGTCTTCCACTGCTTTCCCAGGCCATAGTCATAAGCATAGAGCTGTATTGGAAGAGGAGATGAACTGAATATGAACAGTTGACACGTGACTGGCGTCCATGTGGGATGCCAGTGGTACCACAGGGAGAGGCTTAGCCTACTATGCCACAGTGCCAGCCCCACTTTGTGAACATTTAACTCCATTAAAATATGAAAATCTCTTTGAGGAGAGCACAGTTCTGAGGAAAGTACATTCTGGTGGATGAATAGATACTGTTGTAGAGAAGTAACTGGTAGTTTCTCTTTCTACTTTTCAAAAGTAATTAGTCAAGAAAATCTGAAGTTGGCTTTACCGTGTTCTTGCTTCCTTGAACTTTTCCTGTGTCTGATGCTTACCTGAACTCAGACTGTGGGGAGTCTTTCTGCAGTGCTCCATATTGCTTTCTTCCAATTAAAAAATCACATCTACTCGGCAGAAGTGATATCCTGAGTGTACATTTTTAAAAGGCACATGGTTTTCAAGTTTTGTACTGATAACACGACATGATCTGCAAGTCCAGGGTGGGCTGTCAAGTGGAGAAAACCTGCACCCTGACAGGAATCACAGGAAAAGCAGAGAGGAGGACCTTGAACCATGAAAACATTGACAGTCACTCATGTCTGACATGGTGGTCTCTGGATGCAGCTGCTGATGCTCAAAATCAAAGACAAAATGGAGATTTTTAACTGTTTTAAACCAGGGATAAATTTATGTTTGCATGGTAAGTTGGATCAGATATCAAAAAGAATTTAACAAAATGTAGAATTCATCAGAAAACTCCAGGCTCTAGGGATAAATAAAAGGCTCTTCTGTACTGATTTTAACACTGTGATGGCTTTGGCTACTGCACCTAATAAAGTAGATATGAATATTCACAATTTACATGTAAGTAAATTTAAATCATTGAGTATTTCATGTTAATTAATCCCTGCCATGCAAAGGGTTATTCAGTTCCCCCAAGCCTAGAACTTCTTGACTCATTTACCAGCATTGATTTTCCAGTGTCATGGTTGCCTGCACTGAAGGAATAAGAGGGGTAACTGAGGTCCACAATAGCCTATTATATATTTTCTGAGCAAATAGAAGAGAGGAGCTACAAGACGCTAAAGAGGGAAATGTTAATTACCCTAACTTGAGCAATACACATATTGAAATGTCACATTTTACCCCTAATTATACAGTTACTGTTAATCACATACTGTTAAATTTTTAAGGTATATTAAATAAAAAATGTTTGGGAAAATAATTTCTCATAATTGGTGTTGAAAGTTGTATATCTATATGCAAAATTTATCATAAAATACATAATAGAACTTGATGTAAAATGTCAAATGGGATATCCTTTAGAAGAAAACAGGAGAAAATTTTTTGTGATCTGGGTTTAGCCAGAGTTCTGGAACATGACATGGGAAGTGTGATCCCTAGAGAAGAAAGTTGATTGGTAGGGCTTCGTCAAAATTTAAAACTCTTGCTTTGTGAAAGGCACTATTAATAGACTGCAAAATAAGGCAACAAACAGAAAATAATTGAAATCACCAGTCACATTAAAAACTTGTTTCAAGAATTTATAAAGTCTCCAAAACTGAGCAATAAGAAAGCTGGAAAAGTGGCCAAAGACAAAATTCAGAAAAAGTTTCTGCTAAAACACATATCAAAAGAATTGTAGGGGGTCTATGCCAGGAACTGGGACAGGAAACTTGTTATAAATCACAACATCATATATACTTTTTGTTTTCATGTTGCTAGGATGGTTTCATTTTAGCTTTAAGAACTCCTTTTGTCATTTCTTGTTAAGGTTTGTCACTGAACTGTTTAACCATTTAATAGAATAGAATCTGAAGGTGCTAGGGTGATAAATCCATGCAGAACAAATCTAAAAGAAAGGATTGGGGTAGTGATACTGCTGGAAATCCCATATGAAAGAGACAGATTAAGTCAGGGCAAGTATATCCAGAGGTCTAGAAGAGAAAAGACGGTAGAGAGCTGGAATGGATACTGGAAAAAGATTGATAGTGCACCCAGTAGCAATGGTTTGATCAGAAATTTTGCAGTGTTTGCTTGGATAGAGACTGAAATTCACATGTGGTATGACTCATGGTTTGAGATCATGTGAAGAATTTAAAATTTCATTATAACATTGGATAATTAGTGTTTATAGCCAAATGGTTTTTATATTCTTATCTATTGAATTGAGGTATTTCTAGTCATAGTTTTTTTTGACGTGGAAGAGAACCCTCATCTGTTTCTTTTGGGACACACTACATTCTGTGTTAGTTGCGTTGTGGTTTTTTTTTTTTTTTTTAACAAACTGGGGCTTTGGGATAAGAATGTCTAGAGATTGTGTGGATGATTGGGAGTTTCATGATTTCTTTCTTCTCAGATTTCCCACCTTAGTGCTTGGACTATGTGTGAATGAAAACTTAGAGAAAGAGTTGATAGCTGAGCTATTGACAATGCAATCCTAGGTGAGTGCTAAATTCCTATCTCTATTGTATTTTCATCTCTGTTGGCATTCTGTGGACAGGTTTCTCCTATTGACATGGATGTTCCAGATGTACTCAGTAGCTATTCAAGGATCTGAGCTCCAGTTAAATTTCCCCAGACTCTGGGTGGTCACGTTGTCAAGAGATGATATGCTAACATTATACTGAGATATTCCAGCTCCTGTGAAGGCTGTGTATTCTCAGAAGAGAGGAGGGGTTTTCTTTTTCTTGTCCCGTCCTGTGGGAGGTCAACTAGGGCCAAGCACCTAGAAGGAGGAATGAAAGAGACAGGAGACACAAGGAAGGCAGCAAGGCAAGAGTTGTGATCAAGCTGCAATGTTTATTTTTTACACAGGGGTTTATATACTTCTTAGGGGAAGCAGTAGGGGGTAGGAAAGAGGAGCTATTTCAGGATCTGTTCAGGGTTGAAGGTCAGATGGCAGGACATAGTTATCACAAGCAGGCACATGTTATCTTTTTTTTTTTATTTTTGACAGGCAGAGTGGACAGTGAGAGAGAGACAGAGAGAAAGGTCTTCCTTTGCCGTTGGTTCACCCTCCAATGGCTGCCGCGGATGGCGCGCTGCGGCCGGCACACTGCACTCATCCGATGGCAGGAGCCAGGTGCTTCTCCTGGTCTCCCATGGGGTGCAGGGCCCAAGCACTTGGGCCATCCTCCACTGCACTCCTGGGCCACAGCAGAGAGCTGGCCTGGAAGAGGAGCAACCGGGACAGAATCCGGCACCCCAACTGGGACTAGAACCCAGTGTGCTGGCGCAGCAAGGCGGAGGATTAACCTGTTGAGCCACGGCGCCGGCCTAGGCACATGTTATCTTAACCACAGGATGTTCTTTAGTTATCACAGAATGTTTCAGTCCTCAGGGCAATAGGCTATGCAGGCACCTTTCCATGCCTAGAGCTATTAGGGTGGGGGAGATTGTCCCCAACATCTCCTCCCTTTTTCTTAGAATAAGTAAGAGGATTTGGTTAATATTTTTGTTAAGGTAGGCATTAATCTGAGAGAGGGGACAGAGGCCCTGATCCCCAGGAGGGAGGCCATGTTAGACAAGGAGTAAGACATGCTGGCTGACGTGCCTGTTCTCCTGCTTGGTCCAAGCATCTTTTGTGGGGGGAGGATTTTAATGGATGCTAACCTCCATACTATCGGGCGTGTCCTGCGGGAGACTCCAAACATGATGGCTGTTTATTTTTAGGCCGTTTCCCTGCAGTCTTAGCTGCACCTCACACAGTTGCCTACACCTGTTGGTCACAGGTGCGTATCCCTCATGTTGGGATTACGGTTTCTCTAGGGGTCCCACGATTTTCAGACCCTTCCTCAGCCAAATCGGCTAGAAGTAGGCATTGATAATGTACTTGAATAGACCTTGCAGCCAAGGTGTCAACTTGTTGTTTTACAAAGGTAATGATTTTTTAACAACACATGGCCCAGTGGTCAAAAAATCCAAAAAACTAAACAAAGGTCCAACAAAAGGCATTAAAAGTGAAAACATAGAGGATTTCCACCATTCATCTGCAGCAGCAGAAAATTTTTGTTTATACATTTTTAGACTAAGTTTATGGAGTTTGTTTATTTGTGTCTCTACTACCCTAGATTCATTAACGTAATAACAACATTCTTCTCTTAAAAATAAACAGGTTCCGCCCTTTTCTGAGTCGAGAGCTCAGCAGTTTTGTAAGGCAACCTGAGAGAGGGAAGTTATTTGCCTCTGTAGGGAAGACAGAGATTCTACAGAGGCCTCCACGGCCAACTGAAGTTGCTGAGACAAATAAGCCATATTTACAATAGTGTGGCCCAGGGCACCTCCAGCCAGACGGGTGGAAACCACTGAGGTAGTGAGGGAAATACCGACTACAAGCGGCAAGAAGACTGCCCTTTTAGATCGCACAATTGAGGGACTGTCCCACCCCAGAAACTTGGCTGGGCTGTGGAGCGATAACTATGGTACCAGGGTTACAGGCAAGCAGAGTAAATCTTGAGAAATGGAAATGGTCAAATTTTTGTAGAGGGTGCTATTACACCAGACGACAAGGCCTGTGGGGACGAAAGAAGAATTCGAGGGTGGGCGGATTACATTACACAGCTGGGAGGGATCATTCATAAAACAGAACGTAAACTGAGTATGACCTGGGGTAAGAAACAGGGGAACATTGGGGATGGGAGAAAACCCTGAGTAAGTGTTCAAATTGGAGTAGTTAAAGGACACTAGAAGGGGAACCACTGTCAAGGGAGGACATCCCAGGGCTGCACAAAGAAAACAGGTGGAGACATTTCCTATGCCAGTAACATTAGCAAGCATAAGGCCTTCCCTGAGGAGCGAAAGCCAAGAAAAGGGATGGGCTGGGGAGGACAAATGTGACATTAGCTCTTACTCCTTATGAAGTATATTGGCATGAACTGAGGATTGAATTTTGACAAGGGCATGCCAAATATTGATTTCACTACTGGGCCATGTCTCATGTCCAGTTATATACATGGCTCCTCTAACAGGGCTGGTCCAATGGGAATCCCAGGGATCCCAAATGACTAGTGTGAAACCAGACGTGGTACGAAAGAATTTGTGTCCATTCCAGGTATTAGAGCCAGCTATTGGTCCTGTACGGTGAGGGTGGGCGTCATGAATATTGCAGTAGTGGTAGGGGCATCTTACACTACGTTCAATCCAATCATTTTTGCAATTATACTGGGTTTCATCATACAGAAAACAAAGTACAGGGGCCACCTTCCCAGGAAGGGTTTTAAAATCAGTGAAATTTAACAAAATGGGCTTTTGGCAACCCCCAGGAGAGCAATCAGCAGTGGCCAAGAGATACCCAGAGTCTTTAGTCCGATTTTCTGTTAAATAAAAATGCCATGCAAAGGGAGAACTGACAGATGGTTGGTGGTCCTGGTGAGCGGGAGGCCACAGGGTCCAGAGTATGCAGAGGAGTCCTGTCCAGGCTCTAGTTTTCATCATCTGAAGAATTATCTTGGTGAGGTAGCAAGATAATAAAATACAGGAATGGCCACAATAATTAATAGGCCGATGATGATGAGAAGTCCCACAATGATTAACAGGGCTGTCCAGTAGGGTCTTTGCATTCCTGTGGGTATAAAGGGAGAGCATTCTCAGGGCCAAGCACGGGCTCTAGAATAACACTATTATTTGTAGGAGTTGATGAGTTAATTTGTTTAATTAATCTCTCAGGTAACCGTCTTGGCACAGATTGTTTTTGTTCCAGGACACAGGCTGAGACATGTCCCCAAATGAGTACTGGATCTGGGCTGTGCCAGTTATTGGTGAGGGGGTCTCGCCACATTACCATAGGTGGAGCCGTTTCAGGGGAAGGGTGCCAATGATGGTCTGCAGCTGAATGATTATTATTATCCAAGGTTAAAAAATTTAGTACAAAGAACACATGGCTTAACTGATTGCAGGGAGAGGCAAAGGATAAGGAAGTGGCTTCAAGACGAGTGAGCCAAGTTTTTAGCGTTTGATGGGCTCTTTCAATGATTCCCTGACCTTGTGGATTATATGGAATTCTTGTAATGTGGTTGATATGAAGTGTTTCACAGAACTGTTTAAATTTGGTGCTGACATAAGCAGGACCGTTATCTGTTTTGATTTTAACAGGTTTTCCCAGTACAGAAAAGGCCGTGGCGAGATGCGGCTTCTCCCGCATGGGGGGAGGCAAAGATAAAACCACTGTAGGTGTCTATGGAGACATGAAGATATTTTAGTTTTCCAAATTTTGGGAAGTGTGTGACATCCATTTGCCACAGTTGATTAGGGAAAAGGCCATGCGGATTGACTCCCAGATGTGGTATAGGCTGGCTTGTAACACATGAGGGACATCCTTTGACTATTTCACAGGCCTGTTCTCGTGAAATTTTGCAAAACAAATGGAGAGACTGAGCATTTAAATGATGTAATATGTAAGTTTTGAGCCTCCTGTACTGATCCCACAATTATGGGAAAGGTGAGCCTTGTAGCACCATCTGCTAGGGCATTACCTTTTGCGAGTGGTCCTGATAAATTTGTACGCACCCTAACATGTCCCAAATAAAAGGGTTGCTGTCTTTCTTGTATCAGTTTTTGAATTTGTGTAAACAAGGGCATAGCATTGGAAGTTGTCTTGAGAAAAGGAGAAGTTTCAAGCAATGGAATGGAGTGAGCTATGTATGCACTAACAGTATAAATTTTTACAGCCTGAGTGGGAAATTGTGTAAAAACTTGAAGTATGGCATATAACTCAACCAACTAGGCCGACTGATAAGATGTTTTAAAAACATAGGATTGATCGTTTACCACAAAGGCAGCTACTCCATTGGAAGACCCATCTGTAAACACTGTAACAGCCTTTGGAATGGCTTTTTTGTGTTTTTTGGAAAATGGAATGAGTGGGATTGTGTAAACTGTAATATGGGGTCATCAGGGAGGTGATTGTCAATGGTTCCCATGAATCCTGACATGGCTATTCCCCAGTCATTAGTAGTTTGAAGAAGGAACTGGGTCTGTTCTTGGGTATATGGCACCACTATAATATCGGGGTCTTTTCCAAAATATTGGTGGGAAAGGGAACAAGCCTTGATGATTATGGAAGCAACCTGAGGCAAATACACTGTAATTACTTTGGATGAGGAAATGGGTTTGGACCCAGAAAAGAGGTTGACCTTTTTTATTGGGCATGAGGGATTTTTGCCAGAAAGCTCCAGTGGCTGTATGTGGAGTGGCCAAAACTATAAAAAATAAGGGGAGAACATAAGAAATTTGTGAAACAGACTGTTGGTTAATGGCTTGCGCTACTTGATTTAATGTGTCTTTCATATCAGGGGTAAGCTCGCAGGGGGAGGAGGGGTCCGGATCTCCACGCAGAATGTCACTGAGGGGTAAAAGGACATTATTAGGTATTTTTAAATAGGGCCTGAGCCATTGAATATCTCCTAGAAGTTTTTGGAAATCATTAAGGGTATGGAGGCAGTCAAAACGAAACTGAATATGAGGTACAAAAACCAATTCCTGTTGTAATTTTAAGCCTAAATAAGTAAAGGGGTCTTGTATTTGGACCTTATCGGGGGCAATTTGTAAGCCAAGGGTAGAAAAGGCTTTAGAAAGTGCTGTAAAGCAATTTTGTAGGTCTGACTTCTTTTGAGCTGCCAGTAAAATATCCATATAATGTAGAATATAAATGTGCAGCCAGCATAAATGAATTGGGTCCACTGCCTGTGCCACAGACTTTTGGCAAAGGGTTGGGCTATTGGCCATCCCCTGGGGCAAAAATTTCCAATGAAATCTTTGCATCAGTCCCTGGAAATTAACACGGGGGAGACTGAAGGCAAAATAAAGATGATCATCAGGGTGTAGAGGAATAGTGAAAAAGCAGTCTTTGAGTTCTATAATTATTTTGTAATAACCATTTGGGATGGCCATGGGGGTTGGGATGCCAGGTTGGAGGGCTCCCATAGGTGTCATGACCTTATTAACGGCATGCAAATCCTGTAAAAGGCACCATTTACCAGATTTTTTCTTTATGACAAAAATAGGAGCATTCCAGGGAGAGCTGGAAGGCTCTATATGTCCAGCCGCGAGCTACTCCTGTACAAGCGCTGTAGCGGCATCTAATTTTTCTTGAGTAAGCGGCCCCTGATCTACCCAAACAGGAGTTTGAGTATTCCATGTGACTTTATCTGCATGGGGTACAGGAAGGCCAGTGGCCATAATAAAAATCCAAATATCTGAGCCCATGTCTATCTGTTTTAGAGGGGGCTGTAATAGGTTGAGTTATGCCCTGTCTCATTTTTCCAAGTCCTGTGCCAGGCATATAATCCATGTGCAGCATTTGTTGTGTGACTATAGTATTAGGGGCTGCACAGAATAATTTCCATTTGGGAGACCATGTCACGTCCCCACAGGTTAACAGGGAGGCCTGGTAATACAAAGGGAGTCACAGTGCCCTTATTGCCTTCCTTTTCTTTCCAATGTAATACCCTTGAGCTGACTTGGGGGTTATTGGACTGGCCTATACCTCGCAAATCCATGATAGATGTGGTCAGTGGTCAATGGGCGGGGCAATGATCTTGAGATAGAACTGTGGCATCGGCCCCTGTGCCCAAAATGCCCTTGAAATCCTTTCCTTCAATAGTACGGGTTAACACAGGCCTATTTTTTGTAATTGGCTGGATCCAATATGTCAGCTCCTTCAGCTGCAAAAGGAACGATGCTGCTCGCAGTTAATCGGTCTTCAGTAGACTTTTACTTAGAAAAAGTGGGAAAAAGAGTGGGAGACCGGGAGAAGGGGGAGAGATGGCGCGCACATTCCTTAAGGGGGAGAGCTGGCGTGCCCCCCTCCCTCTCCCGCGGTCCGCTTATATACCGAATTCAACCAATCACAGTCATTCAATCACTGTCCATGCACAGAGCTCTCCAATCTGGCACCTGATCACAATCAGCTGTGGAATCACGCAGCAGGCAGGGCATCAGCGCCATCTTGTTGTTTACCACAATCCTCAGCTAGATGGAAAGTTCAATCAGCTGCTACATCCGCATTACTGCTATAAGCCAAGCCCAGCATGGGGGGTCCCATGGCAGGCCTATCCATGGGTCCCCACACCAATATGCACCCAAGGAGCCCAAAGGGGTAGTGCCCCAGGGCCTGGAAGAAATTGAGGATGTATTTCCAGTAATTAAAGGCAGAAGAACCAGTTGTGCTAGACGGGTGCCCTGGGGAATGACAGCTACTCCATTAGTAGCGGCTGCCAGAATTTTTATCTCCCTGGTAAAGTCACCGTCAATAATACCAGGAAAAACTTGAATGCCTTTGAGAATGGTTGATGCTCGGCCGAGAATAAAGGCACAGGTACCCGAAGGCAAGGGGCCCTGCACCCCTGTAGGGATAATTTGTGGGCCCTGTGTGGAATCTAATATTGTATAGGAGGCGGCACAGAGGTCCAGTCCTGTGCTGCCTGGGGTTGCTCCTTGGAGGGAAGCAATTGTTGGGCCTGAGGCTGGAATGGGACAAACCACACTGGCCCAGGGTTTGTCCTTTGAGATACTGGGGCCAGAGGCTGGCCCCTCTGGGAGTTTCCCGGTATGTGAGGAGAGAAGGGTTGTCCTGAAGAATTAGTTTTTGAACTGCATTCACTTGCCCAGTGATAACCCTTATGACATCGAGGGCATAGGGTGGAGGGGAGCGGCCTGCCTGGGGGAGATGGAGCCACACCTTGGGCCATGGGCCTGTTTGATAAGGCAGTTGGACATTCACGGGCAAAATGTCCGGGCTGTTTATGAGAGTAGCAGGTGGAGGATCCCTTGGAGGGAACTTGGGTTAATTTAAGTGTGGCCCCAATTGCCAAGCCCATGGCATGGGCCAATCCCAAACCAATGCAGAGCCTTACATATTCTGAAAGATCACCCTTATGTTTATGAGGCTGAATAATATCTTTATAAGCTGGATTGGCATTTTCAAAGGCAAGGTGTGTAACAAATGCACTTCCATTTTCCCCTGGGCCAAGTAGTCTTTCGGCCGCAACATTAAGGCGTGAGATAAAAATCACTATAGCACTCATCGGGTCCCTGTTGGATCTTAGCCAAGGAGGTGGTAACTGGCCCCTTTTGAGGAAGTTTTCTCCAAGCCCCTAATACAGCAGTTTGAATTTACCAGAAGTCCAGAAGGGAATTGGGCTTGTAAATTTTTGGAATCATATGAGGCATCTCCCAAAAGTTTTTTGAGGGTCCATTTTTTAGATGAAGTTCTAGCAGAATTTTTTTGGGCTATTTCTTTGCAAATTTGAACATAGTCAGCCCTCCACAGCACATAGTCACCTCCACTGAGAGCGGCTCTGGTGAGAAAGTCCCAGTCATTACGTGTAAACCATCGGGGCCTGAGTATATGGAGCAGTGGGACCATATTGGGTGCAAGCAGTTTTAAGTTTTTCAATAAATCTGAGACTAAGTTTTTTGTAAGGCTGTTGTTACCCATTACCAGGTCCTTGATCAGGGCTCTGTTCTTCATCCCCCAATCCAGGTTCCTCACTGTCTTCCCCAGAGTGGTGAGACATATCCTCTTCAGCCTCATTTTCCCCATCAGTGGCATGTGGGGAACCGCAGGCTAGGCTGGCCACCAGTGGGGACCTTCTCATTGCAATCTGCCTTAACCTGCTGAGTATAACAAAGTCAAGGAAGTACTGACCGCAAGACTTGCAAGATATACACCTTCAACCTGAGGATATGCATGCCCTTTGATCTGATCCATGGACTGCTCACCCTAGGGGACCGGGAATGGATAAGGGACTGGGATAGGGGCGGGAAATGGGGCAGCTTCTTCAGCCTTTCTCTCCTTCTTTCTCTTGGCTGCTTCTGCTCTTTCTTCTCTTTCTTCCTCTCCTTTCCTTCTGCTATCACTAAAATAAAAGTTCCTTGAGAACTGATCAACAGCGGTCGTGTCGTGATTCCATTGGACTCTTGCTGGCAAGGGTTCTCGACAAGTGGCGCTGTGACTTGGATCATCAGGCCAATCACTGGAAGCAGGTAAGAAAAGAATAAACGTGCATACACGGGAATCTAGGTGGGTAAAGTAAAAGGCCTAGGATTGTAACCGCAGGTTAATCATAAAAGTAAAAGTGTAAATGGGAAATGCTCCATCGACAACTAAATTATTGCTAAGCCACTTATTAAAAGCAATGAGGATGCCTGTGATAGTGGCCGTTATTTGGTTATTCACCAGAGCAGTTGCTAGCATGTCGTCATGGTTCGTGGACGATGGTGAACTGGAAGGACAAAAGTGGAAAAGGTTAGGCAGAAAGTTAAGAGCGGCTTTGAAATTGCCGGAGGTTTATAAAATGTGGATTGAACAGACTCTCCAAAATGATTCAGAAGAAATGGCAGAACTTCTTGATGAAGAATCAGAGATATAGGAGGAAGCTCAGAGGGAATCCCAATGTGGAAGTCAGGACAGGAGAGGGAGGATAAGGCTCAGATGAGTGTAGAGCAAGATAGGCCCCCTCCTTCCACACCTCCATACTCAGAAGACTTATTTTCTCCGGGGGACCACCCGTGCCACAGTAGAATGGCAAACTTAACCTTACATGACCCTCCACATTGGCAACTGCTCACACTAACTAAGGCACCCCCCGCGAAAGGGGATTCTTCCTTCATGGAGGGAGTGGAGAGAGGGGCACCTTCCTCAGTAAGATCCAGAGGAAGGGTGGAGAGAACACGCAGAACTCCCCCCAAGTGGGAAGAGTACCAAAAAGCAGATCAAGTGTTCCCAGTGATAGTAGATGCACAAGGCAACAGAGGATGGACCCCCTTAGATCATAAGCTGTTAAAAGAACTGCAACAAGTGGTACAGTTATACGGACCGCATGCTAACTTCACAAAGGCAGTTTTAGACAATATAGGAACCCAAGGACTGGTCCTAGAGGACTGGAGAAACCTAGTGAAAGCTGTGCTTGGTGGTGGGGACTTCCTGCTTTGGGCTGTGGCCTATAGAGAGCTTGCTAAGACTCAAGCAGCAGAAAATGTGAAAAACGGTCCACCAGCCTGGAATGAGGACATGCTAAACGGGGAGGGAGTTTTTCGTGATGAGAATACCCAGGCTCAATGCCCTAATAAAGTCCTAATGCAAGTAAGAGAATTAGCTCGTAGGGCCTGGAAGATCGTTCCTAAGAAGGGAGAAATTAGGCATAGTTTGTTCAAAATTACACAAGGCCCAATGGAGCCCTATGCTGATTTTGTAAATAGGTTAATGGAGGCTACTGGCAATATTTTTGAAACAGTGGAGGAGGCAATGCTGCTAGTACGAAGATTAGCTTATGAACAAGCAAACAAAACATGCGGTGAGGCCCTAAGGCCCAGGCAACACAAAGACATTCCTACCTTTTTAAAAATCTGTAGGGATGTTATGGATGATGTGGCCTCGGGGGTGCATGCAGCAGTCGCCATGGCAAGAATGCTACATAACAATGGGCCGTGGCGGAAGTGTTTTAAATGTGGAAAGGACGTCACCTAAAAAGAGAATGTACGGATTCAAAGCCTCCAGGGAGTCGGCAAGGGCTCTGCCCACGATGTGGAAAAGGCAATCACTGGGCAAATGAATGTTATTCCAAACTAGATAAAGCCGGCAACCCACTAGGGCAACCCTTTAATCTGAAAAATTTGGGGCAGCAGTTTCCAAAAAATGAGTGGCGGGCCCCCGCACCCAGGGGCCCGAAAACTCAGTGGGTGAGAGGACAGGCCATGGGAAGAACAGGACAGTTTCAGGGAGAACAACAGGCATTTACTGCACAGAGCACACAAACACCACAAATGGGGATCCAAGCCATAGATGTAGAACCCCAGGAGGCTATGGACCATATCAAAGGCATGGGCATTACCATAGGAAAGGCTGCAAACTCATTAAAGGGACTGGTAGTCATAACTGTATTTATCCAAATGCCTTGTAAGAAATTTAAAGTAATGTTACAGTCCACTAAGGGAATCATACAGTTACTACTGTTGCAGCCGGTTGCTCAATTACTAGGGATAAGCCCTGTGCTAGATGCCAGAGGAACCCAGGGAGAACATTTTGCAGCCCTTACCATGACTCTTGATAACAGTCCATTATGGACTCTTAACATCAAAGGGAAACCGATTAAGGGGCTATTGGATACGGGCGCAGATGTTAGTATCATCTCTGAGCAGGACTGCAGAGATGGCCAAGAGGGAGGCCACTTCAAGAAGGGGATAACACCCTGGTAGGCCTAGGCACTGCCATCGCCCCATCCAGAAGTGTGCAAGTGTTAGACTGGCAAGATCAGGAGGGCAATACTGGTAAAGTGCAACCTTATGTATGTACTATTCCTATCACCTTATGGGGAAGGGATATTTTGACACAACTCCGAATCCAACTGACTAGTGAACATGAGACTGAGTTATCCCCAGGGTGGAAAATGATGAAAAAAATGGGATATGCAGGTGGAGGGCTAGGAAAAGACGAGCAGGGCATAAGGGACCCCATTGAGCCTCAAGGGCATAGAGGCAAGCAGGGTTTGGGTTTTTCGTAGGGGCCACTGTGCAGCAGCCATCACTACCACCACTAACCTGGTTAGATAACAAACCATTGTGGATACCCCAGTGGCCCCTCACACAGGAGAAATTGGCTGCGGTAAAAGAAATAGTTCAACAGCAGTTAGAGGCAGGACATATTCAACCATCCACTTCACCCTGGAACACCCCAATTTTTGTAATAAAAAAGAAATCGGGCAATTATCGATTATTGCAGGATTTGAGAGCCATAAACAGGCAGTTGCAACCCATGGGAGCATTACAACCAGGGCTGCCCATTCCTACGATGATCCCAAAAGATTGGCTTGTGTTTGTAATTGATCTAAAAGACTGTTTTTTCTCCATCCCACTGAACTCACTAGATACGCAAAGATTTGCTTTTACAGTCCCGACTTAATCATGAGGGCCTTGATAAAAGATTTGAGTGGAAAGTCCTCCCTCAGGGTATGACTAACAGCCCCACCCTGTGCCAATTGCTTGTATCAAGGGCAATAGAGCCTGTTCAGCAACAGCATTCAGATGTTAAAATTTTTCATTATATGGATGATTTACTATTAACAGCTGCTAGAGAAACCACTTTGAGTGAAGTGTTTGCAACATTAACTTTATGCTTACAGGAAGCAGGACTACAGATAGCACCTGAAAAAATTCAAAAAGACACCATAGTTCAGTATTTGGGACTTAAGCTAACCTTGACCAGTATGACCCTTTTAGAATTTACCATCTCCACTAAGTTATGTGGAAACTTAAATTGGATATGGCCTTATTGTAAACTAACTACTGAGGGAATGCTTCCACTGTTTAAAATCTTAGAGGGAGATTCACAGCTTACTTCACCACAGCAATTGACCCCAGAGGCAGCTGCAGTTTTAAAAAGGTTAAAAAGCACCTCAGATCTACTGTGATGCAAAGATGTGACTTATCCCAACCCACCCTTTTGTTAAACAAAGAAGGGACTGGACAGGTTATTCAACACTGTTTACAATCCTTTGCTGCCTGGGAAATACCTAAAATCATTAAAACAGATAATGGCCCGGCATATACTTTGGCTCGCTTTGCTACATTTTTGAAGGAATTTGGCATTGAACATTCTACTGGCATTCCTTACAATCCCCAAGGTCAGGCCATTGTGGAATGCACTCATTTATATCTAAAAACTTTAATTAATAAACAAAAAGGGGGAATAGGAGAATATGCGGTATCCAATAAAGATGCTTTGGCCTTAACATTATATACCATAAATTTTTTAAATAAGAAAAAATGTGGTAAAACCCCAGCAGAATTACATTCCCAACCGACTGAAAAAGAGCCAGTACAGTGGATGATGTGGAAGGACCTGCAGGATAACCAATGGAAAGGCCCGTTTCCCTTACTGCAGAGGGTGCAGGGAGCTGTTTGTTTTTTCCCACAGGGAGCCTCTCAACCTATCTGGACGCCAGAAAGTAGAGTTCAGCTTCTTGCACAGAGTCCTGAGAGCAGAGTCCAGCAGAGACCACAATAAACTCGCCCACAACAGGAAGTGAATGAAACATCTATAAGTGATGAAAAGACTATTATTTTGCCTTTTGATAGTTTTTCTACTAGCCGGTGTTGGAGAAATTTTAGAAATAATAGTTGATTATTTCTTAGCTGTGATTGCCATTTACCATAATGTATCTTCTGTATAAAGTATTTTGTAACTATAATGTATCTTCTGTGTAAAGTATTTTGTATTGTTATAACCCTTACTAGTGTATATTGCTGAGATGAAGGATTGTATTGGGGCCTGCTTAGGGCCCTGCCTTGGCCTATGCCACTCTCTCTTGGTCAGTAAGATTATCTCAAGCATTGTTAAAAGGCAACAGTGCACTAACCTGACTGCTCAGCAGGCTATACATGCTATGTTTTGCTCCGACCCTCACCAACAGGTATGGCTTAGCATGATGGAATGGTAGTCAATGACGGGTAATCACTAGCAAGTGCACCTAGCAACCTAAGACAGAGCATGGGACATGCTTCCCAGTGACTCAATGATGGATAAGCAGGTGGCACGTCACTGGGAACCTAAGACAGGCACAATTCCATGCCATATAAAACTAAAATGGGGGAGCTGTGGGGAACCACAGGCTAGGCCGGCCACCTGTGAGGACCTTCTCATTGCAATCTGCCTTAACCTGCTGAGTATAACAAAGTCAAGGAAGTACTGACCGCAAGACTTGCAAGATATACACCTTCAACCTGAGGATATGCATACCCTATGATCTGATCCATGGACTGCTCACCCTAGGGGACCGGGAATGGATAAGGGACTGGGATAGGGGCGGGAAATGGGGCAGCTTCTTCAGTCTTTCTCTCGGCTGCTTCTGCTCTTTCTTCTCTTTCTTTCTCTCCTTTCCTTCTGCTATCACTAAAATAAAAGTTCCTTGAGAACTGATCAACAGCGGTCGTGTCGTGATTCCATTGGACTCTTGCTGGCAAGGGTTCTCGACAGTGGCAGGCCCAGAGCGATCTCCAGCTTGGCTCTGGGTTATGGGAAAAGCCAAAGGGGGTTGGTTTTTAGACCTGACTTTACTTTGCTTAGGTCCTGTTGAACAACCCTGACAATGGTCATGCCATTTTAACTACCCCAGTACCATCTTAGGCAACTCTAGCAAAACATTTCCTGGAATTTGGGCTGAAACCATAAGTCATGGACAGGCAGCTGCGGTTTGAGATAACACCGCCTGATAAACAGGAACAGGCACTGAAAGCACTCAACCGCCCCTTATCTGTGGGTCCGGGCTGACAGCAAAAAGTATGCAATGTATTCCTGCTTGCCCCCACCCCATTGTCTTATCGAAACCCTGTAACCATGCTTCTTCTGCTTCTGTACTCCCGCTTTTGCAATCCCCCGGGTATATAAGTGCCCCCCAGACACTGCTACACACGCTTCTCCTGTCTCCCGCTGCGTCGGGTCTGCAGACAGTGTCCGCGAGCGCTCGTGAAATAAAGCCGCCTCTTGCACTTGCATCATCTGGTCTGAGGATTTTTGAGTCTGGGGTCGCGATCTGAAGGACTTTGAGGGGATTAGGGTCCTTCATCTGGAGGTCCCACCGAGATAAACGACCCCCGACTCAAGCCCTCAAAAAGCCAGCCAGAGGTAAGGTACTTTCCCTCTCTGTGTAAGTGTCGTGATGTGTGTTTGTCTCGATTAGCGGCGCCTTCTGAAATTGTGCCTGTACAGGACCTGTATCTGCATCGGACCAGTGAGGGAGACAGACGTGTCCTGAGACCCCTGGTCTTACCCTGGAGGACGCTCCAGCGGTGGTCTGGGGAAAGGAGAGAGACTACGTCTCCCTCCTTCCTGGGAGAGCCTGGCCAGCCGGCCGCTCCCATCTGAATTGTTAGTTTCACTTTTACACCGGTGTGTAGTCACGCGACTTGTATTGTTCGTCTTGTGTGTATCTGTGTTTCTTGGTCTTTATTTCGTTTTCTTCCATCCTTCCCCTGCCATGGGGCAGCAATTAACCACCCCGTTGAGCCTCACTTTAGGTCATTGGAAAGAGGACCAGGAGCGTGCACGCAATCTTTCGGTGGAAATCAAGAAGAAAAAATGGGTCACTCTCAGTTCCACAGAGTGGCCGACTCATGGGGCCGGGTGGCCGGAGGTTGGAACCTTTAACCCAGACGTTATCTCGCAGGTGAAAGATCGTGTTTGTCGAACCAGACCACAGGGGCTCCCCAACCAGGTGCCCTATATCGCTGTCTGGGAGGACTTGGTTCGGAACCCGCTTGTGTGGGTTAAGCCCTTCCTCTCACCGACTCCATCTGCAGAGGGGAAATCTCAACCTAAGCCTCCCCCTCCTCCCCCGATGATACCCTTGATCCCCCTTCCTTCCCACCTGCCCGCTGCCCTCCCCATGCCTGCTAAGCTGGAGTACCCTTCCCCAGTGTCCTCACATTACCCATTGGAGGAGCTTTCAAAAGCAAAATCCAAAAACCCTCCTGTCCTGCAGGGAGGACAGGAAGATCTGTTGTTATTAGAACCCCTGCCCCCATACGCTCGCCCCGCTCCTGAGGGGCCGGATCCTTCTGCCCTGTCCCCAGACTTGACTATACAAAAAGAGGAGGTTCTGCCTCCCGCAGAGCCATCTTCACCGACATTGAGTCACCGCTTGCGGCTGCGCCGCGAGCAAGGCAGAGGGATGGAGGACACCTGGTCGTCTCATGCCCTGCCCCTCCGTTCGGTGGCCGGCCAAATCCAGTATTGGCCCTTCTCGGCCTCTGACCTGTATAACTGGAAAACTCATAACCCCTCATTTTCCCAAGACCCTCAGGCCCTGACAGGGCTAATTGAATCTATCTTACCCATCAGCCCACTTTGGATGACTGTCAGCAGCTTTTACAGACGCTTCTTACCACGAAGGAGAGGCAGTGAGTCTTCCTGGAGGCCCGAAAAAATGTGCCAGGAAACGATGGCTGGCCCACTCAGTTGCCCAACGAAATCAATGCAGCGTTCCCACTAACCCGCCCAGACTGGGATTTCAACATGGTGGCTGGTAGGGAACATCTCCGTCTCTATCGCCAGATTCTCCTGACAGGTCTCCGGGGGGCCGGGAGGCGCCCCACTAATTTGGCTAAGGTACGTGCTATTATGCAGGGAAGTGAGGAGACCCCGGCAGGATTTTTAGAAAGATTAATGGAAGGATATCGAATGTACACACCCTTCGACCCTCAGGCCCCCGACCGGCAGGCTGAGGTAATAATTTCCTTTATTGGACAATCAGCACCAGACATTCGAGTTAAACTAGAGGCTGGAGGGATTGCAGGGCTACACCCTGCCGGATTTGGTAAAAGAGGCAGAAAAGATTTTCAATAAGAGAGAAATGCAGGAGGAAAGGGAAGAAAGAATACACAGGGAACAGTAGAGCAGACAAGACCAGAGGGACAGGAAACGAAATAAGGAACTAAGTAAAATCTTGGCCACTGTAGTTACAGGGCCAGAGCAGACCAGGCCTAGACAAGGCAGGGACCCGGGAGACCGGCGTAGACTGTGAGTGGAGCGTGACCAATGCGCTTACTGCAAGGAGAGGGGACATTGGGCAAAAGATTGTCCCAACAAGAAACAACGGGGGGGCCAAAGAAGACCCGTCCCGGTGCTGTCACTCAAGGATGAAGATTAGGGGAGTCAGGGCCAGGAGCCTCCCCCTGAGCCCCGGGTAACCCTTAGAGTGGGAGGCCGACCGGTCACGTTCCTGGTCGACACTGGGGCCCAACATTCAGTTCTTACCAGCGCTGAGGGGCCGTTAAGTTCCAAGACATCTTGGGTACAGGGAGCCACTGGAGGAAAATTATATCGATGGACAACGGAGCGTAAGGTCCACCTGTCCACGGGGCAGGTGACCCACTCCTTTTTGCTGGTGCCGGATTGATCCTATCCCTTATTGGGGAGGGACCTCCTCTCGAAGGTTGGGGCGCAGATCCACTTTCAAGACAAAGGGGCTACAGTGATTGGCCCTGCAGGCCAACCCCTCCACGTGCTGATTCTCCAGCTGGAGGACGAACACCACCTCCATGAAAGCCCTCCAACTCCCCAGAACAGTCCCGAGTGGCTTGCTAAATTTCCCACAGGCTAGGCAGAAATGGCAGGGGTAGGATTGGCTGTCAGGCGGCCCCCGCTGATAGTGACTCTGAAGCCCGCGGCTACTCCCGTTTCTATCCGCCAATACCCCATGGTTAAGGAAGCTAAGGATGGCTGGCCCCACATACAAAGATTGCTACAGCTGGGCTTATTAAAGCCTTGCCAGTCACCGTGGAACACTCCCCTGCTACCGGTCAAAAAGCCCAGCTCTAATGATTACAGGCCTGTACAAGATCTGAGGGAAGTAAATCGTAGGGCTGAAGACATTCACCCCATGGTCCCTAACCCTTATAATCTACTCAGTACCTTGCCTCCAAGACATGCCTGGAACTCAGTTCTTGATTTAAAGGATGCCTTCTTCTGCCTGAGACTGAGCCCACAGAGTCAGCCCATCTTCACCTTCGAATGGAAAGACCCCGAAACCGGATTTTCGGGGCAATTGACTTGGACCAGGCTACCCCAAGGATTCAAAAATTCTCCCACGCTGTTTGATGAGGCACTCCACCAGGACTTGGCAGACTTCCGGGTAAGCCATCCAGAGCTAATCTTATTACAGTATGTGGATGATCTGCTGCTGGCAGCAGAGACAGAACAGAGTTGCATCGAAGGGACCGAGGCTCTGCTCCAAAAACTGGGTGTTGGGATATAGGGCCTCTGCAAAGAAGGCTCAACTCTGCACCCGGCGTGTAACCTACCTGGGATATGTACTGGAGGGAGGCCGGAGGTGGCTTACAGAAGGGTGTAAGCAAGCAGTGGCGCTCATCCCGCCACCTAAGAACGCCCGCAAACTCAGGGAGTTCCTGGGTAGTGCCGGCTTCTGCCGCCTCTGGATACTGGGATTTGCTGAAATGGCGGCCTCGCTTTACCCCCTCACGAGAACAAATTCCCCTTTCATATGGGGCCAGGAACAGCAGTTAGCATTTGATAAGATCAAACGGGCCCTAATGGAAGCCTCAGCCCTGAGCCTTCCCAACCCGGCCAAACCGTTCACCCTATATGTGGATGAAAATGGGGGAATAGCAAAAGGAGTCCTAACCCAGAGGCTGGGACCCTGGAAGAGACCTGTAGCATATTTTTCAAAAAAACTGGACAATGTTGCTACAGGATGGCCACCCTGTCTCTGCATGATTGCGGCAGTGGCTGTTCCGGTAAGAGACTCGGTCAAGTTAACTTTGGAGCAGCCCCTCACCATAGTGGCGCCCCATGCCATAGAGACAATCATCCACCAGCCCCCGGACAAGTGGCTATCAAACGCCAGAATTACTCATTATCAAACTGTGCTACTCAACCCTGAGAAGATTCATTTTGGGACTCCTGTCTCGCTCAATCCTGCCACCCTGCTCCCGAAGTCCGGAACTGAGTCGCAGGTCAGTCACGACTGTCACCAAGTGCTGGCTGAAGCACATGGAACCCGAGAAGACTTAACAGACCTGCCCATGCCAGACGCGGAGCATACCTGGTACACTGATGGGAGCAGCTTCCTACACCAAGGTGAGAGAAAGGCGGGGGCCACGGTGGTGGACGGAAAGACTGTTATCTGGGCCTCGGCCCTAACACCAGGGACTTCAGCTCAGAAGGCTGAGCTCGTGGCACTAACCGAGGCCCTCCGGATGGCCAAGGGAAAGAAGGTAAATATTTACACCGACAGCCGCTACGCGTTCGCTACGGCTCATATCCACGGGGAGATATACCGTAGAAGGGGGCTGCTGACTTCAGGGGGGAAGGACATCAAAAACAAACAAGAGATCCTTGACCTCCTACAAGCCCTCCACCTCCCAAAAAGGCTGAGCATCATCCATTGCCCAGGCCACCAAAAAGGCGAGGACCCGGTGGCGAAAGGCAACAGGATGGCGGATGAGATGGCAAAAGCAGTTGCCCTAAAAGAACTAATACTACCATTACATTCTTCCGAGATTTCTCCTACCTCTCCTGACCATGGTGGGTGGACATATTCGGATAAGGACGTGAGCGCCATCCAAAGGTTAGGGGGAAAGTATGACGAACAGGAAAAGGCTTGAAGAATCCAGGACAAGATAGTCCTGCCAAGAAAAGTGGCCAGAGATATAGTGAGTGACCTCCACCGGTGGACTCATTTGGGGTATAAAAAGCTAAAAGCCTTGCTAGAAAGAGAGGAGCAGACCCACTTCATAATAGGACTGGACTCATTGGTCAAACAGGTAACTGAATCTTGTGTCCCATGCGCGAAGGTAAATCCAAAACGCCTTAAGATGGCCGGAAGGGGCGGGAGTGCGCGGGACCAGGCCCGGAACAAACTGGGAGATTGATTTCACTGAGATTCGCCCCGGCAGGTATGGGATTAAATATCTACCAGTGTTTGTAGACACCTTTTCTGGCTGGACTGAAGCTTTCCCGGTAAAGAAGGAGATGGCACAAGTGGTCGTCAAGAAAATTTTTGAAGAAATCTTCCCGTGGTTTGGCCTTCCCAAGGTATTGGGGTCCGACAATGGGCCAGCTTTTGTCTCCCGGGTAAGTCAGTTGGTGGCCAAGGTACTGGGGATTGATTGGAAATTACATTGTGCCTATAGACCCCAGAGCTCAGGGCAGGTAGAGCGAATGAATCGAACCATAAAAGAGACCTTGACCAAATTAATAATGGAGACTGGCACTAGAGACTGGGTTGAGTTACTACCGATGGCCTTGTTCCGGGCTCGGAACACCCCCTCTGTCTTTGGGCTAACTCCATATGAGATACTCTATGGAGGGCCTCCCCCAATTGCTGACTTGCTGGGACCCAGTATTGACTCTTATGCCACTTCCCCCAACCTGCAGACCCGACTGAGAGCCCTGCAGCTGATCCAGAGACAGGTCTGGAAGCGTCTGGCTGCCATGTACCAGTCCAAGTGTCCGGCGGTGCCTCACCCATTCCAGATCGGAGACTCTGTCTACATCCACAGACACCAATCCAGAACTCTTGAGCCGCGTTGGAAAGGACCACACACTGTCCTGCTGACTACCCCCACCGCGGTTAAGGTCGACGGGATCGCCGCCTGGGTCCACGCGTCTCACGTAAAGAGCGCCCCACCGGAGGGGAGCGAGCCACCAGACGACCACCCCGCTGACCGGGCAACATGGAGGCTACAGTGCACTTAAAACCCGTTAAAGATAAGGCTCACTCGCGCATCCGACCCTTTGTAATCCTTCTTTTCTTCTCTAGGGCTTCCCTAACCTTGTCCCCTCATACCCCTTACAATGTAACCTGGACTATAAGTAGCCTGGGCGGATCTATTATCAATCAAACTTCTCAACTAGCCCCTCTGAGTGCTTACTTCTCTGAGATTTGGTTTGACCTGTGCAAGCTCTTCCCTACGACCCCCGCGGTAGATCCATGCCTGTTTGGAGACGGTGTCTATGCCTTCCCTAGTTCAAACTCGTACCAGTGCAGGGGGCCGGAAGTGGTATGGTGCTATTCGTGGGGCTGTGAGAAAATGGGAGATACCTACTGGAACCCCCAGTCAGGCGGTAGCCCAATCACCCTTAAAGTTATGCCAGGCTACAGAGTAAACCAACAATGGCAGGATTGGAAGGGCACCTGTCTCAATGGCAGTTTGGGCCTAGTATTCTAGGTTGGCATTGTTTGCACCGCGCCAACCGCGGCGGCCATTGGAGGGTGAACCAACGGCAAAAGGAAGACCTTTCTCTCTGTCTCTCTCTCTCACTGTCCACTCTGCCTGTAAAAAAAAAAAAAAAAAAAAAAAACAAAAAAAAACTTGAAATATAACATGCCATTGTCTCCTTTCCTGTAGTGTTTGCAATGAGAAGTCTGGAGTGAGTCTGATTAACTTACCCCTGAATGTGATTTGTCGTTTTTTTTCTGGCACATTTTAGGATTTGTTCTTTGTGTGTCACTGAGCTGAGTGTTGCCACAATGTGTCGCGGTGAATTTCTCCTCTGGTCTATCCTGTTTGGAGTCCTGGCTATCTGTAAAATTTGGCTGTTATTATCCAGCTGCCTCTGTTTGAAGTTTTCTGATATTATTTCATTGAAAACACCTTCCAATCCATTCTCTCTTTCCACCCCCTCGGGGACTCCTATTATCTGAACATTACACCATTTGATTGAATCTTGTAGGTCTCCAACTGTATTTTTTAATTTTTTAATTTCTTCTTCCTGCATTTGAACTGACTGTATTATTTCTGGAAGTTTGTCCTCGAATTCTGATATTCGGTCTTCTATTTCATCTGTTCTATTTCACAGGGATTCCACTGTGTTTTTTTTTTTTTTATGGTCAATTGAGTTTTTCATTTCCAGTATTTCATTCTGGCTTCTCTTTAGGATCTCTAATCTTTGGGCTTGTTTTTCGTTCAACTCTCAACACTGTTTCTCATTATTTCTAAGTAATCTGATTATTAATGTTCTGAATTCTTTTTCTGGCATGGTTTCAAATTCTTCTTCTTCAGCCTCTGTTATGGTTGGTTTAGCCTGCACCACTGGCAAGTTTATATGTTCTTCTATATTCTTATTGTGGGTTTTTGTTTTGTTTTTTGGCATTCTGTCTGGTTGGTTTTTTAAATTGATTTCCCTCTGCTATAGACTGCTGTGAGTCTGTACCAATATCCAGTGTAAGCAGGCTGCTCTGTCTTGTAGAGTGTTTATTTATTTTTTACTTGTTTTTTTTATTTTTTGTAACTTGTGTGGGTTGGTGTCAGGCCTTTGAGGTGCCTATCTCTGCCCCTTGGGGGCCGGTTTCCTTGTTCCTATGTTCGCCCTTACTTGTCTGTGCCTGGGGTTTGTTGTTCAGCCACTCTCTTGCTGCACCTCCTGCAGGAGGAGTGTCAAGTAGCTCCAGACCACCTTTGGACTCCTCACCTGCTGCTTGCTCCTTTGAAGCAGAGGCCAGCCTCCTTTAAGCCTGAATGTAAACAAACAGGATGGCTGCACTCTGCCCACCACAACTCTGATTGTAGGTTGGTAGGTTACTAATGATTGGGGTTTTTGAACCCTCAGTTAGTGCCCTGGATCCCGCTCTCTTCGCACGGGAGCTATTCAAAAAATTTTTTTTCCTGGTAACTTGAGTAGATTGGTGTGAGGGCTTTGAGCTTCCCTCCTCACTACCTGCCCCTGTGTAAGAGTGTAGTGTTGCACCACTCCAGCTTTGGGCTCCGCCCCCGAAGGTTAGTGCGGAGGCAGGGGCATACTCAACCATTTTTAAGTGAACAAGTTCAGTAGTGTTTAGTTCATTCATATTGTTTGCAACAAATCTCCAGGACTCTACTCATCTTGCAAAACAAAATCTCTGCATATGAGGCCAACGCTGTGGCATAGTGGGTAAAGCTGCCGCCTGCAGTGCCCATGAGTCCTGGCTGCTCCTCTTCCAATCCAGTTCTTGGCTATGGCCTGGGAAAGCAGTAGAAGATGGCCCAAGTCCTTGGGCCCTTGCACCCATGTGGGAGACCCAGAGGAAGCTCCTGGCTCCTGGCTTTGGCTCAGCCCAGCTTTGATCATTGTGGCCATCTGGGAAGTGAACAAGAAGATGAAATACCTCTCTCTCTGTCTCTCTGCCTCTGTTTCTCTGTAATTCTGCCTTTTAAATAAATAAATCTTTATTACAAAAACTCTATGTACGTGAAAGTTCTTCATTTTCCTCCTTCTTACAAACAACGGTAGCCACCATGCCACTTTATGTGTTTATGAATTTGACTTCTCTATGATTTTGAGGTACTCCAAGTATTTCATTTAAGTAGAGTTATAGTGGGAGAGGTGGGGTCCTGTTACTATGGATTTGATCTGAGAGGAGGAATGCGGTGGTGGCAAGGGGTGCAGTGTCACGACACAGACCCATGAGTAACCCCATCCGCACCCAGTGAGGATCCCCACATTTGTGGCAGTCCCTGGGCACCTCAGGCTTTTAGGGAAGCCCCTGGACCCTATCCCACCCTCATGTTTGCTGTAAGTTGCTTGCTTGAATCCTGGTTCTCCTGATACCTGCCTCCTGTTACTGGGCAGTTTGGGAGGCAGCAGTGATGACCCCAAGAGTTAGCTTTCTGCTACCCAAATGGGAGAGCCAGCTTAAGTGCTAAATCTTAAATTCCACATTGCTCAGCTTATGCCATTTCAGTTATCTGGGAGTGAACTGCAGAATGCAGGCTCACTCTGTCTCTCTGCCCCTCAAAAATAAAAAAATTTTAAAAGAAATAAACCTGTCCTCATTAACAAAGATCAGTAAGGAGTCTCTTGCTGTTGACCTTTTTAAAACTGTCCAGAAAAAGCTAAATCTGCCAGACAATGACAGCAGCTGCACGTGTGGGACTTTCAGAAGTGAAAGCTTGGAGGACAGTCAGTTCACCTAATGTGTCTACACAGCTCACCCAAAAGGAAATCTTTTCTTAAGGAGGCATGCCCTGATCTCATTTACATGGATTAACACCCAAGTAATCCAGGGTGTGTATGCTCCCTGGGATTGATGAGATTTCCAACCTGCATAAAATGGGAGCCTGCCATGAAGTCAGTGTCTTCTCTACAGAGAGAAAGCAGCACCAGGCGGCAGAACACTGACTGCCGTGGGATCCAACTTAACCCAACTCCCCTCTATTTGGCTTCTGGTGGGGACTGGAGAGATGTTCACCACGAGGAAAAAAACTTTATTTTTCCACCAGTTTTAATTGGAAAACAATTGCTTAATCTTTTTTAAGGTTTATTTATGTATTTAAAAATTAGATTTA
This sequence comes from Sylvilagus floridanus, assembly GCA_949820135.1. NCBI lineage: Eukaryota > Metazoa > Chordata > Mammalia > Lagomorpha > Leporidae > Sylvilagus > Sylvilagus floridanus. The sequence continues at coordinate 123,071,841 of OX463238.1, read as the reverse complement.
CAGAGAGAGGAGTCAGAGAGAGAGAGACATCTCCCATCCACTGGTTCACTCCCCAGAAGGCTGAACCACCAGAGCCAAGCCAATCAGAATCCAGGAACTAGGAGCTTCTGGATCTCCCATGTGGGTGCAAGGCCAAAGCACTTGGACCATTCTCTGCTACTGATCTCAGGCAATGAGCAGGGAGCTGGGTTGGAATTGGAGCAGCTGGGATATGAACCGGCACCCAATGGGATGCCAACACTGTAGGCGGCAGCTTTACCTGCCATGCCGCAACAGTGACCCCGGTCTCATTCTTCTCTCTCACAAGGGAAAGACTGAGACACATTGGTTGGGCAGGGATACAAAGGCCATTTGGTGTTAGTAAGTTAGATTTCTGGAGAGATGGTTGGTGGTCTTAGCAAGTAAAAAGATGAGGGTGTGTGTGAAGACATGATAGCTGCACTTTCCACTTCCTTTGATTGGGAAGGAAGAGACAAGAAGGCAGAAACTAGAAATACAATCAATTCTTACTTTTGTATTGTTTTAAAAAATGTGTTTGTTTATTTACTTATTTTAAGGGCAAAGGAAGGCAAGGGATGAGAGAGAGCTTCCATTTACTGGCTCATTTCTCAAATTGCTGCAATAGCCAGGTCTGAGCCAGGCTGAATCAGGAGCCAGGAACTCCATTCTGGGCTCCACACACATGGCAGGGTCCCAGGTACTTCAGCCATCTTCCATTGCCTGCACAGGCACATTAGCAGAAATCTGAATATGAGGTGGAGTAGTCAGGATGCGAACTGGCACTCACTGCTCCCCAATTACAGGTCATTAAATCATTTTCAGATCATTTATAACACCTAAAACACAGAAAAATGCCATGGAAACTGTTATACCCTATTGTTTATGGAGTAAGGATAAGAAATAGTCTGTACTTAGTACAGATTCAATTTTTCCCAAATATTTTTGGTTGTCTCCTGGGAGGCAGAAATCATTTATATGGAGGGAGGACTATATGTGAGGCATTAAGCATGTGAGACATTTTCAGATGTCTGTGAAGCTACTACTTACTACTACTAGCAAAGCGTTTGGAATCAGTTATCAAGATTTACTAGGACTACTATACATATTTGAAAGTTTTTTGTGTCTGTGGCTTGACCATGATCAAGAAATCATAGTCACATTCTCTGTCAGACTTAGCCAGTAAACAGGGAAGAATTTGAAGTCACCAGGAATGGTGTCTTCTTGATGAGCAGATGCAGTAACAGTTGAAATGGACATGGGAGTTGTTGGTTTCAGCTCATTTCCATTGACGTGAGTACCTTGTGATTAGCATGGGCAGTAAGGTGATGGTGTTTGGAGGATGGCTGATGGGATATAAAGAATGGCTGATGGGATTACAGATTCCTCATGGTAGGGGAATTTGAGAATGGGAAGAGATTATATGAACAAAGAAGACATTCATAGTTTACCTAGATGAGGTCTGCATCCCTCAAGATGAACATGTTTAGAAATATGACCAGTGGTGGCCGGCGCCGTGGCTCAACAGGCTAATCCTCCGCCTTGTGGCGCCGGCACACCGGGTTCTAGTCCCGGTCGGGGCGCCGGATTCTGTCCCGGTTGCCCCTCTTCCAGGCCAGCCCTCTGCTGTGGCCCAGGAGTGCAGTGGAGGATGGCTCCGGTGCTTGGGCCCTGCACCCCATGGGGAGACCAGGAAAAAGCACCTAGCACCTGGCTCCTGCCATTGGATGAGCGCGGTGCGCCGGCCACAGCGCGCCATCCGCGGCAGCCATTGGAGGGTGAACCAACGGCAAAGGAAAACCTTTCTCTCTGTCTCTCTCTCACTGTCCACTCTGCCTGTCAAAAAAAAAAAATTAAAAAAAAAAGAAATATGACCAGTGGTCATCATTAGAGTAGAATTAAAATATCAGTGGACCCAAGTTATAGCCAGTTAACTTTGCTATGTCTGAATTCATAATCACCTCATTGTCAGTTTGGTAAATAAGCCAAAACCAGCAGGGTTAGTATGAGGGTACAACCTATGTAAATATGCATAAATCTCAACTAGAGAGTCACATTTAGTAAAACTCTTATTTATTTTTTCTTTTTCTCAGGACTTTAGAAGTCCAAGGGGTGAGCAGAGGAGTCTTCAGGACAGTGCACAGATCACTCGCATAGGCTGGGGATATGGGAAACTGCCTGAGTCCCCGCACCTCAGATGGCAGCTCCAGGGGTCACCAGATGGCTGGGCAGCACCAGGAGTCCCCACTGCCACAACAGCAACAGTTCGCAGGTCCGATCCATTAGCCAACACCTCAAAGGCCAAGGCGGCGAATCAGTGAAGAACGAGGTTGTGTAGCCCAAAGAATACACTTCGTGGAAAGTCTGCCAAGTAGAGTCCATGACACTGCAGGAGACGGCTCAAAGGAGGAGATGCAGGAGTTACGTCATGAAGGGTTTGTGGGTGGAGACTGCATTCAGGGTCCACCATGCAAGCACTTCTATTACGTGGACTGTGAAGATGAGCAGCTGATGAGATTGCTCATATGCCTCTACTGCAGGGGACTTATTAACATGCCACAGCCTTAATCCAAGACCAGCTGAGTGGCTGCAAGAGAGACATGGCTTTTGGAAGCTTTGAATTTTGTCAGGGAGTGTCAGGGACTAATTGGCTGCAGACGTTGATGAACAACAAATACTGTTTTGCTATACATTCGTGGGGGAAATGGGCTCTTATTCTCATGTTCAACCTTTACCCAACACCTGGAAATAGGATTGCATTTGATCTTGTAATTGCTCTAGGACATGGGAAGCATGCAAAGCGGTCCAGCAGCTGAAAGTGTTTAAAATTTGTGAGCTGAAGATTAAAAAAACGTTAATGACCATTTTCAATAAGTGACCTTCCTGAAGAGTCAGTGGCATCTGGTCAAAGTTCTGATAAATGCTACATTTAAAACACTGAAGTGAAAGGTACTGAAAGTAGGTAGGAAAGAGGAAGCGACATGTTTTGGGATTACCTCGGGGTGAGAGGTTCAACCTTTCAATTGTGTTGTGAGTCCCATCAAAGTGAAGAGGGCATGTGTGCCACAGGAGGACGCCCTGATGGGCTTAGTGTCTGAGTGAGCAGGGTGTGTGCCTGGGAATGTGGCCTGGATTCGGCCCCCTAAGTAGTGGGACGACAAAGTGGAGGTCTCCTTTACCCAGAGGAGAGACTGAGCAGCTCAGGGGTGAGAAGAGTTGCCACTGCCGCCCGTGGGCCATACTGTCTCCTGCTTTTGAGTTCTGCTGCGTTTCTGATAACCAGATGTGAGCCAGTCTCATTCCATTCCCTTGACTGAGTCCTTAAGTCCTCAGACTTTTTCCTGCCAAAGCAATCACTGAAAATCGCTACACCAGTGTCTACTCTATTCCCCCTCGTGCCTGTGTTCGCATATGCTTTTGCTTTCTTTCTTCTTATTTTAAACCAACCTACCTCAACGTGGAGTCTAGCCTCTGGGACACAGCGTCTTCCCCAGTACCCTCAGTTTTTCTGAGTTTAAGGAGGTAACCTGTTGGGCTAGGGAATGGTGAATTGATGGAGGGGCTGGGGATGGGTGAGATCCCCTAGCCTGAGGCCATGCCATTGCACGTGGAAGCAGAGCTTGTCCTTCAGCTTGGGGGGCAGTGCTGCCCAGCGAAGTTAGGCCCTTCAAGCCCACCTGCCCCCAGCTCTGCCGGCCGGTGGTCTCCCTGAGGCTCAGGCAAACTCACGTTACACACATCCTGCTCCCTGAGGCAGAGATATCTGGTTATCTGAGGTTTCCCACTTGCTTGGCTGTCCGTTTGCCTCTTGAGTGCACAGTCCTGGGCTTGGAACCCTCCCTCTGGTCCCTAGTGTTAGCTCTGCAGAGGCTCCAAGATTCCCTCTCAAGTGTACAAGGGACTAGGCTGTTGTCCCTGAGTCTGCACATACCTCATCTATCCAACAAGCTATCTAAAACGGGGACGTGCACGCTCTCAGAGTCTCCTTCATGCCCACCGTGGCATGACGCTGTGGACAGGGGCAGTCGGGGCCACAGCTCCGGCTCAGAGAGCCGCGCCCCAAAGGCCGCCCTGGGCGATCACAGAGTCTCGACCGAAGTGGGACCTGCAGAGGCTCCTGGCTCGGGCCCAACACCGACAGCCCGGCGAGCCCGCGGCCGCCACGGTTTCCAGCTGTGCACGCCTCCGGAAGCGCCCTTCTGCAGAGCGCCCTTGGCCTCCTGTCCAGGGGGTACATCGGGGCTTCGCAGCACCACCTCTTGCCGGCGGCCGCGCTCTAAGGCATTTCCCAGTTGGCGAGGCACGCATGCGCACTGCGCAGCCAGCGAGGGCAGGCTCAGGCGCCCCCTGCTGCCGGATCCGCGCAGTACGGGCGGTGAGCTCGGCCCTGCTCTGCTTGGCGATGGGCGCGCACCCCTGCCACTGAGGACTCCATGCTCCCATTTTGAACGTTCAGAGATGGAGACCATCACCTCTTGCATTGGTGGAATGGGTGGACATTTCAAGAAGCAAAGTGCAAGGTTAGGGTACCACGGTGAGTTGATTTCCTACATACTAAAATGGACAACAGGGTTTTGAAACTTTAAATACCATTTTTAATAGCACTCCTAGCATAAAGTCCTTAGCTATAACCTAACAAGATATGAACAGGCCAGCATCCCGGATGCCTTGAAACAGTGTTGAAATAAGTAAAATCTAAATAAGTCCAGATGTCATCCTTTCTGATGATCAGCAGACTCCGTGTTAGGATGGCAGTTCCTCCCAACTTCATCCATTGGTTCAGCACATCAAAGCCACAACAGAGACAACAGAAAACTGTTTTTAAACCCTGAAAAATAAAGTTCAGAACTCACACATTCATATTCTGAGGTTTGTCAAATATCAACAGAAGTGAAGAATATAGTATTGATAAAGGAACAAACACAGATCAATGGAATGAAATACAGAACCCATGTAAGTATTCTACTGGTTTTATCAATGGAGCAAAGATAATGCAATGAAGAAAAGAAGGTCTTTTCTACAAATGACTATAGATTGGATTAGCACATATTTTTAAAAAAAAAACCTTCAAAAATAGAAATTGTATAAATTGTACAAAAGTGAATTCAAATTATCCACAGAATTAAAAATAGAATGGGAAAGTGTAAAAATTCTGGAATAAAATCTGCATGCCTTGGGTTTGTGTTTTTTTTTTTTTTTTAGATATATGTAACAGCAAAAGCTAACCAGGAGAGAAAATAAAATGATAACATGGGCTTTATCATAATTGAAAATGCTTACTCTGCAAAATATTCTATTTAAATGAACAGCAGCACAATAAAAAAGGTCACACAGACTGAGAAAACACCTGAAAAATACACTGCTGTGAAAGGATTCGTATCTAAAATGTATGAAGAAATTCTAAAACTCAAAAGAGTCTCAGCTAAAGAATGAGTGAAGAGCAGGACACTTCATCAAAGATGATATGCAGATGGAAAACAGAAACCCAGAAAGATGCTCAACACCCTTTGCCATGAGGGGAAAAGTAAATTAGAGCCCAGCAGTAAGACAGTAGGGAGCCTGTGGCTCAGTGGGTGAAGCTGCTGTTTGGGATGTTTACATTCCACATTGAGTGCCTAGGAGTGAGTCCTGCTTCTGCCTCTGCTTACAATCCAGTTTCCTGTTAATGTGCCTGAGAGACAGCAGATGATGGCTCAAGAACTTGGGTCTCTGCCTCCCATATGGAAAACACCCATGTGGAGTTCCTGGGTCCAGCACCGGCTGTTGGTGGGCATTTGGGGAGTGAATCATATGAAAAATCTCTCTCTTCTCCTCCCTCTCTCCCCCTCTCTCTGTTGCTCTGCCTTTCAAATAAATAACGAATAAGTAAACATTAAAAAAAATTTAAAATGGGGCCGGCATTGTGGCATCGTGGGTTAAGCCATTGAAGGCAATGCCAGCATTCTATATGGGTGCTGGTTCAAATCCCAACTGCTACCTTTTTTATCCAGCTGCCTGCTAACGTACCTGGGAAAGCAGCAGACAATGGCTGAGAGATCTGGTTGGGGTTCCAGTTTCTGGCTTTGGTCTGGCCCACACCTGCCCCAGCAGTTGCAGCCATTTGGGGGAGTGAACCAACAGATGGAAGATCTTCCTCTCTATCTCTGTCTCTCTGTCTCTCTCTGTGTGTATGTGTGTCTATACTTCTCTCTGTAACACTGCCTTTCAAATAAATAAATCATTTTAATTTTTAATAAATATAAACAAATTTCATGCATTTCATAGGTACAGTTTTAAGAAGATACTTATGTTCCTTTCTCTCCCTCTATCACCCCTTCCTTCCTTTCTTTTCTGCTTTTTAAAGTTTGCAAAAACATTTCACTCCACTCTGTAATCACAGGCTGATGGACCACTAAATCTTGCTGAAAGAAATAAAAGTAATGGCAAGCACAGCTGCACTGGAATTCTTACTTGTTGGTGGAAAAATACTGAAAGCAGTCATTCTAGAAGTTTTCCTAAGGCTCAACAGCTCTTATCATGAGATCCAAAAATTGTGCACCTAGATGCTTAGACAACTGCTTTGAAATCTTACATTCAAACAAACACTAACATGTGGCATGGACAGCAGCTCTGTTCATTAGGGTTAAATAGTTTAGCAAACTACTGTGCACTGATGCAATGAATAGTCAGCAGCAATAGGAAGAAGTCATCAAGTCTTGCAAACTCACGGAAGAATCTCAGATAAATATTGCTGAGTGAAAGAAACCAGCCTGGAGAGACCACGCATCAAGTGGTCTTGTTTATATGGCAATCTGGAAAGGCAAAGCCACAAAGATGATGAATAGGATGGTGGTAGCCAGCGGTGTATAGGGGTGAGACATGGCAGAGATGGTCCAAAGGCCCCATGGGAGTGGACTCCCTGTAAGGGGGTGGGGGGATGTGCTGGCCGTGCAGAGCTCATGTCATCCCACAGGACCCAATGAGGCCCAGCCTTGGGGAAGGCCCAAGTCTTGTCAGAAGGAAGGGACTGCAGATGGGGACACCTTCAGTCTCTGTGTTCAGCTCCTGTGGTCCGGGTTTCCGGCTATCCGTGGGATTTTAGCAGATCCCTCCTCTGAGTCTCTCTGTCCCTGGCATTGATCCCTGTGCCAGTTCAGCTCCTCAAGGCAACACCAACCCAGGCTGCCTAGATCACCTATGTGGCTGGATGTGGGGTGGGGAGCAGATGAGTTAGTGAAATCCCAGGCAGGCTGAGATGGACGGACATGACCAGTATGTGCATGAAGCAGAGCCCTAACACCAGGGGAGAGGGCTCTCTGATCTCCCGTGGGTCCCCATGTGACTCCATTTTCCTCCCACACCTTCCTCTCTCTCTCTCTTCTGTGTGCCCCAAGATGTCCCACCTGACAGAGAAGACTTGAGGCACATAAAGTTCTTGTCCATCACTACAGTTAATCGAATGTCAGGATTCCTTCATCCAGGTACTGGATCCAGGTGCCTGGACCTCAGGGGTGAGCTCAAGACTAGGAAACCAGACATACCTCCTGTGGGAGCTCACCTGGACTTCCACCCTGTTCTGCAGCCACACAGGTGTACCTCTGCCCGAGGTGCACCCTGCCCAGCTCTGCAACCCTTCCCCCACCATCCACCTCTGCAAATAAGGTGCTCAGGAAGACTAGCCAGTACCCAGCTGGAATGAACTGGAATGGGAACAAGGCCCTGGGCTGGTGGTGGGGGGTCATGCTGGGGAAGACAGATGGTCCCACACAGCTGACCTGCAGGAAGGCACCATGAGCGAGGGCTCATCTTAGCAACTCTTTGATGTCATGTTTCCCTGGAAAGGAGGAGGAGGCGGCTGCATAGCCATGGCTCTCAGCCAGGTCCTCTTGCTGGGGGCTGGATCAGGGAACCAGAAAGAGGCTGTTCATTGCTTAATGCACACATTTACTTCGCATCACATGTTCACCTAGCATAGGTGGCTAAACAACAGGTTCAGCTCACAAAAGTGAGGGTGTCCTGGCTCAGGCTGGCACACTGACCCTCCAGCTCATCATCAGGCCCAGGGCAGGGCTCCCGCCCCTCACTGTGCCAACTCTGGCTCCTGCTCCAGTAAACCGTGCTTACCTGGACTTGCCCGACTGCCCTCCAGCCTGTGAACTCAGTTGTTGATGGGTGTGGGAGAGCTGTTGGTTTTCAGTTTGGTCAGCTGTTTTCCTATTGTAAATACAGAGTGGTGACTTCCAGGCTCCTTACACATCAGAGTGTAAATTCTGGAAACTTCACCTTGCAACAATGACCAAAGCCTCTGGGGCAGCCCCAGCATCTAAGCAAAGCAGTTAACAGTGTGAGGAGAGTGAGATTGGCCAGAGGCAAGGGCTCCACCACTACCACAAAAATGGAAGAGAAACAGTGCAGTATTGGCAGCCTCTTGGGTGGGCTGAGACTGGCTAGGGCAGTGCAGAGGACCGTTTCCGGCAGCATTGGTCAGCTTTCTATTAATGCCATTCTGGAAGTAGCCTGGCTCACGAAAAAAAGGTTTACTTTGGCTCAGAGTTCTGGAGAACCACAGTCCAGGGCCACAAGGGCTGCCTTCCCAGGTCCATTAGCAGGGAGCTAAATCAGAAGTGGAGCAGCCAGGACTCAGAACAAGCACTCTGATATAAGATGCCGGTATTGCAGGCAGCAGCTTAGCTCACTGCACCACAACGCTGGCCCCAAGCATCTTTAGAAGATGCTGATGAGGGCTCATTCTCTCTCCAACACCACTTACACATTCTCCTGCACAAGGGTGGTGCTTCTTTTTTTTTTTTTTTTTTTTGACAGGCAGAGTGGACAGTGAGAGAGAGAGACAGAGAGAAAGGTCTTCCTTTTGCCGTTGGTTCACCCTCCAATGGCTGCCGCGGACAGCGCGCTGCGGCCGGCACACCACGCTCATCCGATGGCAGGAGCCAGGTGCTAGGTGCTTATCCTGGTCTCCCATGGGGTGCAGGGCCCAAGCACTTGGGCCATCCTCCACTGCACTCCTGGGCCACAGCAGAGGGCTGGCCTGGAAGAGGGGCAACCGGGACAGAATCCGGCGCCCCGACCGGGACTAGAACCCGGTGTGCCGGCGCCGCAAGGCGGAGGATTAGCCTGTTGAGCCACGGCGCCGGCCGGTGGTGCTTCTGTTAGGTAGGTAGGGTGCAGGTTCCTGTTCTATTTCTGATGGACTTGGCAGGTAAAGCACTCATGTTTCAAGACGCTGGAAATAAATACAACAAAGAGGAATGTTGCATTTTAGAGAAGAAAATACAAGTAGTTGAGTGACTGCCTGTTTATTACTAGTCTCACTGATATATAGCAGGTCTGTTTGTATCAAGCCTCTGTGTACAGCCACGGGACTTCTGTTGAACAGGCGTCACGATGCCTCTTGGGCTCCTTGCCTTCGAATGAAAGAGGCATAGACCAGAGCTCACAGAGCAGCATTTCTTGTGGAGCGTGTTAGAAGTTCTGAATCCTAGGTCACACCCCGCAGGCAGACTCTCTGGGCAGAAGCTGGGCCCTTCATGCTGATTCTTTGATTGGCAAGCTCCGAGACTCTTGGGTAGAAGCGGCAAAAATAATGTAAGAGGGTGGAGCTCAGGTAACTTCACAATGTGCAGGTAAATGAAGAGCAGCCCTGGTAGGGCTGAAATGAGAAGCAACACCCCCCACCCAGTTTAGGATTATCCCAGAAGCCCAGGGGATCTACATGTGCACACGAAGATGGGCTGTGCACCTCACTGAGTGGCTAGGGGCAGCTCTGCAACGGGGTTCCTGCTACCGCAAGGTGTAGGGGGAGCCATGCTGTCTGTCTCTGCCCAAGGAGGCTCTTCCTAGGCTGTGGAGGAGCCTCCTCCATGCTCTCCCCCGCAGGCCCCCGGGCTGGCCTTTCCATAGGAAATATGAGCCCGGGGCTCCTTGACGTTGGTCCTTAGAGAACCCACAGATACAGCGGTGCCAAGTGTGCCAAGCAGACAGAGCCAGGGGTTAGGACACAGCCCCTCACTTTGTGTCCTTTCTCAGGCCTATAGTGATGGTCGGGACACAGTGGAATCTGCAGGAATTATCATCGAAGACAAAAGTCTTTCCATCCTGACGACAGAAACAGCAATGTGAGCACAAGAAACTTTCAAAAGACTCACTACCCAGTCTCTGATGTGGCAAGCTAGTGGTTTTGAGCATTTTGCAGTCATAGGCCTCAGGGAAAGTCTGATGATGTTTGCAAATACCCCCAATGCCATGGAGAAATGTAGAATTAAATGTGCAGACAAAACAATACAAATACGTCAGAAAAAAACCCAGTCCCTTTCAATGGCTGCACTAGGAGCCAAGAAATGAGAGATTGGCACAGGCACTGTGGCACAGCAGGTTAAACCGCCATCTGGCATCCCATATGGGCACCAGTTGGAGTTCCAGCTGCTCCACTTTCAACCCAGCTCCCTGCTGATGCTCGCAGCCGAGGACAGCCCAAGTCCTTGGGCCCTGTACCCACGTGGGAGACCCAAGGGAAGCTCCTGGCTCCTGGTTGTGGCCTGACACGGCCCTGGCTGTTGTGACAATTTGGGGAGTGAACCAGCAGATGGAAGATCGATCCCTCTCTTTGAGAGAGAGAGAGAGAGAGAGAGAAAAGAGGAGGTTAAAAAAAAATGTCCTGATCTAGGAAGGCTTGGGAACAGGGCCTTGCCGCTTAGGGATGCTGTGTTTCAGTGACATTCACTGAATGCTGCTTAGGCCAGGCCCTGGGCTAAGCCCCTCAGTTGCTGTCCAGCTGACCGCCCATTACTTTCATGACAGGGACCATGGGAAACACTAACTTGTTTCAATGCCGATCCTCCCCTTCCAGGAAGCCACCACTCAGACCTCTTCCCAGATGGAGTTGCCCCTGTTGCCCTGTGCCTGTGTCTCAGAGGTGGGAAGAGCAAAGGCATGGCCAGGAGCTGCATGGGCACATCTCTGCCCACCAGCAGGTCAGCAGCTGCTTCCTTGGCAGGGCGGTAGAACCAGCTAGGGGAGCTCAAGGGACACTCGGAATCAGCTGCTTGGACTATAAGGGGACAGACAGGCAGACAAGCAGATGGAACAAGTTTCCCACAACATGTGTCAATTGGGTTTGTCTTCTTGAAACCTGAAATATGAGACAAATGAAACCTGCAATCCTACAGCTTCTGTCGCAAAGCGAAGGAACTTCAAGACATTAAATGGAAACTATAGTGAAAAGATAACCCTACTTTGGGGCACAAAGAACTGAAGTCATGAATACCATTGTGTGCCTCCACATGAACTTTCAAAGACTACCTGTATAAGACGGAGGGAGCAAGTGATGGCGCAAGTACCTGGGAGACCCTGGTGGACTTCCAGGCTGTTGACTTCGGCCTGGCCCAGCCCTGGCTATTGCAGGTGTATGGGGCGTGAACCAGCAGGTGAGAAAACACTCTATCCACATAGCTCTATCTCTACAAATATAAATAAGTAAGTATTTTAAAAAAACAGTTAAGGAAGAAGTTGCATTCACCAGCACTAGAAATCACTATTTCTCCTGGTGTTCTACTGAGCTTTCTGTACAAGGCCATTGCTTAAGCACCTTCTCTGGAAAAAAAAATGCATCTACTACGTTCTGAGATAGGGGCCTGTGGTGCCCTGTGTCAGGTATAGTCAGCTCTGTGAGGACAAGGGGCATCACTTTCCCACATGCAGAGAAACTGGGAAGCTCCAAAAACTCAGTGGCCTCCTTCACAGCTCTAACTGGTGATCTCCACATGAAACCCAGGGGCTGTACCAAGACTCACATGAACCAATGAAAAGCTTTGGCTGGCACCAGCTCCCACTATCAACATACGGACTGGCCAGTAGCTGCCCAGTGGACCTGTGGTCTGAAAAGTCCAATCTGAGAGATGCTACAAAGAACAGTGACATCTGTGTGGGGATAGCATTGCAGGGGAACGCGTGTGCCACAGTAAACCATGGACAAATTCAGAGATTGAGGTAAGATGAAGAGGATTGTTGCAGACATCTTGGAATAGCACGACTGATGATCAGGAGGTGTCTGTCCAAGGCTGGACACTTGCTGGGTAGATGTGCTGGTAGGGGTCCTCTGTGTGAGGCTGTGTCAGCCTCTGCAGTGGTGTGGTTCTGGCACAGCCTTCTGTGGCGGTGGCTTTAGGCAGCTGTGTAAAAGAACACTTCCTTCACAGCTTCCAGCTGTGTTTACTTTTCATCAGGGTTGACCCAGTGACACCTGTCACGTTTGTGTACAGGACTGCTGTCCGTAGGACACTGGGAAGAGGGCTGTCTGTGGAGCCAGCTGGTGACCATAATCTGCCCAAGGTTTCAAGGCTTGCTTTGCTACCACCTTCACCAGCACTCCGAGACGCAGTTCTCCCAATCTCACAACGCCTTGTTTCCCTTTTCATGTTTCAGGTCCATGAAAGTGAGACAGAGACGGATATTCCATTCAATGGTTCACTTCTCAAATGCCTGCAGCAGTCGGAGCTGGGCCAGGCTGAAGCCGGGAGCCCGGGACTCCATCTGGGTCTCCAAAGCGGGTGCAGGGATCCCAATATTTGAGCCTTCACTGCTGCCTCCGGGGAGGCTAGCCTCAGCAGAGATATCGGGACAGAACCCAGGCACTCTGGTGTGGGGCTGGTTAACGAAGGGCTCAGAAGCTGCAGCTCTGGGAGGAAGCTGCTAGAAGGAGGAGGTGCTCTTCCTGCTGCCGCCTCCAAATGAAACAGACAGGCATAGCAGGCATACAGGTTAGATTGATTAGGCTTGTGAGCTGGAAGACTTCTCACCTTCCTGGCCCTGGGGGACATTTGGGACACTGCTGGGCTGCACCGATTTCTCTGCATTCCTTCCTGTGTGGTGCCATGAAGTCCTCGCTACCACAGCAGGGTATGAGAGGGCAAGAGCAGCCTCATGCACCTGTTAGGTAGAAAGTTAGAAATTAGCCTGTGTGTGAGAGGAGAGGAATGCAACAGCCTCAGAAGCAGCCCAGTACAGTAATTACACGGCAAAGTCCTGTCCAGACTCTGCCCCAGGAAAGCGCCCCAGGAGAACCCTTTCTTCTCCACCTTAATGGAGTACCTGACCTGGTAACATCGAGCAATAAATCCACTACATTCTTCCTCCAAGACAGGTAACCTAGAGGAAGTTCCCTTGCCTGGCGCCAGAACCTGGGGAGGAATTCTCTTTGTCCTGGAAGATGAGGGAGAGAGAAACGGTGGGAAGAACTGGACCCAACCCCTTGAAGACCCCCAGCCTGAATGTGAATCAGGCACTCTCTCTCAGGTCCTTTCTGGAGAGATGCCTATCCGTTCTTATGGAGGCTCTACCCCAACAAACCTTGCTGCTTTGCTTTGTACTGCTCTGTCTCACTCCTGAATTCTTTCTCGCAAGATGACAAGAACCCCAACAATTTCTGCTAACACACCCTACAAACAACACCCAGCACTGAGGGTTTAGCTCTGAGGAAGTTGCTCTCTTTCCTGCTCCTCAGGCACAGCAGGGTTCAGACGGGAGCCCTGACCACTGCAGTGCTCTGCTCTGATCCCGAGGTTGTGTCAGGGCTTCCTGCTGAAACCTGGAGATGAGGGTGTCCAAGAGGACTGCCTCGCCAGAAGTTTAGTAGTGACCTTGGACCTGGCCTCTGCCCCACTCACACCCATTTCCCTGCTCCTCCTCCCCTCCCCCTCCTCACTTGGGTCCCTGGGGCTCCTCTCCCACACCCTCCAGTCTGTGGACCACCACATTGCAGGCTTCCCCCCGCACCCCGCTGCGAAATGCTGCTTTACTTCTCTCCTTAGCACTTGCAGCTGTAATATCAAACAGAACCACCCACCATGGAGGAGGGCTCCAATACTCACAGCAGAACAGAGCTGTGAGCACATGCAGGGGGTCCAGTATCACCACAGGTGTAGGTGGGATAAGTTGGATGAGCTGATCAGCTGTTAGCTCAGGTCCTGTGGGAATGAGAAAAGGGAAATCCGTTTAAGAGTGGACAAGAGGGGCTGGCACTGTGGTGTAGAGGTTAAGCCACTACCTGCATCCCACCTGGGCACCAGTTCAAGTCCCAGCTGCTCCACCTCAGCTCCTCCTTCCTGCTAGAGTGCCTGGGAAAGCAGTGGAATGGTAGCAGAGAGGAGGGAGGTTGCAGGAGCGAGTTTTGTGGGTTCTTTCCCTCAGCTTAGTAAAGAAATAAAAGGCCAGGAAATAATCTGCAAACAGAAACTTTTATTTGATTGGCAAATGACAGAAAAGCGTCTGTGGCACTGGCTTTTAGGAAGTGTCCTGGGTTTTTAAGACATTACTATCTGTTCATTGGGTCATCCTACTGGGGGTGCCCATTGGACAGGGGTTTCACATATGTATGTTGATTGCCTTGGGGCTCATGGAGATAGTGGGGGTCCCCTGGGGACTGTCTCCTTAGGGGCTCAGCCCCTCCTCTGCTAGCTCAGGGTGGAAGATTGCACCCACCCTGGAGGTGTGATTTAAAGCCACAAGGTCACACATTCAGCACAAGGAGCTATTAGTGGGGGAGATGCTGGTCGCTCTGGAGATAGGCTTTCCAGCCACAGCTGGCAGACTGCTCGTGACGGACATTCTGCCTATGCCTAGTGACCCACAGACCCCAGCCCCACTGGCTGGCCTCACTCTCCCTTCCTCCCAGGTTTGTTGAAACAATAGCACATTTAGGAGCTGCATTATTATTCAAAATCTTTTCACTTTATGAAGCTTTTATTTTCCCCCAGAGAACTGTATCAATTACATTGAATTGGGTTTCCCAGCCATATACAAACGACCGTTGCGACACCAACGCTGGGTCCTTCACAAGCATTTGTAGGCCCAGGGTGGGAGCAGCAGGCCCCACTCTGCAGACCACTCTGCAGGGCTGCCCTCACCCTGCTGGGTCCTGAGCATAGCCTCCTCCTCCCCTAGCCTGGACTGCTTCCCGTCTTTCAGAAATCCCTGATTTTTTGGAAAGTACATAATTCTCTTTCAACCATCCATTAGTGGGGGCCAGCACTGTGGGGCAGCAGGTTAAGTCACCCCAGTAATTGTAGCATCCCATGCCAGAGCTCCAGTTCCAGTCCAGGCTGCTCTGCCTCTTTCCCAGCTTCCTGATAGTGGACCTGGGAAGGCATCAGGTGGTGGCCCAAGAACTTGGGCCTCCGTCCTCCACATAAAGACCTGGGCAGAGTCCCTGACCCAGACTTGGCTTTTGTGGGCATTTGAAGACTGAAACAGCAGATGGAAGATCTCTCTTGCTCTACTTATTTCTCTGTAACTCTGGCTTTCATATAAATAAATGAATCTTTTTTAAAAAAAATTATGAGCATTTAGTTTCTATTGAGCCTCTGAGAGCATTTCCATGACTTCAAGATAAAAGGTTTATTTAAATTCTCAAATCAATGTTAGCTTTCTAGATTGGTCTGATGGGTTAAACATACACAAATAGCAAGACGGAAGCAATACTTGAGGTTTTACTCAATAATTATCTGAAATGGAAACTTAGAAATTACTGGTTTGTTTTTTTTATCCTGTCTTATCTTTTTTAAAGATTTATTTATTTGTTTATTTGACAGGTAGAGTTACAGAAACTGAGAGGGAAAGACAGAAAGGTCTTCCTTCCATTGGTTCACTCCCCAAATGGCTGCCACGGCCAGAGCTGCACTGATCCGAAGTCAGGAGCCAGGTGCTTCTTCCCAGGCTCCCACGTGGGTGCAGGGGCCCAAAGACTTGGGCCATCTTCTACCACTTTCCCAGGCAATAGCAGAGAGCTGGACAGGAAGGGGAGCAGCTGGGACTGGAACCAGCACCCATATGGGATTCTGGCACTTCAGGCGGAGGACTAACCGACTGCACCACGGCGCCGGCCTCATATCCTGTCTTATCTTTAGAACACTAGCATGGGGCTGGCACGGTGGCTCACTTGGTTAATCCTTCTCCTGTGGTACTGGCATCCCATATGGGCACCGGGTTCTAGTCCCGGTTGCTCCTCTTCCAGTCCAGCTCTCTGCTGTGGCCCAGGAGGGCAGTGGAGGACGGCCCAAGTGCTTGGACCCCTGCACCCGCATGGGAGACCAGGAGGTAGCACCTGGCTCCTGGCTTCGGATCAGCATAGAGCCAGCCGTGGTGGCCATTTTGGGGGGGTGAACCAACAGAAGGAAGATCTTTTTCTCTGTCTCTCTCACTGTCTAACTACCTGTCCAAAAAAACAAAAACAAAAACAAAAAAACACTAGCATCAGATTTGAGGGCATTTTGTTTGAAAGTGCTAGATTCCTACAGGGATTTGCTCTGTTTCTCAGTCACCTTTTTTCCGTTTCTTTCAGCAAAGCCAAGGCATAGCATCCCTGTAGATCTAGAAAGTTCTTTGTTGCATAAAGGGAGGCAGGAAGGCCCACAGTGGTGAAGGCTGTGGCCCCAAGAGAGGGAGAAAATCGCCACTCAGCATTGTGCTGCTCTCCTTGGTGCTGAAGTCAGCAGTTGGGACTTCTAGGGAGGCCACAGGGAGGCTGTGGCATTGTTTGAAATAAGTGCTCAGTGACCACAAGACATAGGCCAGAACAACAGGCCATGAGTGACCACACTTGGTGCTGACCCAACCCCAGCCCCTAGCTGTAGGCCCCAGCGATGTGACTCAGTAAATCCCTGCCCTGCTTCCACCTTAACCCTAGCCAAAGGGCAGAATTGCCCCCAGGTCGAGGAAATGGTGCGAGGGTCCCATTTTGTGTAAATTCACACACCTGGCAGCTCCTGACTTGGGGGATGGTGGAAAGGAGTGCAGATACATAGGGCGCTGGCTCGTTTTTCAGAAACCACTTCCAACTCTCACCATGGGCACTGGCACCACCGTTTCTCTGGAGCACATCTCAGCACTTGGATACTAATGTCTGTGCTGTCCTTCCTGGCCTTCACAGGAGAGTAAGTGGCCCACATATCATTAAGGTCAGCATGTCGAGAACACCCAGTGAGTGGGCTCCTGGGGTCTCTGCCACAATCGGTTATACCACTGAGGCCAGGGCAAGGGAAATGTTACCCACAGCACACAGCTCTGGGAGGGCAATGACCAGGGGTTCTGCCAGGGGAGGTCACCCAACACCCTTGCTGAAGAGAACCAGACTCAGCCACTAGGAATCACACAGCCACAACCCACCCTGAAACTCGCTCTGAGGACTGCAACCCACCCCTACCCTGAAACCACCCTCCAGACCGGGAGTATTCTAGTTAAACGTGCAAAATACCATACATTAATATGATCCTGTCAAGGGCACAGTTCAGACACCGTATTTCTTTTCAGTCTTCCAGTAGTCTGGAGTGGTCACATAGCAGACCCTGATGCAATGTGCAATTAGCTAAGTTTACAGATGAGGAAAATCGAGGGCTTGAGTGACCCATGCACCTTCAGATGGGACCCAAATGGAGGACAGACAGATACCGTGTAAGTCCCTGCCTTCCCTTTGAGGTCACAATCTGACGAGGCACCTGTGCTGGGTGTGGTCAACCAGCTCTTGAGCCTCTCACGACTGCACACCAGCTGGTCACTGAGCACTTATTTCAAACAAAGCCATAGCCTCCCTGTGGCCTCCTCAGAAGTCCCTTCTGCTGCTGTTTCAGCAGCAAGAAGAGAAACCTGCACTCTGAGTGGGTGTTTTCTCAACTCCCTTTTGGCAGATGCTTCCTGAAGGCTGGGAGCCAAATGTAGAGCAAGCTCCTGTGTGTGTCATCATGGTCTCTGGGCTAAGTCTTATTCCTTTTCTTGCTTAATTACTGCCTGCTTTCCCCCTTTTTTTCATCTTAATTATAATTCAGGCTGCTTTATTGTTTTTTTTTCTTTTTGGGAAGTGACCCAAACACTTCACAGTAGCAGGCAGAGGCAGAGATCAGCTATGCGTCCAGCTGCTCACACCTTGAAGACCTGGTCTGCCCACCCAGGTGCAAGGCCTGTTCCTCCAGTGCCTCAGCCGGGTCGACCTTGCGGGGAAATTAGGCACACGAGGAAATTCAAAGATGGCACCCAAAAGAAGTAAGGTGGGCTGAACCCAAAGTTGTTTACCACCAAAGCTAATTGGCCACGCAACATCAGGGGAGATGACAACAACTAATGACAAGTGTACAGGTATATGGTTAGTCCTGTAAAAAATCACCCCGTAAAATGGCCTTTAAGTAATTGGTTGGTCCTTATGCCCTGCCCCAATGACTCTGCAGTTCTATGCTTTAAAAGGCTTTGCTACGCATGCAATAAACGAGTTCTTGCCTGACTTGACTCCCCGCTGCGTCTGACTGTCTCCAGGATCGGGAGGCTGAGGAATGGGCGAGCGGCACACTTACCTTTCCTCGGACCCAGTCCATCTTCGTTCAGGTGGACTAAAACCCTGCAAACCTGTCTCCAGGTAGAGGAGGTGACCACAGCTTTCTGCCCCTGCCACCTCCCCCCATCCCTCCCTGTCCCCCCCAGGTGGCTCGACCCACCAGGGCCCTGATTCAGCCTCCAGAAGCTTCCATCAGTCCCCACCTTCACCTTGGAGCCCACTCAGGTCTCACATGGCTGCTTGCTGGGGTCTCAGATGAGCCAGGGCACTGCCTCATGGTCTTGCTGCACCACAGGGCACTCAGGCAGCCAGGACTGCCCAGGTGCCCAAGCACTGTGGCCTTCTGGGAGGTGTCAGGAGAAGCTCTCAGGACAGCCCATGCTTCGCTCAGGACCAGCAGAGCCAAAGAACACAGACCAATGTCCTACAGAGGAAAGAGCCTCTGTCACTTGTGCTGTGAGCACAGCATGGCCTAGTCCTCCCTGGAGGGGCTGAGCAGCACCAAGGAGAGGGAAAGCCAAGGCAGGTGCAGCTTTCATGGTTTCCTGTACCATTCCTGTCGCCTCTGCTCACACAACATGGGCACCACAAAGCAGGGGAATCGAGACCAGGACCCAACCACGTGAGCCGCCACCACTGCCTCCCAGGGTCTGCACTAGCAGGAAGCTGGAGTCAGGGGCAAAGCTGGGACCAATGTGGGACACAGGCATCCCAGCCGCGAGGCTGAACCGGTCCCTGTCCATCTGTTCTGTACAATGTGCACCTCGTCTGTGGTATGGCTTCTGCTTCCATTGCACGGTGCTGATCTGGACAGAGCACCCCCGCCTCCACCCCTCTCTCCTCACTGCACTGTGGAGTACTGACTGCAGCTCCAGCCTCTGCCCACTAGATGCCAGCAGCACCTCACTTTCATCCAATCTGCAGCTGTCTAGGGCCCCTGGAGACAGTGACTGGGAAGGGGAAGCTCCGCCTCCCAGTACCCTTAGTGCCCAGCTTGCAGTGGGATCTCTGTGCTCCAGATCGAGAACTCTGGAAGGGAGGACGGGTCTGGGGTGTGGCCTCGGCAAGGCTTGTATCAACTCGGCTGCAGGAGATATGGGTGCCCATGCTCAGTCTTTATCCTTAACCCGGGCACTAAGAGGCAGGCCCCTGGTGAAGCAGGGTGCAGGTGTACTTCTCAGGCAGACTCCACGGGTGGAGGGAGCCCACGGGACAGGTTGCTTTCTCCACATTTATACAGTGAGTCACGTTTTCAAATAACAGACCAGCCCTGAAAAACGGGTTCTTTCCAGGCCAGTAAATGCCTCACGGGGTTACTCGGTCCAGAGGCTCTGGTCAGGAGAACAAAGCTGTTGTGGGCACGTCCAGGGCCAGCCTGCCTCTCACCCTTCTCCTGGGCCCCTGCTGGCTGAACCAGGCAAAACCCAGCCATGGACAGCTGCCTGTTCCTGTGGGCGCAGCAGGCTTTATTAAAGCAAGCAGCATGCACTGGAGCCAGTGAGCACTTTAAGAAAAACTAGCCTGAACTGACAGGCAGGGTCCAGGTGGCTCCAGCCACTGGACATGGGGAGGAAATGCACAGGGTTGGGAGTGTCTGGCTTTGTGATAATGGATCCTGCAGGAAGAGACAACCATGAATGGCTGATATAGAAACAAGAAAAGATGGTGGTGTGAAATTCTCCAATACAGGCGGTGACAGAGGCTGGCAGCGATGTGACCTGTGTGTTTTAGCTGTACAGGTGACCCACCATGTCCCCCTGTGGAGAACTGGCCACTAGCAATGTCTGATTAGCAGGTGATACTGACACAGGCTGGTCAGCAGCATTAGAAACTTGGGACGGGGAGGAGGAATAGGGAGTGGAGAGGAAGCTAGAACCAGGTCCCTCCTGGGTGCCTTGGGCTGGAGCACTCGGCAGCAGGCACAGCCCAGGCCAAGTCAGGCCAGGCCTCCAAAGGCCACTGAGGAGGAGGCAGGGGGCTGACAGCCTGGCCCCTCCCAGCCCCTAAACCGGGAACCTCTCTGTCCTGGGTGGGCTTTGCCCCTGGAACTCCATGTCTCCCTGCACAGTGGTGAGGGGAGCTTTGCCAGGCTCTGCCCAGGAGGACAGCAATGTCCACCAGAGCCCTTGGGTCTGGGGTCTGCCCTGAGCTCTGCCCAGGAGGACTGTGATTTGCACTCAGAGGCCATGGCTCCCTCACTGGGAACTGCTCTGGGATACGGTCTGTTGTCAAGGGGTGAGTGCTGATCCTGTTGTCAGTCCTCTTACAGCCAGAGCTGCTCACTGCACCTGCTACCACCCAAGCAAATCCAGGTTTCCACAGAGTCTCACAGACCCTGCAGTGACTGCCTCTCAGTCATTCTGACAGTTCCGATGCACAGCAGGATTCACACTCAATCCACAACAGCAGCCGCAGTCTTGGGTCACTAATTCCGCGGCTTCCTCCACTGTTATGGCTATAGCTGGTCTGAGTGTGTTGTCAGATGCACAAAGGCTGGGGTCCTCTGGCACGCTCTCAAAGGGGTAGGGATTTGACGGTGCTTATGTGCCTTTTCCAGTGATGGTTTAAAACTACTTTTCCTGAACCTCCAGGAGACTGGTGCACTGGGGTAACTCTCTGAACTTCTGTTGTTTCCACAACGTGACCAATGTCTTGGGCTTCCACACTCAGAAATCAGCCGGCTCCCCCCAGTGCCCAGTCTTGCCTGGAGGTTCCTTCCCTTGCCACACTATGCTTATCTAGCTCACCTGGGTGTGGGTTCTGTGCCCCCCCCCCGCCAGCCCCGCCATCTCTCTGTGCTGTGGGAATGTGTCCTTTACAAAAGTCTGTCGCAGGCTGTTGGTCTTGGTAACACCACGGGTCCTGCTGCCCTCAGGTTTGCTTGGGCTCTGCTGTGAATTGCGTCCTTCAGGAACGGCCAGTCTGGCCTCTCTGACCCCTGACCTCACACTTCCAACAGATGCTTGCAGGCAGTCCTGAGACCCTCTGTCCCTGTGGCATCCGAGATGCCCAGTCCTTCCCTGATGTCCCTTGACGCAGGTGCCTGAGCTGCAGGTGTTTGCTCCTGCTCTGTCGTGTCCTGGGCTCAGGATGACAGCTTGTCCCCAGCATTGTCAGTGGATCTGGTGTATACTTTGCTTTGCTATGAAATTCATTATGTGTGTGTTTGTGGGAGAAATGGGGGAAAGACAGAAACAAGAGCACAAGGTGACTGCCTTCTCAAATCCTTGTTAAATGTGCTTTCCTTTCTCCAAGGACACTCAGAACAAGGATAATGCAGAAAAGATTACACACATGTGACGTTGTTTCCTCTGTGACACTACATAGTGTACAGTCCTCTCCGTTAGGAGGAAGAGTGTCCGGTGAGAACTTCCCCTTGGGCAAAATGTGCAGCTCGCTGATACCAGGGGCCTCAAAAAGTCCATGGAAAATGGAAGTAAAAGATGATGCAGATTTTTTGTGAAGCTCTTGAATCCCCTTATACATTTAAGACAAATATAAGAGAAACTTAATTCACACAGCTCACTGTGGAATGCAATAAGGATGTGCTAATCCTACACTTGACACACACTGCCTTTCTAGAACTTCGTGTTCAGCCTCCAGAAGCAACCTGAACAGGAAGGTGAGCTGCAGGGTGGTGGGGCCACGGGGAGCCCCAACAGCTGTGAGACGCTGGCATTAACCCTCACCTCACCCCCAGGCATCGCAGGGGGAAAGCATCTGCAGAAGTCACCCCATGGACAGAACTCAATGTGAGGTCTGACTTCTGGGCAGCATCACCCACGTGAACCTGTCTGCTGAGGTCCACTTTGGTGGATAACTCTGCCTCCAGGGCACCTGCTTGTGCCTTGTTCAGACCCCAGACACTGGGCCTGTACAGGCAGACAGCCAGGCAAGACTCCCCCTGTCAGGTGCTTGTTTGGCTGGGGCCTGGAGGGGGTGAGGTGACCCACAGTAAATCAGATGATTTCATAAAATATTTCCTTGTGAAAGAAGATAGTGTCACTGGATGGTAGCAAGCAGGGCTCACCAGAAAGGACCCAAGCAGCACAGCCGGCCATGGGCTGCCAGCCTCCTCAAGGTACCCCTTACCAAACAGGATCCCTGGGGCAAGCCAGAGAGGGCCGAGTCTGTAAGCCAAGGCTCTGGAAAGCAAGCTCTCACTGTCCAGGGGATTTCTGGTCTTTCTCCAGTGGTGGCAACTGGAGGACCAGGTGACCAGGATAGCTGCAGGGCTGAGAGTCAGCCTTGAGCCAGGCCCAACGAGAGCCCTGGCTGGGCCCATAGCCCCTCCTCAGCGAGGGCCACCATTTCTCTCCTGCGCAGGCAAGGAGGAGACATGTCAGTAAGGGAACTCTAAATTAGAATCTTGTATCGGCTGGCGCCGTGGCTCAACAGGCTAATCCTCCGCCTTGTGGCGCCGGCACACCGGGTTCTAGTCCCGGTCGGGGAGCCGGATTCTGTCCCGGTTGCCCCTCTTCCAGGCCAGCCCTCTGCTGTGGCCCAGGAGTGCAGTGGAGGATGGCCCAAGTGCTTGGGCCCTGCATCCCATGGGAGACCAGGAAAAGCGCCTGGCTCCTGCCATCGGATCAGCGCGGTGCGCTGGCCGCCACATGCCAGCCACGGCGCCCATTGGAGAGTGAACCAACAGCAAAGAAGACCTTTCTGTCTCTCTCACTGTCCACTCTGCCTGTCAAAAAAAAAAAATATATGGTATCAGAAACGCACTCAGCAATACTTCAGTAAAAACACAACAGAGAAGGACTCAGTGCCAGTGAGACAGCAGGGAGACTGAAAAATGACAGAGAAGGATGGGTTACTTCAGACGTATTGTAGGTCGTGTACTGGAAACAAACACACAGAGCAGGGCAAGGCAAGCACAACTGAGAAATGAAAACACCTCGACTGTTTTCTGACACAAACTGAAGAGGAGTTTATTTCCACAGGGACTGGTTCAGCCCGACAGGAGGTAAGGATTAGCACCTGCTCATTGCGAACCCCAGGAGGCTCTGTCCTCGCCCCCAAGCCCTCCTCTGGAGACTGGCATTTCAGGCCCATGGCTGAGTCAGAAGCTGCCGCAATTAGGGTGCAACCATGGAAACACCAAGTTCTACTATTAATCCCCCTGCTTCCCTCTTCCTTTCTTTTCTGAATCCTGATCTCCCAGCAGCCCTGCCCCCAACACAAAGGCGCACATGAGTGCAAACAAGAGGGCACACCCCTCCCAGGACTTCCACAGTTTGGGCTGCCCAGGGCAGGTGGTCAGCCCACACACAAACACTGTAGACCCTGCTCGGTAAAGCTCACAGCATATGTGGATCCACAGGTGGGCACTGCAGGGCAGTTCTGCTGATGGACATCCACAGTGAATCCCAAGGGAGCCAAGAAATCTGCTCTGTAGTGGACAAACTGCATCTCCCACTCCAAACCCACGTGCGGAGGCCCCAGCCTCTAGAGCACTGTGTTAGGAGACCGGGCCCATGTGGACGAGGCCAAGGTAAGACCTGCCACCAGAGTGGCCCTGACCCAATCTGCTGGGGATCCTTACAGGAGGAGGAGATGGGGATGCAGATGAGGGGTACAGGGGAGGAGGAGGGGCCCAGGGAGCAAGCCTGGCACACCTGGAACTTGGTCTGCAGCCTCCAGGATTGTGAAAAAGAATCCCACTGTGTGAGCTCCAGTGTGGCCCTTGTTTCCACAGCCAGAGCGGAATGACAGACAGGACAACAAGGTCCAGGATAGCCCTGCCTCACTGAGTGGGGACCACGTCCACCCTCATGTCCAGCACCTCCTGCAGAGGGCGCCTCCCCTCCTCAGACACCCTCCCCTCCGCACAGACCCTCTCCCCTCTCCTCAGAGCCCCTCCCCTCTTCACAGCCCTTCCCCTCTCCTCAGGACCCCTCCCCTCCCCTCCTCACAGCCCCTCCCCTCCCTTCCTCAGAGCCCCTCCCTCCCCTCTTCAAAGCCCCTCTCTCCCCGCCTCACAGCTCCCCTCCCTCCCTTCCTCAGGGCCCCTCCCCTCCTCTCCTCACAGCCCCTCTCTCCCCTCCTCACAGCCCCCCTCCCTCCCCTCCTCACAGCCCCTCCCCCCTCCTCAGAACCCCGCCCCTCCTCTCCTCACAGCCCCTCCCCTCCCTCCCTTCCTTCTCTCTGCCCTCCCTCTGGGTTACAGGCCAGGGAGTCTCTGAGAGATGAAAGGCCTCAGGGTCACTCATTCCTCAGGAACTCACTCCACAGATCTGTACAAACTCCTGTGAAGGATGATGGACTCAGTCTGACGCTCAGCGCCTGTGCTGTGAGCACTTCCATCTGGTGACCGTGACTGAGCTTTGGTCTCCAAAGCTGCTCACGGGCGGCTGTTGCAGGACAGGAATCAAGGTGAAGAGGTCACTCACCGACTGCTGATCGCCCCGTGTATGCTGGGCTGGGACAAGCCCAGAGATACACACACCGGGCTGAGCGTGAGCCCTGCTCCTGGGAAGCCCGCGGTGAGGGGAGTGCTGCAGCATCACGCCCTCAGAGCTCCCAAGGCAGCTTCCGTGTGCCACACACCTCTCAGTCCTGGGACTGCTTTTGGGAGGAAGGTGAAGCCTACCCTGACCTTTCCAGCTCCGGGTGTGGCAACCAAGGGCCTCCATGGCACTGGTGTTGGCTGAAGCTGAAACTCCTGACATCTTCATCCCTGCTTCTCCAAGCTCTGCTCTGCTCTCCCCTCCCTGGACAGGCGCCTCCTAGCCTCTGATGATGTTCAAACGTGTCCTCAAAATCATTCACTGCTCATGAGGGATCCAGGCAGTGTTCACGGGTCTGCTCACAGAGTCCAGACAACTCTGCTCTGTCTAGTGGGCTCCTACACATGTTTCAAAGCCCACCTTACCTGTCACCAACCTGACACATTTTGCCAGACCAACCCCAAGAGCTCCTTATGCTGCAGCTTTCTGCTATAGAGCTGGTTGCATTGGGACATCCATTTCTGTCAGGGAGTCTTCTCTTGTGTGTACAGGGCCTCCTTGCTGCAGGTGGTCTCTGACTGTACCTGAGAAAGCTGGGCCCACCTAAATTGGGTGGGAAATGCTGTTGGCTGATTTGTCTCTTGCCCAGAGGCTGCAGAGAGGTGAGGGTACAGCTGGAGCAGACCAGATCAAGGTGGGAGAGCCTCGGGTGTTCCAAACACCTGGGAAAGGACAAAGTGTCTCAGTAAAGTCTCAAGAGAAAGAACCTGCACAAGACAGGGCCTGGTACTGGGGAGAGGGGGCTGCAAATGAGGAGGGGCACAGCGCTCAGACCCATAGGACAAACCCGGGGACTTGAACCAGTGCCCATATGGGATGCCAGCATCGCAGGTGGCGGCTTTACTGTCTATGCCCCAGCGCTGGCCCCTATTGACCACCTTTCACCATCAAAGAGACATCTGTGAGAATGGCCAGCTCTCAGGATGGCCTTTGGGACATGTGCTCTGTGGATTTTAACATCTGCAGTGATTGTGACCTCATCTGAGATGTGCCCCTGGTGCTCTCTGCCCTGTGTGGTGCTGTACCTTGGGTAAGCTCTGTGGGCAGGGCAGGAGAGTTACATTCTCGAAGGCTTAGCTGAAGTGTTTCTTTAAAGCAGAGCAAAAAAAAAAAAAAAAGATTTTGGGGATTGGGTATCACACCCAGAAAATTTTTTTAAATTGAGTCAATAAGATAAAATGTGAGTACGTTCATGAAATCAGAAAGACAAGCACAATTTGTTGAACACCTGTGTGCACTGCTGGGTACTGAGAGAGGCAGTCAAGAATGAACGATTCAGTTTTCTGTTAAAGATGGTGAATGAGAGATGAGTGTCTGCTGTTAAGGCTGTTGGGATGCCCACACCCCCCACTGGTGTGCCAGGGTTCAAGTCCTGGCTCTGCTTCTCATCCACCTTCCTGCTGATGCTCATCTGAGAGAGAGGTGATGGCTCAAGGACTTGGGTCCTTGCCCCCATGTGGGAGACCTGGATTGAGCTCCTGTCTCCTGGCTTTGACTTGGCTCAGCCCTGTATGTTGTTGGGAATGAACCACAGAGATCTCCCTATCTGTCTCTCTCTCTCTCTTGCCTTTCAAATAAATCAGATATATAAATAAAATATTTCTAAGGGTATGGTGTTGTGGCATAGAAGGTAAGGCCACTGCCTGTAGTGCCAGCATCCCATATAGGTGCCAGTTTGAGTCCTGGCTGCTCCACTTCCAATCCAGCTCCCTGTTAATGGCTGGGGAAGCAATAGAGGATGGCCCAAGTCCTTGGGCCCCTGCTCCCATGGGGGAGACCCAGAAGAAGCTCCTGGCTCCTGGCCTCAGGTCGGCCCAGCTCTGACCATTGCTGCCATTTGGCGAGTGAACCAGGGGATGGAAGACCCTTCTCTGTCTCTCCCTTTGTCTGAGACTCTGCCTCTGAAGCAAATAAACAAATTTTAAAAACTTATTTTTTAAGGCTGGCGCCATGGCTCACTTGGCTAATTCTCCACCTGCGGCACTGGCACCCTGGGTTCTAGTCTTGGTTGGGGCGCCAGATTCTGTCCTGGTTGCTCCTCTTCCAGTCCAGCTCTCTTCTGTGGCCCGGGAAGGCAGTGGAGGATGGCCCAAGTGCTTGGCCCTGCACCTGCATGGGAGACCAGGAGGAAGCACCTGGCTCCTGGCTTCGGATCAGCGCAGCACGCCGGTCATAGCAGCCATTTGGGGGGTGAACTAACGGAAAAGGAAGACCTTTCTGTCTCTCTCTCTCTAACTCTGCCTGTCAAAAAAAATACATATTTTTTAAATGTGATAGATTTAACAGAGAATTTACTTCTGCTTCCCCTGAAACCCTCCTCAAAGTGCAAGCACAAGAATTTCTTCACGAGTGACCCTGTGGAGGCAGACACGGCACCAGCAGCAGCACCAGCAGTGAAGAAGTGCAGGAAGCCACCACCTGGGCAGAGGCCCCCAAGCCACAGGAAGCAGCGGGAGAGGTGGACACAGTCACATGAGCTCCAAGATGGTGAGAGCTGGAGACTTGGGGCCCATATGGCCCATGGGGTGGAAGGCAGGAGCACCCAGGCTCCCTCGCTGCGGCCACCCAGCAGCACATGGAGAATCTTCCCTGGAGACACTGGGCAGCAGGATTCCGGGATAGGGCCGAGCAGGTGACAGCCTCCCTCTGCAGCTGCTGGCGTGGGCTCCTCCTGCCTTGACCGTGACACAGCCTCACTGGGGAGGGCCATCCTGACCAGCTACTTCCTAGCCATTAGTCCACTATGAGAATTTTCAAAGATCAGGTACTGAGTCACACCCCCAACAGGAACAGCAAACCTACTGGAGCAGCTTCATTGAAAGGATGCCTGGAGCAGGGGCCCAGAAACTTGGGGAAGGAGTCTGAGGTATCTGAAGCTCTGGCAGACCAGGGAGAAAATAACACATGAAAATCAGCAGTCAGGACAAGCAGCCATTTCCCTTGCACTGGTGTGGGCTGTGGAGGAGAGAGGCTGGGGAGAGCTCCAGGGCGTGGCCAGGTGTATCTGCCCCCCACCTGAGGTGAGACCCTGTGTATATCTGGCCCCCTCAGGTAACAACCTGTGTGTATCTGCCCACCTGAGGTGAGACCCTGTGTGTATCTGCCCCCTGCCTGAGGAGAGACCCTGTGTATATCTGCCCCCCTCAGGTAAGAACCTGTGTGTATCTGCCCCCCTGAAGTGAGACCCTGTGTGTATCTGACTCCCCCTCAGGTGAGATCCTGTGAATATCTGCTTCCCCCTCAGGTCAGACCCTGTGTGTATCTGCCTCTGCCTCAGGTGAGACCCTGTGTGTATCTGCCTCCCTCAGGTGACACCATGTGTGTATTTTCCTCTTTAAGGTGAGACCCAGTGTGTATTTGCTTCCCCCTCAGGTGAAAACCTGTGTGTATATGCCTCTGCCTCAGGTGAGACCCTGTGTGTTATCTGCTTCAGCCTCAGGTGAGACACTTTGTGTATCAGCTCCCCCCACCCCCAGGTGAGACCATGTATGTAGATGGCCCTCTCTCAGGTGAGCACTTGTGTGAGCTGCCCCACTCAGGTGAGACCCTGTGTGTATCTGCCTCGGCCTCACCTGAAACCATGCGTGTATCTGCCCTCTCACAGGTGAAACCCTGTGTTTATCAGCCTCCCTCAGGTGAGATACGGTGTGTATCTGTCTTCCCCTCAGGTGAGATACTTTGTGTATCTGCCCTCTCTCAGGTGAGACCCTGTGTGTATCTGCCCCTCTCTCAGGTGACACCCTCTGTGTATCGGCCCTCTCTCAGATGTGACCCTGTGTATATCGGCCTTCCTCTGGTTGAGACACTGTATGTATCTGCCTCCCCCTCAGGAGAGAGCCTGTGTGTATCTGCGCTCTCTCAGGTGAGACACTGTGTATATCTGCCTCACCCTAAGGTGAGACCCTGTGTGTATCTGCCCCTGTCAGATGAGACCCTGTGTGTATCTGCCCCTCTCTCAGGTGAGATCCTGTGTGTATATGCCTCTGCCCCAGGTGAGACCCTATGTGTATCTGCCTCCCCTTCAGGTGATTTCCTGTGTGTATCTGCTCCACTCTCAGGTGAGACCCTGTGTGTATCTGCCTCCCTCAGGTGAGACGCTGTGTGTATCTGCCCCCTGAGGGTAGATCCTTGTGTATCTGCCCCCTCTCGGGTGAGATCCTGTGTTTATCTGCCTCTGCCTCCGGTGAGACCCTGTGTGTATCTGCCCCTCTCTCGGTTGAGAACCTTTGTGTATCTGTCCCCCTTAGGTGATACCCTGTGTGTATCTGCCTCTGCCTCAGGGGAAATCCTGTGTGTATCTGCTCCACTCTCAGGTGTGACCCTGTGTGTTTCAGCCTCCTTCGGGTGAGACCCCGTGTGTATCCGCCTCCCTAAGGTGAGACCCTGTGAGTATCTGCCCCCTCAGGTGAGATCCTGTGTATATCTGACTCTGCATCGGGTGAGACCCTGTGTGTATCTACCACTCTCCTAGGTTATTCCCTGTGTGTATCTGCCCCTCTCTCAGGTGCGACCTGGTGTGTATCTGCCCCTCCCTCAGGTGAGACACTTTGTGTATCTGCCCCATTCAAGTGATACCCTCCTTATATCTGCCTCTGCCTCAGGTGAAACCCTGTGTATCTGCCTCAACATCAGGTGATACCATGTGTGTATCTGCTCCTCTCTCAGGTGAGGCCCTGTGTGTATCTGCCTCCCTCAGGTGAGACCCTTTGTGTATCTGCCTCCCTCAGGTGAAACCCTCTGTGTATCTGCCCCCCTCAGGTGAGACCCTGTGTGCATCTGCCCCACTTTCAGGTGAGACCCGGTGTGTATTTGCCCCTCTCGCAGGTGAGATCCTTTGTGTATCTGCCCCCCTCAGGTGATACCCTGTGTATATCTGCCTCTGCCTCAGGTGAAAGCCTGTATATCTGCTCCACTCTCAGGTGAGACCCTGTGTGTATCTGCCTCCCTCAGTAGAGACCCTGTGTGTATCTGCCCATCTCTGGTGAGACCAAGTGTGTATCTGCTTCCTCCTCAGGTGAGACCCTGTGTGTATCTGCTTCTGCCTCAGGTGCGATCCTGTGTGTATCTGCCTCCCCCTCAGGTGCGATCCTATGTGTATCTGCCCCCGTCAGGTCAGACCCCGTGTATATCTTCCCCCCTCAGGTGAGACCCTGTGTGTATCTTCTTCTGCTTCAGGTGAGAACCTGTGTGGATCTGACCTTCTCCAGGTGAAACCCTGTTTGTCTGCCCCCCTCAGGTAAGACCATGTGTGTATCTGCCTCCCCCTCAGTTGAGACCCTGTGTTTATCTGCCCCTCTC
The DNA here is from genome assembly GCA_949820135.1 of Sylvilagus floridanus. NCBI lineage: Eukaryota > Metazoa > Chordata > Mammalia > Lagomorpha > Leporidae > Sylvilagus > Sylvilagus floridanus. The sequence continues at coordinate 123,041,724 of OX463238.1, read as the reverse complement.
TCAGGTGACACCCTGTGTGTATCTGCCCCTCTCTCAGGTGATACCCTGTGTGTTTCAGCCTCCCTCGGATGAGATCCTATGTATAACTGCCCTGCTCAGGTGAGACCCTGTGTGTATCTGTCCCCTCAGGTGAGACCCTCTGTGTATCTGCCCTCTCTCAGGTGAGACAATGTGTGTTCTGCCCTCTCTCAGTTGCGAATATTTGTGTATCTGACTCCCCATAAGGTAAGACCCTCTGTGTATCTCCCCCATCAGGTGAGACCCTGTGTGTATCTGCCCCTCTCTCAGGTGAGACACTGTATCTGCCTCCCTCGGGTGAGAACCTGTGTATATCTGCCACCCTCGGATGTGATCTTGTTTGTATGTGCTTTCCCCTCAGTTGAAATCATGTGTCTATCTGCCTCTGCCTCAACCTCAGGTGAGAGCCTGTGTGTATCTGAACTACTCAGGTGAGACCCTGTGTGTATTTGCTCCCCTCAAGTGAGATCCTGTGTGTATCTTCCTCTGCCTCAGGTGAGACCCGGTGTATCTGCCCCTTTCCTTGTGAAACCTTGTGTGTATCTGCACCCCTTTGGTGAGACCCTTTGTGTATCTGCCCCTCTGTCAAGGGGGTCCCTGTGTATATCTGCCTGCCTCGGGTGAGACTCAGTGTGTACCAGCCTCCTTCGGGTGAGATCCTGTGTGTATCTGCCCCCATCAGCTGAGATCCTGTTTGTTTCTGCATTCCCCTCACGTGAGATCCTGTGTTTATCTGCCTCTGCCTCAGGTGAGACCCTGTGTGTTTCTGCCCTTCTCCAAGTGAGACCCTGTGTGTATCTGCTTGACCCTCTGGTCAGACCCTGTGTGTATCTGCCTCCCCCTCAGGTGAGATGCTGTGTGTATCTGCCTCTGCCTCAGGTGAGACCCTGTATGAATCTTCCCCCCTCAGTTGAGATCCTGTGTGTATCTACCTTCCTCGTGAAAAACCCTATGTGTATCTGCCCATTTCAGGTGAGACCCTGTGTGTATCTGCCCTGCTCAGGTGAGATCCTGTGTGTATCTGCCTCTGCCTCGGGTGAGATCCTGTGTGTAACTGCCTCTGTATCAGTTGAGACCCTATGTGTATCTCCCCCTCTCTCAGGTGAGATCCTTTGTGTATCAGCCCCTCTCTCATATGAGACCCCATGTGTATCTGCCTCCCTCAGGTGAGACCCTGTGTGTATCTGCCCCCCTAGGGTGAGACCCTGTGTGTATCTCCCCCCCCCCCCAGGAGAGATCCTGTGTGTATCTGCTTCTGCCTGGAGTGAGACCCTGTGTGTATCTGCCCCTCTCTCAAATGAGACCCTGTGTGTATCTGCCCCTCTCTCAGGTGAGACCCTTTTTTTATCAGCCCCACTCAGGTAATACCCTGTGTGTATCTGCCTCTAACTCAGGTGATACCCTGTGTATACTTGCTCCACTCTCACGTGAGACCCTGTGTGTATGTGCCCCCCTGTTGTAGGAGCCTGTGTGTATCACCCCCTCAGGTGAGATCCTGTGTGTATCTGCCTCTGCCTCAGGTGATAACCTGTGTGGATCGCCCCTCTCCAGGTGATACCCTGTGTGTATTTTCCCCCGCTCAGGTGAGACCCTGTGTGTATCTGCCCCTCTCTCAGGTGAGACCATGTGTGTATCTGCCTTCTCTCAGGTGACACCCTGTATCAGCTCCCTCGGGTGAGATCCTATGTATATATGCTCCCCTCAGGTGAGATCCTGTTTGTATTGCCTTCTCAGGTGAGACCCAGTGTGTATCTGCCCCCCTCAGATGAGACCCAGTGTGTATCTGCCCTCTCTCAAGTGAGAACCTTTGTGTATCTGCCTCCCCCTCTGATTAGACCCTGTGTGTATCTGCCCCACTCAGCTGAGACCCTGTGTGTATGTGCCCCTCTCTCAGATGAGACCCTCTGTGTATCTGCCCATCTCTCAGGTCAGAACCTGTGTGTATCTGCCTCCCTCGGGTGAGACACTGTGTATATCTGCCCCCTCGGGTGAGATCTTGTGTGTTTGTACTTTCCCCTGAGGTGAAAACATGTGTCTATCTGCCTCTGCCTCAGGTGAGACCCTCTGGGTATCTGCCACTCACTCAGGTGAGACCCTGTGTGTATATGCCTCTGCCTCAGGTGAGACCCTGTGTGTATCTGCCCCCATGATGTGACATCCTGTGTGTATCTGCTATGATTCAGGTGAGATCCTGTGTGTATCTGCCTTCCACTAATGAGATCCTGTGTGTATCTGCACCCCTTATGTGAGACACTGTGTGTATCTGACCCTCTCTCAGGTGACACCTGAGGTGAGAAACTGTGTGTATCTGCCTTCCCCTCAGGTGAGATCCTGTGTCTATCTGCCTCCGCCTCATGTCAGACCCTGTGTGTATCTGCCTCCCCCTCAGATGAGATCTTGTGTGTATCTGCCTCCCTCACGTGAGATCTGTGTGTATCTGCCACTCTCTCAGGTGAGACCCTGTGTGTATCTGCCCAGCTCAGGTGAGACCCTGTGTGTAACTGCCTCTGCATCAGTTGAGACCCTGTGTGTATAGGCCCCCTCAGGTGAGATCCTGTGTGTATCTGCCCTCTCTCAGGTGAGACCCAGTGTGTGTCTGCACCACTCAGGTGAAACCTTGTGTGTATCTGCCCCTCTCAGGTGAGATCCTGTGTGTATCTGCCTCCCTCACGTGAGACTCTGTGTGTATCTGCCTTCCTCGGGTGAGATCCTGTGTGTATATGCCCCCCTCAGGTGGGACCCTGTGTGTTTCTGCCCCTCTCCAGGTGAGACCCTGAGTGTATCTGGCCTCCTCAGGTGAGACCCTGTGTGTATCTACCTCCCCCTCAGGTGAGGCCCAGTGTGTATCTGCTCCAGTCTCAGGTGAGACCCTGTGTGTATCTGCCTACCTCGGGTGAGAACCTGTGTATGTCTGCCCCCTCAGGTGAGACTCTGTGTGTATCTGCCTTCCTCTCAGGTGAGATCCTGTGTTTATCTGCCCTCTCTCAGGTGAGAACCTGTTTGTATCTGCCACCCTCAGGTGAGACACTCTGTTTATCTGCCCCCCTCAGTTGATATCCTGTGTGTATCTACCTCCCCTCAGGTCAGACCTTGTATGTATCTACCTCCCCCTCAGGTGAGATCGTGGATGTATCTGGCTCTGCCTCAGGTGGAGCCCTGTGTGGATCTGCTTCCCCCTCAGATGAGACTGTGTGTATCTGCCTCACCCTGGGGTGAGAACCTGTGTGTATCTGCCCCCGCAGGTGAGACCCTATATGTCTCTGCCCCCTCAGGTGAGAACCTGTGTGTATCTCCCTCCCTCGGGGGAGACCCTGTGTGTATCAGCCCACCTCAGGTGAGACCATATGTGTATTGGCCTTCCCCTCAGGTGAGATCCTGTGTGTATCTGCCCCCCTCAGTTTAGACCCTGTGTGTATCTGCCCCTCTCTCATGTGAGACCCTGTGTGTATCTGCCCCTCTCACAGGTGAGACCCTGTGCGTATCTGCCCCCTTCAGTTGGGACCCTGTGTGTACCTGTTCTCCTAAAGTGTGAACCTCTGTAGGTTTTTTTCCTCTCTCAGTGGAGCAGCTCTGTATTCCTGCCCCTCTCCGGTTAGAACTGAGGGTCAGCATAGATTAGTATTTGCCCCAAGCTGCATGCCCAGAATGCAGAGGACAGACCCAGCCTGTTACCCTGCCCACACCATTCTTCTACCTGTTGACACTGGCTGGGCATTATGCCAGGCTGAAGCAGAGCACTCTGTGCCTTGGGGTCTGGGGACGACAGGCTACTGTCAGGACGGGTCCTGCTGAGGTTCGTGGCAGGCAGTTTCAGGAGCATGGGTCAAGGTGTGGTGGCACGGTCAACATATGGCCTGCCCATTCTGACATCACAAGTGCCTAAGTGCACGCCCTGAGATCCTGTGCAGAAACCTTATCTGAACGATAAGGAGACCAGGACCAAGAGATTTGAATGGCAAATGAGAACTCTCCTGGCCCTGTGTCCTGTCCTGGACTCCTTGCTGCCTGCTCACATCTGACACCCACAGCCCTTGACCTCCCAGCAAGCAAACTCAGAGGGCTGCTTTTGTACCAGGATCCCGAAATTTTGGCACATGCTCAGCACTCCTCACCCTGTTCTCACTGCACATTTGGCATCCGAAGTCCACGTCACAGGGTAGGCTCCTGAAAATCTGGGATTTCTGCTTGGTACCTGTAGTGTCTCTCATGGTGCCAGGGACCAGTGGCCATCTTGTTCATGCTACAAGGGACCAACGCTAGAAGCAGCAACAAAAATGAGCTTAAACTTCCCCAATCCCTTGGCTCCCAACAGTTCTGTTTTGCTTTGAAGAAAATGAAAACACATGGTATTTTCCTCCCCAAGAGTATGAGCTTGCAAATAGACATCTGAATGCTCAAACGTCTGTGGTCACCACTGCACCACAATCCCCAGCCACTCCACCTGTTTGAGAAACTTTTCCCTGCTGTATGGGTGTCTGCGCTGGTTCTTGGTGAGATTGCAGAGGGCACTACACCAGTCATCATTTACAGGAGAGAGCTGTGTGTGAAAGGGGCAAAGCACAGGCTCAGTGAAAGGTGGGGATGTGTAGAGACCTGGGTGACTCCTGGGCTGCAGCTGTTACTCTGTGGGTTACTGTGTTACTCTGTGGGATCCTCTTACTCTGTGGGCTACTGTGTTAGTCTGTGGGCTCCTCTGTTACTCTCTGGGCTCTCTGTTACTCTGTGGGCTCTTCTGATGCTCTGTGGGCTCCTCTGTTGCTCTGTGGGCTCCTTGTTACTCTGTGGACTCCTCTGATGCTTTGTGGACTCCTTGTTGCTCTGTGGACTCTTCTGATGCTCTGTGGACTCCTTGTTACTCTGTGGGCTCCTTGTTACTCCGTGGACTCCTCTGATGCTTTGTGGACTCCTCTGATGCTGTGTGAGCTCCTTGTTACTCTGTGTACCCCTCTGATGCTCTGTGGACTCCAACACTCTGTGGACTCCTTGTTACTTTGTGGGCTCCTTGTTAGTCTGTGGACTCCTCTGATGCTCTGTAAACTCCTTGTTGCTCTGTGGACTACTGTGGTATTCTCTGGACTCCTCTGATGCTCTGTGGACTCCTCCAATGCTCTGTGGACTCCTCTGATGCTCTGTGGACTCCTCCAATGCTCTGTGGGCTCCTTGTTACTCTGTGGACTCCTCTGATGCTCTGTGGACTGCTCCAATGCTCTGTGGGCTCCTAGTTACTCTGTGGGCTCTTTGTTACTCTGTGGACTCCTCTGATGCTCTGTGGACTCCTCCAATGCTCTGTGGACTCCTTGTTACTCTGTGGACTCCTTGTTCCTCTGTGGACTCCTCTGATGCTCTGTGGACTCCTCCAATGCTCTGTGGACTACTGTGTTATTCTGTGGACTCCTCTGATGCTCTGTGGACTCCTCCAATGCTCTGTGGACTACTGTGTTATTCTGTGGACTCCTCTGATGCTCTGTGGGCTCCTTGTTACTCTGTGGACTCCTCTGATGCTCTGTGGACTCCTTGTTACTCTGTGGACTCCTCTGATGCTCTGTGGACTCCTTGTTACTCTGTGGGCTCCTCTGATGCTCTGTGGGCTCCTTGTTACTCTGTGGGCTCCTCTGATGCTCTGTGGGCTACCTTGTTATTCTGTGGACTCCTCTGATGCTCTGTGGGCTCCTTGTTGCTCTGTGGACTCCTATTGTGACTCTGGATTCCTGCTACTCTGTGAGCTCTGTGTTGCCCTGGGCTCCCGCTGTTCCTCTGTGGATCCCTCTGATACTCTGATTTCCTGCTCTTACTGTGGGCTCCTCCTGTTACTCTGTGAACTGCTGTTACTCCGTGGGTTCTACTTTTACACTGCAGACTTTTTTCCATCCTTGAGTTCCTTCAATTATTTTGTCTCCTCAACATGCAACCTGCGGAATTCCTTCATTAGGAACTGTGTTCGTGCTGGACAATTAGGCTACAATTGGTTCGGATGGTCCTTGACACAGGTGGTTCAACAGTTTTGTTTTTTTACTTCGAAGGCTGTGAATGCAGTACCCCTACAACCGTTCTGCTCCCCACTTCTGGCACGGAAACCAATCAGTGCCACTGGGCTTTGTGTTGGATGATTTCGCCGGGCGGTGGGCTCCGGTGCGTTGACCACCAGGGAAGCTCGGCGGGCTGAGGGCCGGCAGCGTCCACCCAGGCTGAGGCTCTGACTAAACCAGGGCAGGTCCGGAAAGGAGGGGGAGGCAGGGGCGAGGCCGCCGGAGGACAGCGCGGAGCGCTGGGAGGCCGAAGGCTTGAGAGCCACCGGGCACCGCACAGCCCCGCATTGCCCGCACGGGTCACGCACGCGCTGCCTTCCAGCAGCAGCTCTTCCCGCGCGCGCTCCGGAGGTGGAAGCACGTCCCGCGCGAAACACGCACGTTCGTGCTCGTTCACTTCACTTCCAGCCGCTTCGAGCGCGCTAACTCGCTGGTTCCCGCAGAAACCCTACAAGACAAACGCCCTGAACTCGGACCGCGGGGCCTCGGGGCCGCCTCCGTTTCCCCCGGCACTCGAGGCCCGCAGCCGGAAGGCAGCCGGGCCACAAGAGCGTGGCGGCCGCACCGCGCACCGAGCGCACGCGGCTGGGACGCGCACCTGGGCCGGGATTCGTCCTGTCCGGCTGGCTCGGGTTAGCGTAGCGTCCGGGCGCCCACCGGGGCAGGCCTGCGGGGCGGGTCAAAGGGCGGCCCCGCTCCGGCCGGCCCCGCCCTCCGAGCCCGGGCCCGCCAAGGCCCGCCCCCGGCACCAGCCGGCCGAACCCATTGCGCACGCGCGCCACGGGCCTCGGGGACCCGGTAGCAACAAGGCCACGCGGAGCAGCTGCGGCCAATCAGCGGAAGGGGGCGGGGCTTGCCGCACGCCCTGGACGCGGCGGGTGACTTCCGGCAATAATCCCAGACGCGTCGGCTTCAGGTGCAGACTGAAGCGGGGCGGACGGGGCTTTGGCGTTCTTGGTGGGCACTGGGACAGCCTGGCGAGCGTGTCAGGTGGGTGCGCGGCCGTGACGGGCCGGGCGGGGACGGGGCCGTGGGTGGGCGAGGTGGGGTCGGGGCATGGATGGGCCGGGCCGGGCGGGGCCGGGGCCGCGAGCTCGCCGGGTGAGGACGAAGCCACGAGCAGTGCGGGTGCCCATGGGGCCGTGGGTGGTGCGGTGGGATGGAGGTTGGTGCACCTCGCAGCCGCTGCTCGGTAGACGCCGCCCTCCCGGGGTCTGCCGGCTCGGCGTGCCCGGCCCCGTGGCCCCGGGTCCTGCCGGCCTCCCTGACCCCCGCCCGCAGCCCACCGGGACGGGCCTGACCGCTCAGGCGCATCCTCCGCGCGCTCCTGCGCCCCCTGCCCCCCGGACCCTGTGCTGCCGGCCGCCCAGCCCGGCCTGTGGGTAACCGCCCTGCGCTCCTGCTCTCCTGTCTTCCGGTCAGTTGCCCTCGCCGCCCGCTTCTGCCGCCGGCGGAGGGAGAGGTCCGAGCCTCTCCTGGTGAGAGGCTTTTGCCCGCGACGCCACCTGCGGGTCAGCACGTCTGGTCTGAGCAGAGCAGACGTTTCCTCCTCACACCCCAGCCCTCTCCCTGCCGTGAGCAAGAGAGGAGAAGCACACGCGTATGAAGTGAGGGCCTTTTCCCTTACCCAGCGCAGTGCAGATTAGTCTATCATAACGAAAAGTGAGAGGGGGAAGCTCCCTTTGCCAGCTGCTTTCCCCCGAATACGCGATGCCTTGCCATTGTTTCACGTTTCTGTGCTGTGTGGAGCCTTGGCGGTGCGGATCAGGGTGACCACCGCCAGCGCTGGCTGTTCCAGTTACCGCATTTACCTTCCGTCCTGCGGAGCGCGAAGACACAGAGCCCCTCGTGGACTTTCCTGTGTTCTGCTTGTTTTCGTGTTCAGAGCCATCCCGGGTTAGGTCATGTTGGTGATATAGGGGATGCACGTTAATGTAACAAACGCACCTAACCTTGTAATTTTACATGGTGGGGTGTCCGGGTGTTGCTGCTACTGAGTACTACAGCAGGGATCTTGGAGTCTCATTTTGATTCCCAGCTGAGTGTCGGCATCAATAGAGTAGAGAATTAAGCCTGAAAAACGAGGATAATTGAAGCTTCCTGCCTTGTAGGGTGCAGTGAGAGAGAGGGCCGACGTGAAGTGGTGGTTGTAGGCTGTTGAGAGTTGGCCCAGCCGGCACCAAGCCCCGGCAGGTGCTGGTCCTTGTTAGTACCATTAGCTAAGTAAAAGCTGCTGGTGGACGAAGAGTTCTTGGGTCAGTTCTGACTCCTGCCGAGAGTTCCGCAGCACACGGCTTGGTGAAGTCCATTCTCCTTCAGTTCCCAGACCAAGGGTCGGGAAGAATTTAAGTGGCTCAGCCCCAGGTACTTGCCCACATGCGTCAGTGTGAAATGTGCTTAATGAATGAGGTACATCACAACTGAGTGGTGTAAGAAGTAATTTCTATTGTATTTATTTTCAAGGCAGAGAGAGCCTTCTCATCCACTGATTCACAGCCCAAGTGCCTGCCAGGAGCTGGGACTGAGCCAGGCTAAAGCCAGGAGCCAAGACCTCAGTCCAGATCTCCTTTGTGGGTAGCAGGGACCCAAGTGCCTGAGCCATCACTTGCTGCCTCCCAGGGAGGCATTAGCAGGAAGGTGGACTTGGGAGCAGAGCTGAAATTTGGACCCAGGCACTCTGATGTAGGATGTGGGAGTTGTGCCAAACACCCACTCCCAGCCGTGATACTAGTTTTTTATTTTTGCATTTGCAGATTTTCAAAACAAAGGTACTTTGAACTAAAATAAATTTATGAAGCCCTAATACATTCACATTTATATAGTAACATTATTTTCTGACTTCAAAAATCATACCTTGGATTGGAAATAATTTGAATACTGGAGACACAGGCCTTTGAGATTGCAAGTTGTTTTTTTAAAGTTTTTTTTCTGTTCCCCGAAAGCTTTTTGGTTACTGTTTTTTATTTTGTTTTATTTGGAAGAGTTACAGAGAGAAAGAGATCTTCCATCCTCTGGTTCACTCCCCAGATGGCAGCAACAGCTGGGACTGGGCCAGGCCAAAGCCAGGAGCCTCGTCCGGAAGTGGAGCAGCCTGGACTTGAGCCCATGCCCATATGTGGTGCCGGTATCACTTGCTAACCCAGAGCACCAACCCATGTCCTGTTGAGTCTTTGTTTAGTTCATGAACTGCATAGATTACATCTTAAGCTAGAACTTCACCATGATCTAGAGCAGAGCTTTGCAGGCTCATGAAACACAGCGTTTCTAACGCACAGCCCTGGACTCTGACCACACTGCTGATGGAGCAGTTCCCTCCTTCTGGTCCTTAGCAACATTTGAGCGGACATTTGCAGCTAAAACGTTCAGACCAGACTGCCCTCCTTTCTCACCAAGTGGTTAAAGTCACGATGAATGACAGCACCTGGAGTTTTGGTGAGTGTAGAAGAGTTGTTTACTACTGGAAACACCCACAGGCGCTTTTTTAAAGCGTCACAGGGCTTGTTTGGGAGGCCAGAAGCTAAGTGTGTTAGTGGTGAGGGCTATGGTGTCTTCCATTTGTGAAGCAGCATGTCAGCTGCACACATGGGTGTGCAGTCTTCCAGACGAGCTCTGTCGACAGGCAGTTTCTGTTTTTTTCCCATCTCCAGTCTCCATTTGACCTTTGCTACAGACTCTAGAAAATTATCAGTCTTAAGAAAGCACTGCTTATGTCGCTTTATTGCTGGACATTTCACTTACTTTAGAGATTAAAGTCCGAATGCCTTTGGTGCTGCAGGCTGGCTGTGGCCTGGCTTCTCACCTTTCCGGACTTCCAGCTGGCCTCTGCTGGGATTGGGCCTCTGTAGGTACCTGCTATGCTTGTGGCCTCCCACTCCGGGGATGGCTGCTTTGTTCCTTGCCTCTCCAGTCCCTTGAAATACAGCTGTATGTTAAGGCCACACACGTGTCCTACTGTATCCTCAGAGCCTTCCTAACTGAATGGCTTTCTGTCTCCTGATTTTAATTTTTCTGTCTTTACTACTCATCGGGTAATCATGTTAGAAGATTGCTTATGTGTGTGTGCCTGTATATGTGTGTATTTTATACTTTGTGTTGTTACAGTATGTTAATTATATTGCCTGTATATGGCATATGTGTGTCTTGTACTTTGTTTTATTGCAGTATGTTAATTATCCATTTATGTATGCTGTATATGTATCTGCATGTATTTTTTTAAGGTTTATTTATTTGAAAGAGTTACATAGAGAAGGAGAGGCAGAGAGAGAGAGAGAGGAGGTCTTCCATCCACTGGTTCAGTCTCCAGTTGGCAGCAACAGTAGAAGCTACACCAATGTGAAGCCAGGAGTCAGGAGCTTCTTCTGGGTCCCCAGCCTGGGTACAGGAGCCCAAGGATTTGGGCCATCTTCTTTCCCAGGCCATAGCAGAGAGCTAGATCGGTAGTGGAGCAGCCGGGTCTCGAACTGGTGCCCAAATGGGATGCCTGCACTGCAGGGGTTGGCTTTACTTGCTACTATGGCACATTGGTTTTTTTTTTTTTTTTTTTTTTTTTTTTGTCCAGGGGACCAGTGCTGTGTTTGGTTTGGTTTGGTTTGTTTGTTTTTAAAGATTTATTTTTTTGAAAGGCAGAGTTAGAGAGAGGCGGAGGCAGAGGGATCTTCCATCCACTAGTTCACTCCCCAAATGGCTGGAGTTGGGCCAGTCTTAAGCCAGGAGTCAGGAGCTTCTTTCAGGTCTCCCACGTGGGTGCAAGGTCCCAAGCACTTGGGCTGTCGTCTTCTGCTTTCCCAGGCCATAGCAGAGAGCTGGATCAGAAGTAGAGCAGCTGGGTCTCAAAGCTGACACCCATATGGGATGCCAGCACTTTAGGGGATGGCCTTTACCCTCTATGCTACAGCGTCAGCCCCATCCCCATTTGCATGTATTGTACTTTGTTTTATTACAGGTTAATTTTATTAACTGTGGGTGGAGTGTATGTGTATGTGCTGTGGCTTTTTTTTTTTTGGTAAGTTCCTTGACCCGATGGTATACCTTTTCACCTTGAGGGCAGGGGTTTTTCAGGGTTACCACTTAATTTTTTTGAGAAGAGATTTCTGAGTCTACAGTTTTGATATGTATTGAGAAACACTTGGGCAGTTATTGGGGTCCTAGCAGCCCTTTTATCTGCTGTGTTCTTGAAACTGAAGTAATCGTTGCTGCCTCCCAGCCCCTGCCCTTTTCTGTGGAGTGTTCCCGGCCTGTGGCTGGTGTTCGTGTGGGCCAGGTATGCACTCTGGAGGTGGGCCACACTAAGTCTGGGCTGCCTGGCGTGGTGGTAGCTGTGAGGCAGGTTTGGAAGATTAGGTCCAGCAACTTAGTGGAGGGGTAAAGGATATCTTTAAAGCAAAAAAATTTAGAAGTGGTCTGAGGTGGGGCTAAGCGATTCTGTTTTTTAAAGGTTTCCTAGACGGATTTTAATGCCTCCTGCTAGTTGAAAACCACTGGCCAAGAGAAAGGGAATCCCAGTCAGTGGGGAGACCTCAGTTTAGGTTTTGGGCTTGTCAGATTGTAAGGTCTGTGAGGTAATAATGTGTCATTTAAAAAATTTTGAAAATTACAATCTTCACCTGGAAGCCAGGCTGTCGGACCCCAGCAGGAAGGCCGAGAACAGAGGCAGTGGATCCTTGCATCCTTGTGTTCCTCACTACAGAGCCAGGGGCTGAAAGTCAGACTCCAACGTGATTTCTTCCTCACACGGCCAGCCTGCCTTACAGGGCTGTGGACTCTGCTCCTGGGCATTCCTTTGGCGCCATACTTGCCTGGTGATGGCCATCTTCGGTAGCTGCCAGTCCTTACTCTTTCCTCCTGGAGTCAGCCTCTCCCCACAGCTTAATCCTGAGTTCTTGGCAAACCTCAGGTCTGGGAAGATCTCTTGCCTGTGTGAGTCCCTTTCTTGGGCTCTCATTGCCCCTCTGACTTGACCTGGCTGATAGTGACTTCTCCATTCTGGCTTCTAGCCCCTCCCTCACCTCTGTTGTAGTCTAGCTTCTCCCACAGATCCACTCCATGCTGTATTATGCATAAATCCAGGCTGTAGGACACACTGTTTGCAGTAATATTCTGTTGGCTTTCCCACACCTAGACCCCTGCCTGTTCTTCAGGGCTGAGCTTTGATGTCACCTCTGGTCACCTTTTCACAACAGATGTAATATTGATTGGGCTGGTAAATTGACCTGCATTAGGGCACTTCAAAAATTTGTTGGAAATAGAAATAAAAGATGTTTATCTTGGTGCAAAAAAAGTGAAATCTGCAGTTTTTTGGTAATATTTTCTGTGAGCTTCTACAATTCAGATGTGCTTATCACTTCAGGGTGACTGTAGTGCCGCATTGTTTTTATTTATTTTGTCACTGCTATCTGGCTGATGTTGACTGATAAGCAGACATATAAATGTTAAGTAAGGATTTTAGTGGTTAAGATCGATGAACAACTGCTTGAAATGAAAATAAACTTTTGATGTATATACACATGTAACTTTTTTTTTTTAGGAGAACTATGCCATTTTTGGGTCAGGACTGGAGGTCTCCTGGATGGAGCTGGATTAAAACAGAAGATGGCTGGAAAAGGTGTGACTCCTGTAGTCAGGAACTTGAAAGAGAGACTGACCAGTGCAGCCTCAGCCACAACATGTAAGTCAGCTTTACCTGTTACTCAGGGCACCACAAACAGTGCTCACAAATTCCCTGGACACAGGTGTGAGAAGATGGCTGAAAGCTTGCTCACCCAGGAGGCAAATGTGAGAAGACAAATTAGTTTGTCCACCCAGATGGAGATGTGAGGAGTTGGACAAGAGTTTGTCCTCCCAGATGGGAGGTGTGAGGAGGTGTATGAGAGTTTTCCCACCCAGATGGGAGGTGTGAGGAGGTGTATGAGAGTTTTCCCACCCAGATGGAGGTGTGAGGAGGTGGATGAGAGTTTTCCCACCCAGATGGAGGTGTGAGGAGGTGGATGAGAGTTTGCCTACCCAGATGGCAGGTGTGAGGAGGTGGATGAGAGTTTGCCTACCCAGATGGAGGTGTGAGGTGGATGAGAGTTTGCCCACCCAGATGGAGGTGTGAGGTGGATGAGAGTTTGCCTACCCAGGTGGCAGGTGTGAGGAGGTGGATGAGAGTTTGCCCACCCAGATGGAGGTGTGAGGTGGATGAGAGTTTGCCCACCCAGATGGAGGTGTGAGGTGGATGAGAGTTTGCCCACCCAGATGGAGGTGTGAGGAGGTGGATGAGAGTTTGCCTACCCAGATGGCAGGTGTGAGGAGGTGGATGAGAGTTTGCCCACCCAGGAGGCAGGTGTGAGGAGGTGGATGAGAGTTTGCCTACCCAGATGGCAGGTGTGAGGAAGTGGATGAGAGTTTGCCCACCCAGATGGAGGTGTGAGGTGGATGACAGTTTGCCCACCCAGGAGGCAGGTGTGAGGAGGTGAATGAGAGTTTGTCCACCAGGAGGCAGGTGTGAGGAGATGGTTGAGAACTTGCATACCCAGGAGGCAGGTGTTGAGGAGATGGCTGGGATTTTTTCCAGCAAGGACACAGGTGAGAGGAGATAGCTGAGAGTTTTCTCACTGGGGAGGCAGATATGAGGAGATACCTGAGATTTTGCCCATCTGGACACAGGTATGAGGCCACAGTTGAGAATTTGCCTAGCCAGGTCACAGGTAGCTTAAAGTCTTTCTCTCCTTGGAATTTAGTTAATGTAATGCAGTACCTTGGTTCTCTGGATGTCTTTGTCTACTTTGAGTAGTTGAGCATTTCTCAAATCAAATCAAGACTGTCTTCATTTATAGCCCTGGGATACTGAACCATTAGATACTCTCTAGTTTTGTTTTGTTTTGTTTTTTTTTACAGGTAGAATTATAGACAGTGAGAGAGACAGAGAGAAAGATCTTCCTTCCATTGGTTCATTCCCCAAATGGCTGCTATGGCCGGTGCTGCGCCAATCGAAAGCCAGGAGCCAGGTGCTTCTTCCTGGTCTCCCATGAGGGTGCAGGGGCCCAAGCACTTGGGCCATCCTCCACTGCCTTCCCACGCCACAGCAGAGAGCCGGACCAGAAGAGGAGCAGCCAGGACTAGAACCTGGCGCCCACATGGGATGCCGGCACTGCAGGCAGAGGACTAACCAAGTGAACCACGGCTCCAGCCCCTCCAGTTGGCGTTAAAACCAGCAGAATGTGGGTGTTACAGGGTGACTGAGAGATTCATCAGTGAAAGGTGGGAGTCCCCTCTTGGCTTCTGGTTTTAAGGGGTGCTGTTCTCAATGAGGAAGCCTTGCCTATCTTTTGGAGGACAGCAAAGGTAGCCTGTCCAGTGTGCCCTAATCCCAGAGATGAGGATCTGTTCTATTTTGGATTTCAAGAGGAAGATCATCCAAGTTGGGTCTGATCTGGGTTCTCATTGATATCATAATAAAATATTTATGTTTAGGGATAATGAGCCAGGAAGAAGTGCCTAGGGAGGATAGCAAGTTCCTGTCAAGTGATGTAATTGGACATTCTGGCATCACCAAAAGCCGGTGGGAGATGAGGACATCTATCTAGCAAACCAGAGGCATAGTAAGTTGTCAGAAATGGCATCACTCCTGTGATAACACAACTCTCAGGATAGGAGTCCCAGTTGGCTGCAATAGCCGGAGCTGTGCCATTCCGAAGCCAAGAGCCAGGAGCCTCCTCCCGGTCCCCCACACGGGTGCAGGGGCCCAATGACCTAGGCCATCCTCCACTGCCTTCCCAGACCATAGCAGAGATGTATCGGAAGTGGAGCAGCCAGGACTAGAACTGGCACCCACAGGGGATGCTGGCACTGCAGGTGGTGGCCCTGCCCACTATGCCACAGCGCTGGCCCCTGTGTTAGTATCTCTTTAAGGCCTCTACCAGCCATTTCTGGAATAAGGCTGGATTCTCTTCCTTAGCTGTGTCACCCTTTGTTATAATTTACTTGCTTGATAATACATTTTTTTCATCCCAGCCCCTAAACCATAAGGTCTCAGCACCCTAAATCTGCATGACCTGTTTGCTAATACCATTGAGGATCTGTTGGTAGAACGGTCTGGCTCCTGCAGCATGTTGGTTGGGCCCCTGGGGGGACACCATGGGAATGGGCCTCCTCCCAGATTTGCTGTTTGTCCTCTAGGGTGCAACAAGCAGGTCACCCCAGATTCCTCAGTATATGTGGTAGGATTTTCTAAAAACCTCCCCTCATTTTGTTGACATTGATTTAGACCAATCATGGAGAGAAGGACATGTACTCCAATTTTCCAGCATCTCCATTGGCCTGGGTGCTACCAGGTCCCATTATGAGTGATTCCAGCGGGGCTTTCCTGTAGTAGAGGGGGAAAGGTTAAGTTGTAGGGTACAGGCTCTGGGCAGGTAGGGGAAAGAGAACTGAAGTCTGAGGGGGGAGCCTGCACCCCTGGGCATGGTCTGGTACTGGGACGAGCTGAGTTCAAGGTAGTTGGACCCTGATGGTGAATCGCTCAATAGTAAGTCATCACCCTATGTACCTGTTCCTGTGTGTCTTGTGTCTCTAGGACAGGGGCATAGCACAGGCTGTACACATCTCCTTGAAAAGTGGGGGCCCAGGGATGAATCACATGCAGGCATGGGTGTACAGATTTATGACCACTCTTACTGGTCCTTTACAGAAGATGCCAAGTTGGCAGATAGTATTAAAATCGAGGGTCAGATTCTCCATTTTCTAGCTTATTATTGTGTCCAGTGTAGAAAAAGAAAATTTTTTGTTTGTAGCATCTAGTCTAAAGATTTATTTATTTTGAAAGTGACAGTTAAGAGGGGGAAGAGAGAGAGAGAGAGATCAAGATTGATCGATCGATCTTCCATCCACTGGTTTACCCTCCAGGTGACCGCTCCTGGCTGGGCAAGGCCAGAGCCAGGAGCTTCATCTGGATATCTCACATGGTGGCAGGGGCCCAAACACTTTAGCCATCTTTCCCTGATTTTCCCTGGCTGTTATCTGGGAACTGGATTGGAAGTGGAGCAGCCAGGATATAAACTAGTGCCTATATGGGATGCTGGTGTCACAGGAGGCAACTTTACCCACTGTGCCATGATGCTGGCCCCAGTTTCCTAATTCTTAAGGGCTGAGTCCATGGGCCTAGATGGGGAAGGAGTGGGTCATGGGCCCTGTTTTGCTCAGGCACCCATGGCTCCTGAGGCTCTCTGTGAGCCCATGGACTAAGTTAGATCTGCAGGATCTCAGTCATGTCCTTTGGCACCTCAGGCATTTCTGGGTGCCCCTATGTGGGCTAATTTGGACCTGGTCTCCCAGATCTCAAATAGAATCCTTGGTGAGAGTGCCTTTGGGCCCCTTGGTGACCCCTGGGCTTTCTTTGAGGAGGGTGGTTTACAGAGTTGGTTGTGGGAGACTTTGGGCCTTGGTTGTACTGTCTCAGGAAGGAGATGGCCTGCTCGTTGCTTCAGGCATGTTGAAATATTTCTGAAAGGTGTCAGTTGAAGGGAGAGTAGTTTTTGAGTGGAGTGTTCCTTAGAGCACTTGTCAGTCATGTCCCAGGACCACATCCAGATCCTTTGTTCTGGGCTGTACCATGGGGGATGACAACATTGTAATAAAGTGCACAGAAACCAAATATCTCATTGGAAAAAGGTGACAGAATATGGCTGGGGAAATCTTCCTTAAGGACCAAAAAGGCTGGAAGTTTAGAGGCATAAGCGAAAGAGAGGCTAGGCAATATAGGAAGTCCATGCCAGATAGCGATAGGAAAAAAAGAAGACCCTCTGGGCACTGTACTGCTTGGGAATGAGTCCCAGCCACTCTCATAAACCTTCGTGAAGGACTAGATTTGCACAGTGTTGGCTCCTGGCCAGTTCCTGGAGGGATCTGACCTGGTTGGGTTAAGAGGAGTTGGTCCGAGAGGATCAGAACGAAGTGAAGGAGGAGAGAAAGGCAGAAAGAAACGAAGACCCTTAAGCTCAAGGCGAGGTGAGATTTGGTAGAAGAACTCACTGGGCAGTGTCTGGGTCAGCTTCCAACTCCCACTCCATGCTCCTGGCTGGCTCACTGCTGATGTTGTGAGGTGGATGGGTCTAGGTGCTTTTCTTAATTCCAAGAGGGAGTTGAAGGATAGGTGCAGATCCAGGTCAGCAGAGAAGTAAGGTTTATTTATACGGTGAGGGCAAGTGTGTACTCAAGAGAGAAAGCAAGCAACCTTTCAGGGCAGCAGCTCAGCAGGCTTTGGGGCCATCCCTTTGTGTGTGCTGAGAGGCATACAGGGTGGTGTTTGGAAGGAGACTTATTGAATATTCAAAGAGGGTGGAGTTCAGGGCTGGACAGAGTGCCACCCATTTCCTTGTGCTTTTTTGGAAATCTTTGAAGTGTTATACATTGGATGCATCGTGGGTGGGGGAGTACCAGTCATGGAAATTTTATTATAATGATATTGTAATGAGCTGAAGGTCATCCCAGGGATGCACTTGCAGCCATAGTGGATATTTTTAGTTGGCACTAGTTCTAAGTGGCAGAACGATGGAAGTTGCAGTTTTCCACTACATGGAAGGAGGGTGATTGGTGGTGCATGGAAGCAGGGGCTTGGGCAGCGCAGGGGAGGGAGTGGAGGGTTTGGGTGGTACACAAAAGAGGAGTTTGAGCAGTGCAGGCAGGGCTGCAGGACTGTGCTGGCTTAACTCCTCTCTTCTGTGCTTGCTGCCTCCTTCAGTATGAACTCATTGTTTTGATTTGCTGAGTTAATTCGCATTTCCCTAATGATTAGTGGTGTGGAGCATCTGTTCCTGTACTTGTCCATTTGTATATCTTTACAGGAATATCTACTGAAGTCCTTTGTGCATTTTTAGATTGGGTTGTGTTTGTTGTTCAAGGTTCCATCTTTTTTTTTTTTTTTTTCTTTTTGACAGAGTTTTGACACAGAGAAAGGTCTTCCTTCTGTTGGGTCACCCCCCAAATGGCTGCCACGGCCAGTGCGCTGCGCTGATCCAAAGCCAGGAGCCAGGTGCTCCCTCCTGGTCTTCCACATGGGTGCAGGGCCCAAATACCTGGGCCATCCTCCACTGCCTTCCCAGGCCACAGCAGAGAGCTGGACTGGAAGAGGAGCAACCAGGACAGAATCCGGTGCCCCAATTGGGACTAGAACCCTGGGGTGCCAGTGCCATAGGCAGAGGATTAGCCTAGTGAGCCTTGGCGCCAGTCAAGGTTCCATTGTTTCTTAACTCAGGGTAGATGATGTTTATCTTAGGCATAAAAGAGGAAGTGTTTGCTTTGAAATGTCTTGGATCTGTTGTTTACATACGTGTCATGTAGAAAGATTTGTACAAAATTCATGTATATATTGTAACTTTGGAAGCATGTATTTTTCTTCCCTGTTTTTGATTTTTGTTTACCCAGTAGTATAAAACCACTGCCAACAATGTTTCTCCCCCTGTTTAAAAGACTGTAAAAATAATAACTAAGTTAATAGTTTCTCTAAAGGAGCAGTTTTCCTGTCATTACCACTTTTGGACCCAGGCTTGGGGCTTGCAGATTCCCTGGAAGCCTGACCTGAGATCTTTGGAGCCCAGCAGCTCCCCCACCTGCCTAGGCAATGCCTGGTGGAACTGAGTTGGCTCCACTGCAGAGCCTGTTGGTGTGTCAGAGCCTGCCAAGGGGTTTGGGAGCAGATCTCTAGGACACCATGACAGCAGTCTGAGACTCTTCCCTCCCTGTGGGCAGAGTCGAGTCAGAGTACAGGCTCCCTGTGTTTACTTGGTGCCTGCTCCACCTCGTGAGACCATGGGCAGCCTCCCTTCTCCTTCCAGGTTTTCATTTTGGGTACCAAAGGCACTCTGGGTCTCCTTCAGTGTGTTTGTTATGTCCATGAGAAAAGGCGCTTCTGATCCTAAGCATCACATTCATGATCTGAATCAGTGACAGCAAACTAGCCTAGGAGTGGTGTGTGTGTTTCCAAGTGCACCCTGCTTGTCTCAATGGTGACAGCCAGTGCCAGTGCTGGTTGCTTATGTTGATAGTGATAGAGTTACGTGTCAATCTCAACTCTCCTACTAAAGTGAACACTGGTGAGGGGAAAGGGGCTTGTGTATGATTTTTATGTTAAAACGTGATGATGAAGAGATAGACAACTTTAGTGTCCTGGTTTGAGTGCCGGCCCCACATCCTCTGCCAGCCAGCTGGGCTCAGCAGTGTCTGCTTCCTCAGCTGCTCACTGGACATCACCCCAGTCACCAGGGTGTAAAAAGTGAAAACAGCATGCATCTTCAGTCTTGAGGATGTGGACTGCTATTTACAGTTGTTGTTTCCTTGTTTTTTACTATGAAGAAGAAAGTTTTTTTTTTTTTTTAAACAGTTTCAGCTCCATCCAGTTTCCTTTTTTTAAAAAAAGGTATTTTTTTTTAAGTTACGGGGCGAGGGTGGGTAATGGCGCGGAGGGGTATCTATCTTCTTCCCTGGGTTAATTCCCCAAGTGGTTGCAGTGCCCAGGGCAGGGCCACGCGGAAGCTAAGAGCTAGGCTTTTTCCAGGTCTCCAACATGGGTACAGAGGCCCAAAGACTTAGGTCATCTTCTGCTCTTTCCCAGGTGTAGTAGCAGGGAGCTTGGATAGGAAGTGGAACAGCCGAGCGTGGATCTGGCACCCACACTGCCGTTGCAGTTGGAGTCTTAACCTGCTATGCCACAATGGTGGCCCTAAGAAGAAACTTGAAAGAAGAGCTTTTCACGTTGTTTAGTTTTTGCTTTCTGATCTTATTTCCTTGTTTCATAAAAAGAAATAGTGGGAAACTTTAAATTCAAGCACTTACATGGTGAAGCTGCATGCCTTTCGGTGATGCTGGTGAGAGGATGCACAGGGCAGACATGCTGCCCAGGTGTGCACACTCATCCGTGCAGGTGTCACTCCCAGAATTTCAGAGTTTGGCTTACCATCTCTGTTATTTTTGATCATTTTGATGTCTGAAGCAGCCTGGCAACAATATCAGAATGCTTGGGAAATTCTCAAATGTTCCTGACATGTTCTGGGTAACCCTCCCCCAGGACCAGGAAACATCTGAGGTTTCTCTAAGTGAAAACCCTGTATTACACATTGCCCTTGTAATTTTGAGTGCATGATTGTTGTTAACCAGTACCTTCAGAACTTAATGTCATGTTTTTGTTTTGGGTTCCTGAATTGTAAATCAGATATTTATTGCATTCTCTTAAAAAGAGAAACCAAAGGAAGATCTCTCTGAAAAAATATTTTAATAAAGTGCACCTTTATTTCAGTATCCTGAATAGAGAGAATGAAGAAGTTTTCAGTAATGAAGAGCATGAATATGCATCCAAGAAAAGGAAAAAGGACCATTTTAGAAATGATGCAAATTCTCAAAGTAAGATGATTTCATTAACGATTTCGACATTTTCCTTAAACAGGTTGATGTTCTGAGTTGTTTTGCCAGGGCTGGCTGATGAAGGTAAGGGGAGGTAGGTGTGTCAGTAGCAGCTCTGAGTCCATGTGGCCACTGATGTGTGACTGCAGCCCACTTGCCAAAGTTGGAAGGTGTGCAAATGGCCCCATTATGGCTGTGAATTCAGTTCATTCCTGAGCAAAAAGGCGAAATCTAGCAATCTTGACGTGTATAGGGTCACTGGATATTGGGAGCAGTGTGGTTGGAGCAGGGATTGGAGGCACTGCATTTGATGTGGGATGGGGGGCCAGGAAGGCAGAGGTCCTCCATCACCACACAGCCATACATCACCACAACTATCTGCCTTACACACTGCCTGAGGTCCTTGGGAGTGTGACCACATGCGCTGCCTCACGTCAGCACAACTACCACTGTGCTAGTACACACACAGCCTGAAGTCCACTTCTTCACATCACTGGGACTGTCACCACACTGCCTTCACATCCCTGGGACTGTCACTACACTAGCTCACACATTGCCTCATATCACTGTGATGACTGTCACCACACTGTCATACATACAGCCTGACATCCCAGGGACTATTACCACCCTGCCTCATCACACAGCTGCCACCACACTGGCTCATGTTACTGTGACTGTCACCTCATTGTCTCACATCGTGATCGTCACTGCACTTTCTTACATCCCTGGGACTGTCGCCACACTGTCTCACGCATCGCCTCACATTGCTGCAGCATTGCACACCACCTGACATCACTGTGACTGCCTCCTGCACAGCCTCACGTCACTGGTAATGTCACCACATTGCCTCCCATCGCTCCAGCTCACCATACTACCACATGCACTGCCTCACATCACTTGACCCTTTAGAACTTGAGTTATATGAGAATTGTGTTTCTAGGGTGAAAGAAGAATAGAACTCTTTTTTTAAGGTACATAATAACTTATGAATGATTTAATTGCATTTGTATAAAAATAATGTTTCTATTTGACTACAGTCATTATTGACACCAATTTTCCTCTAAGGTGCTAGATCTTGATGCTTCTTTAAATTATTTTCCACATAAGAGTGCTTCAGTGCTTTTGAAAATAATGTCAGCAAACTAAGCAATACCATTTACATTTACTGAGTAAAACCACCTGTTAATATAGTTAGTCATAAGACTTTGACAGTTATTGAAATTTTTTAAATCCTCATTTTGAAGTTATTTGCCAGATACAAAAAAGCTAATTTTTATTCTAGGTTTTTATCGTGAAAAATGGATCTATGTCCATAAAGAAAGCACAAAAGAAGTAAGTACTGTGTCACAGCATACATCTTCTGTCATTTCTGATGAGTATGTAACATCACATTAAATAAATTCCTCAGCAATGTCAAATCTGTGCTCCCTTTCCAACTGTTGAATGCATACCAGAACTTTTAAAGCACATTATATGGGGAGGGGTAGTGGTTTATGTGTAATGTGTACATGTGTCAGTGTGTGGTATGTGTAGTTTATGTGTGTGTGATTGTATTCAGCATATGGTGGGTGTACAGGGTGCATTCTGTATGGGGTATGTGAGTGCAGTGATTGTGATGTACTGGCTGTGCATGATATGTTGGGGGTGTGGTTATGTGGTATGATGGGTATGTATTGAATGTATGTGTCAGGTACAAGTATGTGTATAGTATGTCAAGTACTATGTATAGGGTGTGTTTAGAGTGTTCATGAGGCTGTGCAGTATGTAGTGTATGTAGGGTGAGGGTTGGGTGTACAGTGTGGGAGTGTGGAGTGTATGTATGCTATGTGTCGCATGACTGGGGTGTGTCAAGTGTGAGGGATGTGCAGTATGGGAAGTGGTAGTGTGTGTCAAGTGTGTGAACTTGGTATATGTGAGTCAGGTATGAATGTGGGGTATAGGGTATGTATAGTGTGTTGGGAGGGAGTGTGGGATATGTGGTGTGTAGTATGTCCGGTGTGTGTGATGTGTCTGTGAAGGGGTATATGAATGTGTGCTGGATATCTGTGTGGGGTATATATGTAACGTGTACCAGGTATTGGGTGTATGTGTTGGGTGTGTTTGTGCCTTGAGTGTGTGTTGGTGTGGGTTGTATAGCATCAGGTGTGTGTAGTATGTTTTGGTGTGAATATGGGATATAGTATTGGGTGAGTGTGAGGTGTGAGGAGTGTGTAGCATGTTGGGCATGGGAAGCGTGTCTTGGGTGTGTGGTATGTGTAGGGTATGACAGGTGTGAGAACGTGAGGTGTGTAAGTGTCAGGCTTGAATGTGCAGTGTGTATGTCAGGTTGTATTGGATGTGAGTGTGAGATGTGTGTCAGGTGTGAGGTGTGTTGGGTATATATGGGATGTGCATTCATGGGTGTGTGTGTCAGGTGTCTGATGTGTGGGTATGAGTAGGTGGTGAGTATATGTGTTGGGTATAGTGTGCAGGTTGTGAGTGTGACATGTTAGAGATCTGTAGTGTGCAATGGGTATGGAGTTTTGGTGTGTGTGGTATGAGCATGTAGGGTGTGTGTTGGGTGTGATTCTGAGTGCGAATTGTGTGTGTCGAGTTTCTGTGGTGCGCAGGTTGTGAGCGTGTGTGAAGTGCATTCACATATGTGCAGTACCTGGTCCTCTGGCCATGAGTTCCTTCTTGTGGAGCCCTCAGAGCTCGCTTCCTGGGTGAGGGTGCCTGGTCCTCCCTCTGCAGGGAGCCTGCTGTGCAGTATGAACTCTGCCTTTCTCTTGCCGAGTTGGCTAACATTTTTATGATCTGTGAAGCAAACTAGTTTATTTCAGCTGCTTTCTACTCGCCCGTATTGGGCAAGCTTGGTCCCTTTCACAGTCCTGGAAACTTTGCATTGGCTTTATCCTGTGGGAGCAGGTGTCCGTCCCATTGCATCATGCTAGGGAAAGCCAAGCTGTTCTGAAACTAGCTCTCCATCCTAGCAAGTCTGCTTGGTGATGGTCACTTCCTAACCTGCGGGGGAAGGTTGTCTGACAGGCTAACCTCGTTTGTACCACAAAGCTGAGTGCTAAGACAGTGACATGTGTCCATGCCTGACCACAGGACAGAGTCCCCACTGGTGTAGTAGCTGATGCAGGGATGTTCCATGAGTCCTGGGAACAGGGATCTGACTGGGAGCCCACAGGTCTGGAGGTCAGGGTGCAGCTCCACTTCTCTCACCTGCTGTGCCCATACGGCTGCCCCATGGGCCCCCACGGACATGGTGTGGTGTCACGGTTCTGGGCCCCTGCAGGGGCAGACTGCTCGCTGGGATCCACTCTGTGAGGGAGGCTGCCTCCTCCGGGTCTGTGCACCCTCTTGGGAGGACACAGAGTAAACATGTGTGCTGTCATTTGTGGATGCGTTTCACGACACGCACATGGTAGGACTGCTGTTGACTACTACAGTACACCTGTGACTGAGACTAAGGACGGCCTCGACTCGCCCCCATGTCCCTGCTGACTGGAACTCTAGGATGAGCTGTTGCCCCGTGTCCCAGCCATGCAGAGATCTGGGGATCACGTTTTTCCCAGTTCATGCTGTCGCAACTCTGAACTGAAAATCTCTGCCTTTAGTATTTCAGATAGAGAAGTTGCAGTTTAGAGTGACTCCTAAGCCTAACATGCAAATCTGTAGAAAAGGAAAACTCCAGACCAGAAGAGCACTTTGTAGTACTAAAGAGTGACATTGCACTTGCTTTTTCTATTCTTGGGTCTGATTTTCGCTTCTTTGGGTTTTTGGTGCTCAGCACCCGTAGTGCCAGCCTTGCATGGCCGTGCCTTCCACATGGCTGCCGGCCACCCAGGGGCCTCTCCAAGAATCCTGGTGTCCACACACGCTCCCAGCACCCACACCTTACACTAGGGCTGTGCAGGTCATCTGTGTCTTAGCAGAGGATGTCACCAGGTTTTTATGGTCTTAGGCTTAATGGAGTCTGCCTCAGTCTGTCTCCAGCAAAATAAACCAACAACGTTTAATAAATGTTTGCTGTGTTATTGTCTCATCAGTGGTCTAAAAAAGTCAATTGAGGCATCACATCTTGCTTATGCATAAGTAGCTTAAATTTAGCACTGCTATGATTTTACTCTCTTCTAAACCTAGGGTAAATCTTCAGAATAAAAACAAATGTCCCTTGCCAGTTTGTTGAAACACACGTGTGCATTTTAGTTGCCATTGCCTGTTGGCTTGTTCCAACAGTTGACTGACCTAGCTCCCCTGTGCTGCTTCCCAGAGGCACGGTTACTGCACCCTGGGAGAAGCCTTCAACCGGCTGGACTTCTCGAGCGCCATCCAGGACACCAGGAGGTTCAACTACGTGGTGAAGGTAAGTGTTCCTCACAGGAACTATGCTTTGAAGTTTATATATATGAGGGTTTCAGATGCCTTTGGTAACTTCACAGAGCTATGCTGCTGTTTGCTGTGTTGGACAAAAAGTGGAGTGGGTTCAGGAGGAACAGTGGGACTGAAGATCCTGATGTTGGTGCCCAGAGACTTGGTTGGTTCCATGGGGCTGACGCTGCCAGAGGCCCTCTCACAGTGCCAAGGAGCGGGGTCGCACGTGAGCTTGATTCCACCTGCATTCTCCACTCAGCGCTGTTCACAAAAAGAGCCTTGTTTCATAGAGGAAGAACTAAAAAACTAATAGACAAAAAGGATTTTATACAAAAGGCAGCAACAGAAAGGTCTTCCATCCACTGGTTCAGTCTTCAAATGGCCACAATGGCTGGAGCTGAGCTAATCAGGAGCCAAAAGCTTCTTCTAGGTCTCCCACAAGGGTGCAGGGGCCCAAACACTTGGGCCATCTTCCACTGCTTTCCTAGGCCAGAGCAGAGAGCTGGATCAGAAGAGGAGCAGCCAGGACATGAATTGGTGCCCATATGGGATACTTGTGCCACAGGCTGAGGCTTACCCTACTATACCACAATGCTGACCCCTTAAGACAACTTTTTATTTAGAAGTTTTACTGCATTAATGATAGTTACCTGAAATTTTTATCTTGGGCTGCATTTGAGAGGTTGCATGCTTGAGCCTGTTGGCATTTGTCATTTGCTGTGTTTGTCTGGAGGCTGATTACTGTGCCGCTCGCTCTCCTTTTGTTGGAGATGAAGTGTGAGTTAGGGTGTGTGGGATCATCAGTTCTGGGCTTCAGTGTGGCTGTGAGACCTTGGGAAAGTTTCTCCCACAACTTCAGAAAGTGTTCCTGGGAGGCAAACAAAAGGGGTGAGTGAAGGGAAACCTCAGGGCGTTGATGCCCTCAGTTTTTAGTCCCAGGCAGAATATTCCAGGGCACGGCCATGGCCCCTGTGTGATGGATGCTCAGCTGCCATGCACGTGTCTAGGCTGTTCTCTCCTGGGTACCTCAGGTGATGGCTCCACCCTGATGAGCCGAACCACCCCTCAAGTGCCTATTGCAGTGGGGAGACCAAGCCTTGTCTCAGCTGTGGAAACGTTCAGGAGTCAGGTCAGCAGAGAGGCCTGTCTGACAGGGAGTGTTTACATGCAGCCCTCCTGAAGTGGGTTTAGAAGCAGTCATTGGCCACTGTGGGTAGAAGATGTGGCTTGGCATCTCAGGGTTGACCGGGGGAAGGTTGAGTGCCCCATGTTGTGCAGGGGCCCTCTGCAGGCCAGGGCTGGGTCTCTTGTCCATTCTGTCCTGTGAACCCCTTGGTGATTTTGCTGTGTCCACGTATCATACACTGCTGTCCTTTGTCAGGTAACTTTTCTTCAGGTTCACCTACTTAGCTTGATCCTACAGATTATACCTGTCCATGTGAGATGAATACCTAACCGGGATCAGGAAGTTGTGCTGTGCACCTGAGTCCCGGTCTCTGCTTGCAGCATGGGAAGCTCTGTCCCTCGGGACCACCTTCCGGTGGTGGGAGGGGGAGCTGGTGGGTTTAGGAGGATGCTGGGGACTGCTGGCTTCAGAGCCTTTCTCCCCAGGTCCTGCCAAGTTTTCTCAAATTGATGTGATCACACTGCCTTCTGCTGAAAACCAGACCAAATCCTCCTGCCACGACCTCCATGATACAACTGGTACTTCCCCTGGGCCTGGCCTCTGGGACATTGCCTTCTCCTCCACCATTGCCCCCGGGGCCCCCGAGTTGTCTTCTGCTCTCAGCTGTGCACTCCACACACTGCCGTGTCTCCAGGGAGCCATGTGGCTCTTTGAGCCAGCCGCACTGGGTGTGGGACTTGGTTATTTCATCACAACACGCCTGAGAAGCTTTGTTACTGGAAGAGAGTGTCAGATCCAGTGTAGTGTAGTTCTGATCCTGGAAGCAGGTGATTCTCAGCTGCTGGCCCATCTTCAAGCACTCTGCTCATTTGTCCTGTTGATAAGTCATGTCCAGCACCTTCTGTGTTGGGCAGTGGTATGCCATGCCTCTGGAGTCCTGTGTCGGCTTCCCTGTAGCATTAGCATCTCTTGGCACATGTGCCAGTGAGGCCAGCTAAACTCACCAGGCACAGTGTCTAGCAAGATGATCACAGCGATCCTGCTGGGTCCTGAGTGGCCGGGGCCTACCCTCTACCCTCTACCCTCCAGACTGTACTGCCAACCACCTCACGTGAGGACCCCAGCATGAACCCAGGGGGAGCAGGGATATGGTCTTTCTCAGGTGAGCTCATCAGAGTGAGCGGCTCTGTCTGCACAGCTGCCTCTTTTTCCGGCAGCACAGGTGGGTGAGCTGTGTCCATCTGTTAGGCTGTGGGCTAGTGTGGCTGCATCTTTTATTTAAAGATTTATTTATTTATTTGAAAGGCAGAGGCAGGTAGAGAGAGGTCTTCCGTCCGCTTGGTTCACTCCCCAGGTGGCCGCAATGGTCATAGCTGCGCCAATCTGAAGCCAGGAGCCAGGAGCTTCTTCTGGCTTTCCAACATGGGTGCAGGGGCCCAAGCACTTGGGCCATCTTCTTCTGCTTTCCCAGACCACAGCAGAGAGCTGGATTGGAAGTGGAGCAGCCAGGACTCGAACCAGTGCCCATATGGGATGCTGGCTCCGCAGGCAGTGGCTTTACCCACTAAGCCACAGTGCCAGCCCCAGTGGCTGCATCTTTATTTAGCTCTTTATGGTCTTTTCCTGTAGCACTGAGAGCAGCCGGCCGCACCCCACTTGGGCAGCTCTGACCATAGGTTGCCCACTAGGGGCTGGGGAACACAGCTGCAGGAGCAGCCCGGGTGTGGTGCGGACATTCTGCGAACTGCTCTGTGTGACCTCTTAGGTGTGTTCACTGTGTGGTGTTTGCTGAGGTGGGTGCATCTGGAGTCCACACCGTAGCCCTGAGGTGCCCCACTCTGTGCCCTCCCCTCAGGGCGGCATAGCTCTGCTTTCATAGCTGGGCCTTCGTGAAGGTGCGATAATGTCGTGAAGCTCTCAGAGCTGTCGGCTGCTACGTTGGTCGTCTTTGAGGATGGTTCAGGCAAAGCGTTAGCAGTGTGTGCAGACCCGTTGCAACCCTAGTGGGAGGAGATCAAGGACAGGGCCCACATGCTGCATCCTGACAAGCATTGCCCCTGCTCTGTGGCCTCTCTGACGGGCAGCGGGGCTGTCATAGGCACAGCATGGGGCGGCCATGCAGGACTGGTCACACTGCTAATCAAGCCTTTCCTGCTTTGCTGAACTGTATCTCAAGGGAAAATCAAATGCTACTTAGCATCCCATGCACTTGGCAAATAGTAAGTATTTTTATTCCTAAGTTGAATGAATGAACAAACTGTTCACATGGATTTTTTTTCACTTATTTTTTACCACTGTTGGGTATCTTCCATAAATTCATACAGATTCAAATGACCCCCCCAAGTCTCACCGGTAGTGTGAGCAGTGGCTGGACGCCCTGGGTACTTGGCCCTGGCTGGGTACGGGTGCTGCCTCTCTTCAAGAAAGCTTGGCTTCTTGGGTTTGCCACTGTAGTGCAGTGGGTTAAAGCCCTAGCCTGTAGTGCTGGCATCCCATGTGGGTGCCAGTTCAAGTCCTGGCTGCTCCTCTTCTAATCCAGCTCCCCGCTGATGGCCTGGGAAAGCAGTAGAAGATGGCTCAAGTGCTTAGGCCCCCATACCCATGTGGGAGACCTCCTGCCTCCTGATTGGCCAGCTCCAGCCATTGTGACCATTTAGGGAGTGAACTAGCGAATGGGAGACCTCCCCCCCCCCTCTTTTTACCTCTCTAACTCTGTCTTTCAAATAAATTAATATTAAAAAAAAAACAGTTTGTAAAGAAAACACATGTCTTTATGTTTCAGTCTTGCTTGTTGAGTGTGGATTCAGGGATGGACTGTAGGGCCCTTTGTTAGGTCCAGGTGTTCCTCCTCAAGAGGAACCTCTGTCTGTTTCTGACTTCAATCTGTGGTGCAGGTGCCACGTGGCCTCTGGGAGAATGGGCTGAGGGCGGCATCTCAGAAGACCACGGGAGCAGCCAAGTGTGAGTGGGATGGACGGGTTCAGGAGCCTGTGCGCTGCCTCTGCCCTCACTTCTGTCCTGGGAGTGGAATAGAGCTCATGAGTTGTCTGTCTCCTGTCTTCTCTCAGGAGTAAACGATTTTGTATTTTCTGGTCTGTTTCTCTCGTGCCCTCAGCCTGTGGGAAGATGCCTCCTTGGGCAGTTTGGGGAATTCAGGGAAACCCATGGGTAGAGAAGGGGGCTGTATCATGCAAGAGATCCTCATGACATCCCCTAGGCTGCACTTCTGGCCTCACCACGTCCACTTCTACTGCGGGGCACGAGGCAGCCTGGCTGTCTTGAGTCCTGGTGTGAGCTGCTCTAAGCATGCACCTGCCCAGTTGGCGGTGCCAGCAGGGGGTTTCAGTAGCGCTCAGCTAAGCAGAGAAGCCCTGGGACAGGCGGTTGAAGAAACAGGCCCCAGGGCAGGACGGTGGTGACAGAGCCGGTCAGCACTGTGCAGGTGGGGTGGGGAGGAGGAACGCGGTGAGGGCTGCTTCACGTGACCCAGTGTGCTGGGCGTTGTGTGGTTGCAGCCACAGTGGTGACTGCAGGCAGAGTCGTGCATATCTGTGCTAAGTGCCAACCCACAGAGAGAAAAACGACATTTTTTAAAGCTACAAACACAGGAGCCATGAATTAAGACCAACTGTGTATCAGTAAATGTGCATGCCAATGGCTGCTGAAGGTTTTCAGATTGGATCAAGAAGCAAATCCCCTCCCCCCCAACACTTGTGTGTGAGAGCACACCTGGGAGCCAGCGACTCATGCAGGCAAGAGGGCTGGTGTGCCAGGCAAACTTGAGCAGAAATGCGGGGGAGCAAAAGCGTTAGAGGAGGGCAGTGTGGCTGCAGTGCCCAAGGTGCAGGTGTGCATGTGCAGTGACCTCCGGGGTACACCCCTCCGGTAACAGCCGACATGTCCTTTTGAGCTCTGTTTCCTTGGTTTGTGGTCGTTGTTTTCTAGATAGGCTTCATTTTCTTGCTTCACCAAAGTGCTGCGTTAAGTTTTAGTCTGGTTTTGCTTTTAAATTCCAAATGGAAGGACATTTTAATTTTCTGGTTTCTGGTCATCAGAGAACAGTGATTCTGCCCTAGTCCTGGACAGATGCCTGTCAGTGGCCAAGCATCCTTCAGCCTCTTCCCGGATGCCCTGCACAAGGGAGGTTGGAAAACTAAAAAATGCATCTGAGGCTCCCCTGCAGCCAGGGACTTAGGCTGGTAACTCCACCCCTGACAGGCATCCGTTCTGCCCAGGTTAGCACTGAGGGCGAGCATCCCCTGCCGGCACCTCTTGTAGAAGTCTCCTCTCTGATGTGCGATGCATTTTGCCATGGATTCTGTGTTACTCAGCTCTTCCACTCTTGCCTTTCAGCTGCTGGAGCTCATTGCAAAATCCCAGCTAACGTCATTGAGTGGTGTGGCACAAAAGAACTACTTCAACATTTTGGATAAAATTGTTCAAAAGGGTAAGATGACCACTGGTATTTTTAATCTAAATTTAACTAGAACTGTGTGTGCCTGCCATGCCCCAGGGGCATTCCGTGTGCTGGCTGGCTGAATGGTCACAGCTGTTAAAGTCGCTCTTGCAGTTGAGCCATGAGTGTGATGGGAAGGTTCCTACTCTCAGAGCCGGGAGACTGCTCCATGTTCACTGCCAGCCACAGCTCCATGCAGCTCTGAGTCTCCATGGTCAGCAAGGTTGTGACTAACACATTTAGGCATCCAATAAGCCAGTAATTTTCCTTTTAACTTAACAAGCTTGCTTGATTAATTAGTAGTTATTAGTACATTGAACTTTCAGATTCCACACCACATGTCCACAATCGTTATCAATCCTCTTTATGATAAATGCAAAATGAAGTATAAACCATTTAATGGCAAAATTACAGACTCCACTATCAGACATACTGGTGATATCTTAAAAGGGACATCACTTGTGGGTCGCACTGAAGTGTGATCCTGGTTTCCCACTGTTCGCAGCCCTTGGGCAGTGGTTGGCACACTCACCTTGTGGTGTGGCTCACCAGCCTCCCTCCCCAGAGCAGTTTCTCTTCCCAGACGGAGTCCGGGTTCCATTGAATGGCAACTCCCCTGTCCCCCTTGCCCTAGCCCTGGCCTTGCTCTGCTTCCTGTGTGTGGATTCGGTGCCTCTGGGTTCCTGTGACTGGCGTGGTTCACAGAGGGTGATGTTCTGGGGGTCCCTGGCATTGGAGCAGTACCAGAGCTCCCGTCCTTTGTGAGGCTGAGTAACGTCCCATTGTAGACGGGCCACATGGTGCTGTATGACGGGTATCTGGCTGCATGTTTGGGTGGCCACACTCAACGGTTTGTGTAAGGAGCTGTGCTATCCCTGGCTCTGTTTTGTGCATCCAGTTCTCAGGGACCACCACAATCCTCGCCTCATCAAAAACCTCCTGCAGGACCTGAGCTCCACCCTCTGTGTTCTCATCAGAGGGGTTGGTAAGTCCGTCTTGGTGGGGAACATCAACATCTGGATTTGCCGGCTGGAGACCATTCTGTCCTGGCAGCAGCAGCTGCAGAACCTCCAGATGGCAAAGGTGAGGGTCTGTGCCTGCTGTGTAGACAAAGTCACCTCCAGATGAGGATGACGAAGATGAGGGTTTCCTGAGCCAGAACTCACTGCACCCAGCTATGTAGTCAAAGTCATGATCCCTTCTAAGCAAACATGAACAACTGTTGCAGTCATTTCAAATACATTCATTAAGTTGTTGTAAAATATAATAGGACCAAGAGATGGCATTAATGGTTCATAGGTTTACTGGGAAGGCAGCGAGGGTGGGAAGCATTGAACAGCTGATACTTGGGGTACTGAGGTGGCAAATGCTCATCTTCAGAGGACACTGCTTCAGACTGAACAGGCACCCAGTCAGGGAAGGTCAAGCTGTCCAAGCAGCTGTCAGTCTAGGTGCTGCCTCGCTCCCCTTGCTGCTGTCTTTTGCTGGGTGCCTGCAGCTCTTTGAGAAGAGTGAGCAAGGGAAAGAAAGTGCAGCTCCTGTTGTTGGTATTGATCTTCTTTAATGCTAGAAATAATTTCAACAAGAAAAATGTTAGTAGAACCAACTGAAGTCTTTAAGTCTTTAAGTTGGCTTCTTATTTATTTCTATGAATCGCAGAAAGACCTCCACAAACACGAAATCCACAGGTGCTCAAATCCTTGGTAACATGGCCTCCTCTATACTGTGTTTTTATTTTTCAGTTTGATCTATGTGGTGTCTGTTCTTGGACAGCATAATTATACATACTCATGGGCACAGTGTGATGTGTGATTGGGCTAGAGACGTTTCAAAAACCTTCTCCTGACTACTTCAGAGAGTCCACTGCCATGATGTGAGCGTGGTGGCCCGTGCCTCCTGCCTGGGACTCTGTGTTGCCCGCTACCTCCCCTGTGCAGCCTCTGCTGACCACTGCTCTGCTCTCAGTTTCTCACATATGTACTGGCCTCTGACCTGGCTCATGTCACATGATGTGATGCCCTCTAGGTTTATCTAAGTCACTCAGTGACAGAATCTCAGCTTCTCTGTGGCTGGGTAGTGACCCATCCTGTGTGTGGCCTCAGCGGTGGACACAGGGTCTGGTAGTGACCCATCCTGTGTGTGGCCTCAGTGGTGGACACAGGGTCTGGTAGTGATCCATCCTGTGTGTGGCCTAAGTGGTGGACACAGGGTCTGGTAGTGACCTATCCTATAGTGACCTCAGTGGTGGGTGTGGGGACTAGGTAGTGACCCATCCTGTGTGTGGCCTCAGTGGTGGACACAGGGTCTAGGTAGTGACCCATCCTGTGTGTGGGCATGCTTCCCCATCCACTCTCATTGGTACGCACAGGTGATGCATTGCTGCTGTGAGGTACAGCAGTGACCTCGGGTTTTTATTCAGGCGTGGGACTGTAGCATCCAGGACAGCTCTGGTTTTACGCTTTCTAAGGATGTTAAATAATTTTATGCTAACAGTTTTGATAACTTAGGTAAAACACACATATTTCCTTAACCTCAATTCAGAAAACTGATATGGAATGAAAAGAAATTTTAAATAGTTCCATATGTGTTTAAGAAATTTAATTCATGTTTAAAGGTTTTATTCCAGAGATGTAACTAAAGGCTTAAATTATTTCTCTGGTGAATAATTCTAAACATTTATTGATTTATTTGAAAGGCAGAGCTACAGACAGAGATAGAGAGACAGAGATGATCCATCTGCTGGTTCACTGCCCAAATGGCTGCCTCAGGCAGGACAGGACCAAGCTGAAGCCAGGAGCTTCTTCTGGGTCTTGTAAGTGGTGCAGGGCCCCCCGTATCTGGGCCTTCTTCCACTGCTTTCCCAGGCGCATTTGCTGAAGCTGGATGGGAAGTGGAGCAGCTGGGACTAGAACCAGAATCCATATGGCATGCTGGTGCTGCAGGCAACAGATTAACCTACTACACCACAGTACCGGCTGCTCTTCTAAACATTTAAAGAAGCAGTTGGGCCGGCGCTGTGGCACAGTAGGTTAATCCTCTGCCTGCAGCACCGGCATCCCAGATGGGCACCGGTTCTAGTCCCGGCTGCTGCTCTTCCGATCCAGCTCTCTACTATGGCCTGGGAAAGCAGTAGAAGTTGGACCAAGTCCTTGGGCCCCTGCACCCTCTTGGGAGACCTGGAAGAAGCTCCTGGCTGCTGGCTTTGGATTAGCACAGCTCTGGCTGTTGTGGCCATTTGGGGAGTGAACCAGCAGACGGAAGACCTTTCTGTCTGTCTCCCTCACTGTCCATAACTGTATCTCTCAAATAAAGAAAATAAAAAGTCTTTAAAAAAAGAAAGAAAGAAACAGCACAATAATAGGCTCTTTGGGAGAGCAGACAAGGAGCCAGTGCTTTCCAGCTGATATGCAGAGACCAGTCCAATCCAGATATCAGAACCTCATGAGCACAAGCAAAGAGTTTACAGAGCTGCAGTACCGAAACTACATGTGCAGCAAACACCAGCCAGAAATAAGTGACAGTAGAATTCCCATCTTAAGATGTTTCTTTCTCTTCTCTGTGTTCTTGTGGCTCCTGCTTCCGAGGGGAACACCTCAGGCATGTAGTGTGGTGTTCTGGTAGTGAAGACGTCCTTCTGTTTCGCTTTGTCATGGAAAGTCCACATTTCCCCTTCATTTCTGAAGGCTAGCTTTGCTGGGTGTGGCATTGTCGGTGACAGGTTTTTCTTTGGGGACACTGAAGTGGGGCTGCATTGGTGCCTTGGTGCTGTGTTGGTGCCGATTGCCCAGCTGTAGTCAGGGCTGGTGACATTTGGTGAGTCAGGGTTGTAGGGAAGGGCCCAGTTTCTCAGGGCCGATTTTCCATTTGCTTCCCAGGTAAGGAAGGTGGGGCTGTCTGGCTGCTGCTTTGCTGGGCTCCCCGCTGGATGAGCTGTCCAGGGTGCTGTTTGGCTTCTTCCCAGGCTATGGGAGGGGGAGCGTGTCCTCCTGGCTCACAGGGTGGGTTCTGCAGAACTGCTGGGAGCAGCTGCCCCACAGGTGGTGAGACTTGAAGATGGTTCCTATAGCAGGTGCCTGGGGCCAGGGAGGGGCCAGTGTGACAGAGAGGGGCAGCAAGGGCAGGGAGGGGGCGGTGAGAGCAGGGAGAGGACAGCATGGGTAGGAAGGAGGTGGGTACAGTGTGGGCAGAGAAGGGGCAGGTAGGGAGCAGCGTGGGCAGGGATGGGGCAGTGTGGGCTGGGCTCACTCTCCGGGACAGTGTGGAGCTGTCCTAATCCAGCTGCTCAGGGCTGTCCAGTGGTGTGAGTGGGGCCTGCTGCTCACCCTCCTCCCACTGAGCAGAGGCCCACATGGTCCAGGGTGCATCTCAAGAGAGGCAGGAGCAGATGCTGTGGGCTTAGTTCCCCTGGTCACAAGGCCACTGTGTGTCTGCTTGCTCTGCAGT
The DNA here is from genome assembly GCA_949820135.1 of Sylvilagus floridanus. Taxonomy (NCBI): domain Eukaryota; kingdom Metazoa; phylum Chordata; class Mammalia; order Lagomorpha; family Leporidae; genus Sylvilagus; species Sylvilagus floridanus. Next base: position 123,006,923 of record OX463238.1, on the reverse strand, counting down.
GTGTCCAGCCCTGTGCTCTTTGCTGCCCAGCTCCCAGTGGCTGGGGTCTTCCTCCAGTCTGTGCTGCTGCCTGAGGATCCCAGAGACTCGGTCCCTGGGTACTGGCCTGGGGGCAGGGGCTGTGTTTTCTGCGTGGCACTAAGTTCGGGTCTAGGTCTGGACAGCTCCCTTTCCCACTCCCAGGTGTGATGTGTGTCTGGCTGTGCTGTTGGGAGCTGGGGCACGATCTGACTTCTCTTGGTGTGATAAGACCAGGCACTGAGCATCTCACCTGGCTTCCTGGCTCTTATAGAGCTGGACTGGGTGTGAACAGCCGCTCAGCACTGGTATCTCTTCTTCCTCTTTCTTGCACACTTAGGGGAATGTGTGGGCGACTGACAGGACCTCACACAGTGCTAGGCACAGTGGTTGTCATGATGACAAGGAAGATAACCTGCATGTGCTCAGCAGAGACACATTCCCCCTGTATTGTCAGCTCGCGGTTAGTGGAACCCAGCGCTGTGTGTCCTGGAGGCACAGGCTGTGTGGCTGCAGTGGTGTGAGTGATGTTGTAGACCGTGCTGCCCTCACACTGCACCCTGGTTCCCCATAGAGGGAGAGGTGACTCCTAGTTATGATCCTGAAACACACACCCAAAATCCAGCAGTCGGCAGCACTGGGAGCAGAGGAAGTGTACCTGCCCCCTCTTCCCAACCTCCCCTCCCCTCCAGGATATTCCCAGTAGCCCAGCAGCTCTGCCTGCGTACACACAGGTCGGTCACACCAAGAAGCAAGGACCTGCCACCAGGTCTCACTCAGCCCTCATGGGGTGACCCTTGCCCACAGTGGGGTGTCCATGGGAAGGCAGCCTCCCTGGCCTGGCCAGGAAGTTCCGGGTGGGACTCGGCCGTGTGCAGTCCTGGGAGAGAATTGTGGGTGAAGGACAGCCTGGGCTCCAAGAGAGACCTGTGCCGATCATGGAGGGGAGTCTTCGTCTCAGAACAGGGGTCCCTGTCATTGGCTGACTGTTCACACTCACTGGACAGATGGAGGAAGGGCATAGCATGGTGAGGTCGGCCATTCTGCAGTGGAACAGTGAGGGCAGCACACAAGTACAGTCTCACGGCATCCTGGTGCCCCCAGACCTGGCTTGGCCCTCTGGGTCTTGCTTCTTGCCCACTGTGCTCCCAAGACACCCTCATGAGCTGTGACATGGTCTCTGCAGAGGAGGCAGTGGTTTGGGGCTGAGCTTGGGGCATGCACCTTGGACCATCTAAGCTGCTTGGGCATTTGGCCTTCCTGGGAACAGTTTGAAACCAGAAAGAGATCTTTCCAGGATCAGCTAACTCCACTGTGTATAGACAGGCTGCCAGCCTGCTCTGAGCCTGGCTGGTGCCTACAAGCTGATGACCACCTGCTCTTTTGCTGTCAATTGGGCAGCAGGGCCAAGAGCTTCCAGGGACCTGGGGGCAGGCAGCTCAGCCTCTGCAAGCTGAGTCTTTTCCCTTCTTAAGTCTGAATTCTCAGATCCCAAAAGTAAGCGGAAGCCGAACACATTTCAGCAGTGCTGAGTTTCTAAGAAAACTAGAACCTTCTGGTCCTGCTCCCAAGTTCACCCGCTCTGACAGCTCAGCAAGACTGATGCTGTCCACCCATGGGCCCTAACTGAGGGAGCACTGCATGGACACACACCACGTGCCCTTGTTCTCAAGCTCCTGGTTTCCTTTTAAAAAAAATTCTTCTAAAATTAATGAGATTTTTTTTTAAGATTACTCATTAATTTGAAAGTCAGAGTTACACAGAGAGAGGAGGAGAGGCAGAGAGAGAGGTCTTCCATCCGCTGGTTCGCTCTCCAGTTGACCGCAATGGCTAGAGCTGCGCCTATCCGAAGCCAGGAGCCAGGAGCTTCCTCCAAGTCTCCCACGTGGGTGCAAGGGCATAAGGATTTGGGCCATCTTCTACTGCTTTCCCAGGCCATAGCAGAGAGCTGGGTTGGAAGTGGAGTAGTCGGGACGCAAACCGGCGCCCCTATGGGATGCTGGCACGGCAGGTACAGCTTTACCCGCTACGCCACAGCACTGGCCCCAGCTTTTCTAATGCATTGATTGCTTGTTAGAAGTAAAAGTACAATTTACTAGGTTTAAAAGTGGAGCTTTTCTAAGTTCTGCTACCTTGTGTTCTGTGTTGGGAACAGCTCCTGGTCACAACTGGCAGTGGTCAGTGTCCTGGTAGAGAACACAAAGGCTGCCGGGAGTCGAGAGGCAGCATGTAGGTGGTGGTCAGCTGTGAGTGTGCACACGAGAGGGAGGCAAAAGAGAACTGAAAACAACTTGGGCTCTTGTGTGTTCTTAACCTGGTGCCTTAGTTTTATGACTCGCTGTTTAAAAAGGCTCGTTTCCATCATCAGAACAAGCATCAGCTGCTCTCTGCACCCAGGAACGCAGCACGGGGTTGAGGGGCTGGGGGCCAGGCACTGCCCTGTGTGCGTGTGGATGCCAGTGCTGCACGCACACACTCTGTCTAGGACAGTGTTGCAGGCACAGCCGCTGAGGGGCATGGGCAGCTTCTTCCTCTCTCCTGGAAGGTGTGGGTGGTCCCAGCAGGTTCCATCTCCTGGTGCTGTCCCCATGGTTACTTCACTCAGTCAGCACTTCCTAGCCCACCTGCTCAGTGTGCACCTCAGGGAACACAAAAGCAGGATTGCTGGGGGTGAGTGTTCTGGTCAGGGCCCTGCAGATGTGCTGGGGATAGAAGTGCCCAGGTTGCAGCTACCACAGGAGGTCTGCTGTGAGCAGGCTGGAAGCGAGGGAGTTTCTGCTCTTAGGGCGCCTGGGTTCCTGGAGGAAGGTGTGGAGATTCAGCTTGGGGCCTCTACCTTCCACACGGGGTTACCAGGTGTCACGAGGGTGCACACCAGCAGTGCCTGGTCTGCCAGGTGCAGTATTGCACCTCCAGTCCTGCACATGCAGAGTATTTGCCCAGCATGTGCAGGGGCCTTGCTGTTCCACAGCCCAGGACAATGCCGGTGGCAGAGACAGAGTGGTGGGGGGAACTCAGGGCAAAACGGCATGTTATGGCCTGCAAAACCCTCATGACATAGCCAGGATGTCACTGCTGCATGCAGTAACCCTAAGCCCAACCTCTCACCCCTAACCCGCATGCCGTGTCTGCTGCACGGGGTCTCAGGCTTGTCTGGCAGACTCTGAGTGTGCTGACATGGGAGCAGGACTCACGCCCCCGTGTTTCCCCTACGATGCACAGGAAGGACCCTGAGTGGCTGACACTGTTGAAGTCGTGAGGAAGTGTTCCTAGCAGGATACAGGAGGGGAGCAGAGAAAGACAGCTGGGACAGAGCCCTCACAGCCTCCCCTACAGCCCACACCATGACAAGTTAATCGCGCTAGGCAAGGGCAGGTCAGAAGTATCCCCACAGCTAGGGACAAGGCCTGAAGAAGCACAGACCACACTGGGACAGCCAGGACGTGGGCACCAGGGCTGCTTCCAGGGCCCCCAGCTCAGCCCCAGTGCAGGTGGACCCCAGAGTCGAGGCTGCAGCTCCCAGGGCCGAGCCGCTGTGCACCCTTCCCAGTAGTGGCCCCAGCGCAGGCTCCTGTGGTCTCCAGGTCCACATCCAGGAAGAAACGGTCACTACAGTGGCGAAGTCGAGGGTTCATCGTGTCCACATCATGTCCAGGTGTACCAGTGGGGAACCCACCTCCAGGTGTTTGGGGTAGTCCTGGTGCCTAGGTGGCTGGAAGGGCCTCAGCCACCCAGGCTCTAGCTCCTGAGGTCAGTGAGTGTGGGACTGAGCGCCCTGCGGGAGCGAGGTGCTGCTGCGGCTCCGGCGTGCTTGCTTCTCCTGGCTGTGTCTCAGTCACTGTCCCATGCTGTGCTTGCAGCAAGTGGACACAGGGCTCACACTGGTGGACCTCCCTCTGCACATGCTGAGCAACATCTTGTACCGCTTCTCGGATGGGTGGGACATCGTGACTCTGGGCCAGGTGACCCCCACGCTGCACGTGCTCAGTGAAGACAGGCAGCTGTGGAAGAAACTGTGCCAGTACCACTTTGCCGAGAAGCAGGTGAGTGCAACGCGGCAGGCCCCGTCCTCTGAGACTGTGACAGGCACGGAGAGCATAGACGTTACCGTAACCCGCTGTCAGCACCCCCTCGCAAGTCATGCCCTTCGTGTGAGATTTGTACCAGTGTTGGTTTCAGTTCTGCAAAGTAAAACCTGCTCACGTGCTCCAGTCTGTGCCATGAATTACAGGTAAGAGAGTGTGGGCTCCCCACCGCCACCACGGCAGCCACTGACCCTCGGCACACTCCCTGGTGTGCACCTTTGTACTGCTTCTGTGGGTGCGGGTGGTGCAGAGTTGCCCATGTCCTTTAGCCGTCACCCGTCATCTGCCTGGGGTCCCCGCCGATCACACAGTCCCTGGCGCTGAGGATGCTGGGTGCCCCTCATGACCACTCTGAGCAGTAGCAGTATCCTCAAGGCTCTGAGCTGCAGCGGGAAGCAGAGCCTCGTTTCCTTCCAAGGCTGCCTGACGTCCACTCTGTGGTCACCAGGCTGTGTTCCTGCTTTCCTGTCTGTATGCACCTATGGCTCTTGTGGCCCTTACTGGCTCACGCACAGGTGACAGGTCCTGGCTGTGGCTGCTGGGTCAGGTGGCAGCTCTGGGCTCAACCTTTTGAGGGACAAGCAGGGTTTTCGAAGGGGTCTTGCTGCTTTGCATCCCCTATGGCAAGTGAGGTTCCGGCTGTCCACACCCCCAGCCCGGACTGCTGAGATTCTCACAGCCACCCTGGTGGGTGTGTTCTTCCTCAGGACAAAGGCCTTTTGAGTCCTTTGCCTGTTTTTAAACTGAGTTGTTCCTCTTTCTTCTGAGTTGCAAGTGCTCTCAGTTTGCGATGTGTGTAATTCAAACTCGATGCACTGTGGGTGTCCTTCCAGATCTGAACCCTGGGTCTCTAGCAGCTGCCTGGTGCCCCTCAGACACAGGCCTGCTGGTGTGATCTCTCCTTAGTGACCTCAGCCACTTGAGCTTGATGCAAGTAACAAAACGAGCCACAGCCCACCCGGCGTTGTAGGGACAGCTTGCCATGATATTCGATGCTGAGCTCGGAGCATGCCTGGTTGTGAGCGGGATCTCTGTGTTCAGTTCTGTAGACACTTGATCCTCTCTGAGAAGGGCCACGTCGAGTGGAAGCTGATGTATTTTGCCCTGGAGAAGCACTACCCAACCAAGGAGCAGTATGGGGATACCCTGCACTTCTGCCGGCACTGCAGCATTCTCTTCTGGAAGGTACTTGCTGGAAGTGGCTTTTACCTGTGCAGCCACTCACTCACATTTTAAGTGCAAAGGCTTTTTCTTGAAAAAGAAAAACACTGTTTGTGATGACACAGGGCAGGGTCACAGGGTAAAACTATGGCTTTGAACCAGACCCACAGGGTGGCCTCATCCTGTGGGCATGTGTGTCTGTCCAGGACAGGGCTCTGGCCCCTGCCCCAGCCCTCAGCTGGAGCGTGAGAGTCAGGCTTTCCTTGCTGTCTCCACAGCTGGCCCTCGCCTGCAACCCCAGTGCCTAGAGCCCTCCCTCTACATGGGCAGGCCTGCCAGGGTCTGCAGGTGGCCAGGAGTGGTCTAGGGCTTCCTGTCTGACACTCGCACTTGTCAGAGCAGTGGGCCCAGAGGAAGCCACTGGCATGGTAACCTGACAGGACAGTTGCTGCATCCCACCAAGTCTGTCCTCCAGCATGTCCGTGTCCACAGAGTGAGCAGGAAGCCCTCCCAGTCGCCCTGCAGTGTCCCAACCAGCCCCCACTTCTGCAGTACCCTTGAGTGTGTTCTCACCATTTGCCTGGAGCTCTCCCTGCTCAGGTGTCAGGAATGGGCGCGTCTGCCTCTGCTCGCTGTCTGCTGGGGGACCCCGCTTTGTGTGTATCTTGGCTGTCAGAGGGTCTCAGGCTCTAGACCGCTCCCACTGTCCTGTCAAATCACATCCTCGTCGGTGCGTTTCACTGCTCTGAGCCGTGGCTGGCAGGGATGTGAAGGGCTGAGGTCCCCTGTGCCATTTCAGGGGTTTGTCTCCAAGGTGAGTGGCCCCATAGCCAGCTGCAGATGGCTCCGTGTGTGGGTAACTGGAGAGAGTGTGTTAAGGGACTACTTGTTTTGTATGTTGGTGTACCTGCCCTCTTTGCAAAATTGAGATGTGCACAGGTGTGTGGGTGTGCTCTCGGGTGCGGGGACTTGTGTGTAAACTCCTTCCCGTGTCAGTGAGCAGACCGCAATGTGCACTCAGCCCCTCTGTGGAAGTGTCAGGCAGATGCTCGTGGGGCACTGTTCCTGGAGCAGACGGTTCCAGTTTTGTGAGTGATGGACTGAGACACTGTCTGTCTTCTGGCTCTGAACTGTCAGGCAGAACTCGGGGCACTGCCAGAGTTTCCTTTTTTAAACTGATTTTCTAGCTTCACAAAGGCATTTGTCTGCAGTGAGAATCAGGCTGGGTCTCCTCTCTGAGGCCCTGGAGGTTGGCGGTCACCTCGCAGCTGCTCAGTTCTGAGTGCAGGCATGGGTGTGGAACAGTGCCATTCCCCGGTTGCTCCTGCTGGGATCACATTACCTCCTGTCCTGCTGTAACTGTCCAGGCGCAGAGCAGTCATGGAGTCACAGGCCTGGGGCTGTCTTGAGTGTGGCCACAGCGGGTCCCCAGGCCAGGCAACTGTTGGTGTTCTGTAGCATCTCCCTGGCTGCTTGTGTTGACTGAGAAACTAAAGTAACATCAGACCTGCTAACAAATGGGGAGGGAGCACTGAATTCTTCCCTGGACCCAGATCGTCCACCAGCCAGGCCATGGCTGTGTGCCTAGTAGGGCTTCTGCCAGACGGGGGCTGTGCCCTGGCTCAGAACACAGGGAAGCTGGTTTTGTCTGTGGACATCCCTTCTTGCCTTTTTTTTTTTTTTTTTAAGATGCAAGTAATTTACTTGGGAGGCAGAGTTAGAGAGAGGTCTTCCATCTGCTGATTCACTTCCCCCAGTGGCCTCCACGGCCAGAGCTGGGCCCATCTGGAGGCGGGAGCCAGGTGCTTCTGAGACTCCCATGTGGGTACAGGGGCCCAAACACTTGGGCCATCTGCTGCTGTCCCAGCAGAGAGCTGGATGAGAAGTAGGGCAGCCAGGACACAAACCGGTGCCCAAGTGGGATGCCAGCACTGCAGGTGGATGTTTAACCTACTACAGCACAGTGCTGGCCTTTAAGGATTGATTTCAGTGGCTCCTAGAGGGTCCAGTGAGGTTCCAAGGCTGGACAGAGTCGTGCCCTCTGCTGCTCCAGCTGTCAGAAACTGAACTTGTAGGGTGGGCGAGGAAGCTGGGACAAGGATTGGGCACCTCTGTTCCCCTGAAGCCAGGGCTGGCCCCGTGGGCATCAGAGCAAAACAGTAGCTGGAGCTGAGTGGGACAGGGCTGCCGTGGAGCAGGTGAGACTGGGACAGAGCAGGGTTCTGGAGGTTGAGCTGGCTCAGGCAGCCGCAGAGAGAAGCTGATCTTGCTGTACATGGGGCACAAGCACAGGAATCCAGGGCACCCTCAAGTCTGCCCACGTGTGAGACAACATGCTGACTCCTCAGTGAATGGCTCCCGTCTGAGACTTGAGACAGAAATGCTTTTCCAAGAAAATTCTCTTGAGTGCCTTCAAGTCCTGGGGGAACTCCAGGTGTCTGATAGGGCGCTGCACGCTGTCCTAATACTGTGATATAACTCGAGGTGTCTGATGGGGTGCTGCACGCTATTCTCATGCTGTGCTGGAACTCGAGGTGTCTGATGGGGCGCTGTATGCTGTTCTCAGTCCCTGTGCCTGACGTCCAGCGGCTTTTGTGAATGACGTGCACTAACCCTGACAGCCCTCCGCTGTTTGGCTGTTTCTAATCCTGACTTTTCTCTCTCCTCCCCTCGCTGCACTCCTTGTCGACTCTTCTGTTTTCCAAGGACTACCACCTTGCTTTACTGTTCAAGGTACTGCCCTGTAGTCCACACGTGCAATGTTGGGCCCTGCAGCAGCTGAGCAGGAACCAGCACCCGAGTGATCAGGGCTTATCCTGAAGGGAAGCTCTGGCCAAGAGGGTCGGGGACTTACAGACACGCGGACCCCACACGTCCCTGAGATGAGGTCCACAAAATGGATTGTCCTTTTGCCACTTGCCCCGAGCAGTGGAATTGTCAGCTCCACCCGCTGCCTGCACAGGAGCCTCCTGGGTTTGAAGGAGGAGTGGTGGGGCTGGAGGACAGGAAGGGGGGAGTGAGGCAGAGACCTGGTTCTGAGACTGCCTGGGGCAACCACGCGAGGCAAGCTGGCCATTGTTGCAGTAATTCTGTTAGAGGTGGGGCTGGGGTCCACGTAGCCACAGGAGCAGGGCTGATGGCTGGGTAGTGCTTCTGACCCATCCCCTCCCCCTGCAGGACTCTGGACACCCCTGTACCGCGGCCAACCCCGACAGCTGCTTCATGCCTGTGTCTCCCCAGCACTTCATCGACCTCTTCAAGTACTGAGACTGCTGGCACCTGCTGTGACCAGATGCAGTGATCGGGGTTGGGGGACTGGCTGTGTCCTCCCTCAAGGCCTGCACTTTCAGAAAGCGCCGGAAATAACGGGCAGTGTTCCTGGGTGCTGAGCCTGGGAGCACAGGCGGGGTTTCCACCTTTGAGGGGGTTGGGGATGCAAACAAATCATTTCATTTCTTTCTTTAAAACTTCTAAGCATACTGAAATTTGTAACTTTACATATTTTATAAGAATGGACCAAAATATTAGGGGTTTCAGCCCCACATTCTGTGCTGAACTGACACAAATAGCCAAGAATATGCTTCTTAAATGTCAAATCACAGCTTCCCGATGTTCTGGTAATTGGGGGTAGAGGCAAAACAGTTGATCCTTGTAAATACATTGTGCAGAATATTTATTTTTTTCTTAAAATGTATTTTCACGATGTCACTGGCCATGTCTACATGAGCCTCTCCAGATACAAATGGACCTGGAAGCTGTCAGTGTCCAGTGTCCGTGGGGCTGTGAGCTGTGCAGACCAGCAGCAGCCATGGCCAGGAACAGCTGGTGATCACCAGATTTTATTGCGTCGACTACTTTTATAAACAAAATAAATCGTGTGTACTAACTGCATTGTGGCTTTCCATCATGCTGAAAGAAACAGTGATTTTGATATCATGTACTTAAGTCTTTCAGACTTTTAAAATGTCTTTCAGAAAATTTTGAAAACGGGTCTATAAAATAAAAGTCATCCATAATCAGACACTGTGGGAGACATTTTGTCTGTTTTCATCTTGCATGGTCAGAGATGCCTAGCAAACCAGTTTAAACAATTGTAATGCAGCACATTTATGAATACAAGACAACAGATTTGGACTTGAACACTCGGACACCGAGGAGTGCACTCGTGACTCAGGTTTCCAACCAGACACCTGCAGATGCACACGTTAGACTTTCTCCTGAACCCCGAAACCCCTGTGTTCACATTGCCCATGCACATTTTATCATGAACACCCTACAAACCACTTAATTGTGTGTGCTGATCCATGAACACTGGACGTTCCACTTTGACAACTGACCGCATGGTTGCCCTGTGACCACAGTGCAGTTCCTTTCATGTTAACTGCCCCCAGGCCACTCTGCATCCTCATTCATCTTCATGACTGGCCCTGTGAACATCCTCTATTCCACTTCATTTGAGCAACAGACCCATCAACACATTTATGTTCAAATTCCTTTAATTCAGGCCCCATGAACACCTCTTTGTTTTTTGAACACACCCACATGAACAACCTTCATTGTACATTAATTTATGACCATGCCTGTGAACACCCTACAGCCACACAACAAACACTGTATATTCAACTTCACATCATGACTGGGACCATGAACGTTCTATGTTCTTCATGTTATGGCCAGGTCTAAAAAACCCTGTATTCTGCATTCATTTTATGATGGCCCATGAGACACCACATACCCCACGTTCAGTTATGACTATCCCCAAGAACACCTTTCTACTTCATTTTATGCACAGAACTGCAAACACCCTAAATTCCAGTTCATACCACACCACCCTGTATTCTGCTGCTGCTGTAAATGGCTCTGTGCATACTGTATTCCACTTCATGTTGTGAATGGCTGCAAGACAACATACATTCAGTTTATTTTATGGCTGGCTCTGTGAGCACACCACATGCCACTTCACCTCATGACCAGGCCCATGAGCACCATAAGTTCCACTTCATCTTATGAACAGACCCATCAGCACTGTACAGTTCACTTCATGACCAAGTTCATGGACACACTACATTCACTCACATTCCATGAACAGCACAGGTCACGCTTCACTGTGTGACTGGCTCCACGAACACCCTGCACCCACTTCATTTTATGATCAGCCCCAAGAGCCCCCTGTATTCCACTGCATTTTAGTAACACAACCAAAACATCCTACATTCCAGTTCTAATGAACAGATTTGTAAGCACTCTGCATTCCTCTAGGTTTTTTGACCCACCCCATGAACACCCTGAATTCTTCATTTTGTGACCAACCCTATGAAAAACTTGTATTCCACTTCATTTAAAGTATAGCTCCAAAGACAGTATGTTTCACTTCATTTGCTGCCTGGCCCCTTGAGACTCAATAATCAGTACTTTGTTTTGTCATGGACCCCATGAACAACTTAAAATTGCACTTCATTGAAAATGTGGCCCCAGAAGTACCCTATATTCTATTTCATTTAATGACCAGCACCACGAACACCCTACATTTCACTTCATTTTGTCAACAGACCCATCAACAAACTACATTCAAATGAATTTGATCACTGGCCCTGTCAACACTATATATTCCATTTCATTTAATGACTGGTCCAATGAACACCTCCAATTCCCTTTATTTTTTTGAACAGACTCAAATAACTAGCATTCAATGTTCATTTTGTAAACATCCCTGAAACCTCTCATACTGATATTCCATGAACACCCTGCATTAAACTTAATTTTGTGACTGGCCCCATGAATGGCCAACATTTTACTTCATTCTGTGTGAGCCCCAGGAACAACAAACATTGCACTTGATTCTCTGTGTGGCCCTATGGACAGCAAACATTCCACCTCGTACTGTGTGTGACCCCAGAAACACCCTGTGATACACAGCATTTTGAGAGCAGCCCCAAGACAATGCTGTTTTTGTCTACATTTTATGATCAGCTCCATGAAACACTGCAAGTTATACTTCATTGTAAGATTAGCCCGGTGAATATTATACACTCTGCTTCACTCTGACCCCAGAAATACCCTGCATTTTATTTCATGACCAGCCCAATAAACACCCTTCATTCCTCTTCATTTTTTGACCATTTTTTTTCCCCTGAGTTATCGACCTCTTTCTTAATGGTCATTTGTAAACCTGGCTCTATTGGCTATACAGCATCAAACAGATGAGCAACCATTATCATCTCCGCGTTGGGCTGTTCTGACTCCAGTCTACACTGTGCATCTGTGCGTCTGGAAAGCCAGCAGTGGATCCAGGTCGTGATTCTGGCAACTCACGGTCTTACCTGTCCGTGCAGATGCTTGTGAGAGCAGATGCAGGTGCGTGAATAGCTGCTGTCTCTGAAGCAAGGGCATTTCCTTCTCTCTTGGCGCTGGGTAAGAGTTGGATCTATTCTCTGCCTGTTGTTGATTTGGGCTGTTCTTATCATGTTAGCTGCTTCTTCAGAGGCTAATAATCCCTTGAGGTCTCAGCTCTAATTTGCCAGGACTCCTCTGCTTGATGTGGTGTTGTGGGCTGGGCTGTTCTGTGGAGTCGTACATACATGCTTTGAGCTTGTAAACTGAGCACTTCCTGTTCAGAAGCAACTGTGCAGGGAGGGGAAGCCAGCTCTGCCCCTCTCCTGGCACACTGCAACCAGCTCACCAGCACAGCTGGAAGCGGAGGCCTATACCACTAAGAAGAGCCAAACACAGAATAAAGAAAGTTTTGAGCCCCTGATTACTTGCAGAAGGTCAGAAAAAGAAGAGAATCAGCCGTAAATGTATGCATTCACACAGAATCCTGAATGCAGACCCTGTCAGGCTGCTTCTTGACATTGCATTAGACTCAGTCATGAGTCTGCAGTGCAAAGGAGGCAGAGGGACCTAAGAGTCCGGTCCCAGACCTCTGCCACTGGTATTGCCCAACACTCCATACTCCGTCCCCCACTGCTCACCCAGGTGCCACCCTGCCTCCCAGCCAGGACGTGTGGCCCTCCTACCGCAACTTCCCTTTGTGGGTTGAGGCGTTTCTCACTTCCTCTGTGAGCAGGCACACATCATAGCAGCCAGCAGAGTGGCAAGGGGCACCTGCGTGCTGGCTGCACACATGGGCACAAGTGCCTTACGTGCTGACTGCAGAATCAAACCCTCATGCAAGATCTTGTATGCTGATCTTGTATCCTGCAACCTTGCTAAAATAGTGCATTAGCTCCAAGAGTAGTAGCGCCGTATCCAGACTGATGGCATCTGCAGATAGACACGGTTTCACTTCTTCCTTTCAGTCTAACTGCTGTTTCCCGTTCTTGCCCAGCTAGACCCTCTAGCCCAACACTGAGAAGACATGACAAGGGCTGACATCCTTGTCTTATTCCTGAAACCAGTGGAATGCTTCCAGCCTTCAGCCTCGCTGGTGTCAGCTGTGGGGTCTCCATGGACGCCTGTGTCAGGTTGAGGAAGTCCGCTTCTATTGCGAGTTTGTTGTGTATCATGCAAGGGTGATGGGTTTACCCCCTCGTTCTATCAATGAGGTGTAATCACACTGTTTCTGGATGTTGAGCTGACTGTGCCTTCCTCAGTTACACCCACTTGGTCACAGTGTGGCTTTAGACCCACCTGTTGGACGTGGCATGCTGGTATTTTACTGAGGTCTTTAGCCTCTTTTCTTATGATGTTTTTTGTTTTGGTGAAAAAGGACCAGATAGGATGAGCCCAGAATGCCCCCTTCCACCCTGTGGGAGGTGACGACTTCCTGTCACTCCCCTCTTACACAAAGAACCAAGAGCCGAGGAGCACTCCTGCTGCTGTCTCAGCAGAGACTCCCTTTTGCACAGTCCTTGTCTTGTAACTGACAGTAGGAGGCTGTTTTCCTGGGATGTCCTGGGAGAGGACAGAGAACCAATGCAGAAGAACAGCCGTGATGCTGTGCTCTGTGGCCAGCAGTAGGTCCAGGGCCGCCTCTGGAAACCAGTGCATGAAATACATACCTCCCTTTACTCTCCACAAGGGCAAAGGATTGAAGCAAGTGTGGAGGAAACTTGAGGACCAGGGTGGCCAGCAACACCACCCAAGGGCTCTGACGCCCAATGCCCCTTGGCTGGAGGTCCGATTTCCACACTATTCTCAGCTTGTTGCACCCTCACCTGTGTAAAGGCAATTGCAGCTTCGGGCGTCCCTCACACGCCCCCTCCTGGCCCATCCCTGCCACTGCCCTGCGGTGGAAACACCCTTGACTTGAGACTGAGTTTTGACTGAACTGGTCTGCTCGGACACGACTCAGAGCTGTGGTGTCCACCTGTCAGGCTCACAGCAGGCAACTGGGGTGCAGGATGGGACCCCTTCACCTGCCACCCCTTCCTGCACTGACTCTGCAGAGGCCTGCAGTGGCACAGGCCCACTCGGTTTCTGGGGAAAGCCATGCCCTCCATCCTCTTCCCTCAGTCCTGTCACACTGTAGGGAGCAGAAAGTAAGCAGCTCCACTGTAATATCAGCAAGAAACATCAAGAGCTACGCTGACTGCAGAGATCAGCACGGACTTGGTAAGAACCACATTGGCCCCCACAGCCTCCTGGGACCTGATCAGCCCCACACTGACCACCAAAAGTGAGTATCAGCTGCAGACTGACAAGGCCCAGGGAGAATCCCTGAACACTCTCTTGAGAGCAGCAGAGTGAAAGCTCCGGGTTCACCCACTGCACTCAGACCTTCCCGTGAGAGAGTTCTCCCGGCCAGCCCTGCTCACCCAACGCCGAGGCTCTGCTCTCATCCAACACTGAGCCTGCTTGCCTGCTGAGGCCCTGTGCTCAGCCTACATTGAAGCTCTGCTCACCTGAAGTGGAGATTCCACTCACTCGCCCTTCGAGACCCGCATCCTTCTGCCCAGAGGCACCACCCATGCAGATGCTGCGAGAATCCATCCTTTGTGGCTACGACACGTGAGGAGCACTGGAGGTACTGCGGGAACCTTGGGTGGTCGGTTTGCCCAGTGTGTTGTGAGAATTAGAACATGTGCCTTTCCCACTCTTAATAAAATCCTTACTGGAACCAACACAGCCTCGGTGCCGTTACTGCGCTCGCGACACTGTCACTGACGCTAAGGCACAGAGTGGTAACAGGCAGGAAGAGGTGTCTGGAGCAGTGGCCAGGGAGGGGGGTGCGAAGCACAGATTTTCCTCACCTGACCGCTGAGGCTTCCACGGGCACAGCTCCCATGGCACTGCCAGGGGCCAGGAGGACCCCAGGCAGAGCGGAACCACGCCCTTCCTGCTTCACCAGCTTCTTTCCACGCACTCACAATGAGCAACCTAAAGAATTAAGGACATCCATTTACATGGCAAAAAGAATGAACTAATCAGAAGCTCAAGCTGGGGTGAAAGCCTGGGGCACTGAAACTACAAAACCACGGGAGGACAGCAGCCGCCCACTGCAACGCCAGCATCCCAAGTAGGCACGGGTTCGAGTCCCAGCTGCTCCAGCTCCCTGCTAATGCAGCTGGGAAAGCAGCAGAGGTCCCCAGCACCAGCCCCGTGGTCCCTTCTTTGATGCTTCGGTTGTTTAACCTCCACATACTGTGGACTGCTGGTGTTTCCTTCTGCTGATATCTAGCTTCATCCCAGATACTTTGTGTTGTTTTCTGAAGTTGACTAAGAACATGATCTTCGCTGGAGAAGGCCCACATGGGTGTGCCTGCAGCTCTGGCTGGAGCTGCCATGGTCACCCCCCTCCAGCTGCACTGTCTTGACTCAGGTGCTGTCAAGCAGGGGAGCTGCTGGCCCTTCTGCCACTGCAGAGCTGTTTCCTGCCCCAGCTGTCAGTCTGCTTTATATATTTTGGAACTCTGATGTTTGGTACAAATGTATTTATTTTCCTGGAGAATTTTACAACATGAGCCAATTGAAGATGAGATTATAACAGGTCCGGACATTGCTGGGATGGGGTGATGACAACCGTGGCTGATGAGAGGCTGGAAGCAGTGCGCGTGGCCTGGGGTTGGCACGTGTTTCCTGCTGAGGCACGCAAATGTGGTTTGGCTGTGCAACTGTCTCAGCTGAGCTGAAGCAGTATGGAGCAGCCCCGGCCATCCATGCACAGGCGAGCATGGCCATGTCCTGCCACACTGCGAGCCGCTGACGCTGGAGTTTCACAGACTTCCATCTGCCACAGAGCACTTCACCTTCTCACCACTGGGAAAGGTAGAAGCTGTCCTTCCCCATGGGTATGGCCACACGTGGCTGCAGCCTGCCAACCTGTGATTGATTGGTGCTGCCTCCTCTTTTTGCATTTTCCAGTCACACTTGGCAAACAATGTTGCTTTTTCTGTCCTTATTATCCTGTTTCTTGATGGCCAAAGTAACATAAGTACATTGTAATTTTTTTAAAGGCCCAAACAAATGCAGCTCTGTCCACTCTTCTCAGCCGCCTTTCTCTTGCCTCACTCAATGAAAATGCAGGGTGGGGCCTGCAGAGGGCAGGGTCAGGGTGTACCTGCCGCTCTGCCACCTGCGGATCCCACACCCAGCCTGGGAATGTGAAGATAAAGAGATTGGTGAAATGCCAGAAATGGAATTCAAAAAATTGATTGTAGAGCTATGTAGAACCAAGTTCATGAACTAAAGAAATCTGTGCATGATATGAATGAAAATTTTCCCATAAAATTGAGATTTCAAGGAGAAATAAAAATGAAATATTGGAAGTGAGGAATGCAATAGCACGAATAAAAAATGTGGTGGAAAGCCTGGAGAACAGACTCTGTGAGGCAGGAGAAAGAACATCCGAGTTAGAAGACAAATCTCTGGAAATTTTACAGGCAGACCAAAAAAATTAGAAAACTAAAAAACTGTGTTGGAGATTACTGGGGTACTATCAAACAACTCAACATACAGTTCGTAGGAGTTCTTGAGGCGTGAGAAGACAGACTGAATTAGAAGGTCTTTTTAGTGAAACAATTATAGAAAATTTCCCTAATTTGGAGAAAGAAAGGGACATCCAAGTACAGGAAGCACATAGAACTCCTAATAGAAATGACCAGAAAAAATCCTCACTATGACACATTGTAATCAACCTCTCCACAGTAAAGCAAAGATTCTAATGTGTGCACAAGAGAAACACCAGAGTACTTTCACTGGATCTCCAATTTGACTCACAGCTTACTTCTCATCACAGGGTAGGAGAGAATGGTGAGATTTAGTCCTCATCTTAAGAGAAAAAAACTGTCAACCCAGAATACTGTACCCTGCAAAGCTCTCATTTATCAGTGAAGGTGAAATAAAGACCCTTCCATAACCAACAGAAATTGAAAAATTTTGTCACCACCTGTCCATCCCTGCAGAAGATGCTTAAGGATGAGCTACACACAGAAACACAGAAACACGGTCATCACTATAGAAGAAGGTGAAGGCAGAAAATCCCCCAGTTAAAGTACAAAGGAAATCCAAAGTAAAAAGTAGGAATATTTATGAGAAAATGGCAAGGCCAACTCATTACTTATCAATAGTCACCTTGAATGTAAATGGACTCAGTTCTCCAGTTAAAGGGCACAGACTGGCTGAATGGATTAAAAAACAAAATCCATCTATTTGCTGCTTACAAGAAACACATTTCACCAACAAAGACGCACGCAGACCAAAAGTGAAAGGATGCTAACACATGCTAACAGAAACCAAATAAGAGCTAGTGTAGCCATCTTAATAACAGACAAAATAGACTTTAACACAAAAACTGTTTAAAAAACACACTATATAAAGATTAAGGGATCAATTCAACAGGAAGATGTAACTATTATAAACATATATGCACTTAATTACATGTTATCAGGCTATTTAAGAGAAATGTTAAGGGATCTAAAGGGAGACACAGACTCCAACACAGTAGCAATGGGGGATTTCAGCACCCCACTTTAGGCAATGGACAGATCAACCAGACAGAAAATCAACAAGGAAACAGCAGATTTAATCAGCACTATACACCAAGTAGACTAACAGATATCTACAGAACTTTCTATCCTATATTTGCAGAATAAATATTCTTCTCACCAGTACATGAAATTTCTCTAGGACAGACCACATGCCAGGCCATAAAGCAAGTCTCAGGAAAATTTTTAAAAAATGAAGTCATACCATGCATCTTCTCTGACCACAATGAAGCTGGAAATCAAGAACTCAGGAATCTTTAAAGTATATGTAAACACATGGAGACTGAACAACATGCTTCTGAATGAACAGTGGGTCATTGAAAAAAATCAATAGAGAAGTCAAAAAATTTCTGGAAACAAAGGAAGACAACAATACAACATATAAAACTATGGGATACAGCAAAAGCAGTATCAAGAGGAAAGTTTACAGCAGTTGGAGCCTACATCAAGAAATTGGAGAAGCACAAAATAAATGAGCTACCAATGCATCTCCAGGACCTAGAAAAACAATAGAAAACCAAATCCAAATCTAGTAGGAGAAGAGACATAATTAAATAGAATTAAAACAAAAATACAAAAGATCAGTGAAATGAAAAGCTGTTTTTTTGAAAAAATAAACAAATTGACACACCACTGGCCCAACTAACTAAAAAAAGAGGGAGAAGATGCAGATCAATAAAATTAGATATGAAAAAGGAAATGTAACAAGATACCACAGGAATAAAAATCATCAGAAATTACTACAAATTTCAGCTGTATACCAACAAATCAGGAAACCTGGAAGAAATGGACAGATTCCTGGACACATGCAACCTACCTAAATTGAGCCATGAAGACACAGAAAACTTAAACAGACCCATTACCAAGAGAGAAATTGAATCAGTAACAAAGACCCTCACAGCAAAGAAAATCCTA
This sequence comes from Sylvilagus floridanus, assembly GCA_949820135.1. Lineage (NCBI taxonomy): Eukaryota > Metazoa > Chordata > Mammalia > Lagomorpha > Leporidae > Sylvilagus > Sylvilagus floridanus. The sequence continues at coordinate 122,988,820 of OX463238.1, read as the reverse complement.
GGACCAGAGGGCTTCATTGCTGAATTCTACCAGATATTTAAAGTGGAACTAAACCCAATTATTCTCAAGCTATTCAAAACAACTGCAAGGGAGGGAATCCATGCAAACTCCTTCTATGAAGCCAGCATCATCTTAATTCCTAAATCTGAAAAAGATACAACAGAGAAGGGAACTATAGATGTGTTTCTCTAATGAACATAGATGCAACAATCCTCAACAGAATACTAGCCAATTGAATCCAACAACACATCAGAAAGATCATTCACCCAGACCAAGTGGGATTTATCCCTGGTATGCAGGGTTGTTTCAACATTTGCAAATGAATCAATGTGGTACATCACATTAGCAAACTGAAGAACAAAAACCATATGATTATCTCAATAGATGCAGAAAAAACATTTACTAAAATACAAGACCCTTTCATGATGAAAACCCTTCAGCAAATATGGTATAGAAGGAACATTCCTCAACATAATCAAGGCAATTTATGACAAATGAACAGCCAGCATCCTATTGAATGGGGAAAAGTTGGAAGCATTCCCACTAAGATACGGAACTAGGTAAGGATGCCCACTCTCACCATTGCTATTCAATATAGTCCTGAAAGTTTTATCCAGAGCCATCAGGCAAGAAAAATCAAAGGGATACAAATTGGGAAGGAGGAAGTCAAACTCTCCCTCTTTACAGATGACATGAGTCTATACGTATGGTATCCAAAAGACTCTACTTAGAGACTATTGGAACTCATAGAAGAGTTTGGTAAAGTGGTGGGATATAAAACCAACACACAAAAAAATCAATATCCTTTGTAAACACAGACAAGGCCATGGCTGAGAAAGAACTGCTAAAATCAATCCATTCACAATAGCTACAAAACATTAAATACCTTGGAATAAATTTAACCAAGAATGTCAAAGATCTCTATGATGAGAATTACAAAACAAAGAAATAGAAGAAGACACCCAAAAATGGAAAAATCTTCCACATTCATGGATTGGAAAGTCAGTATCATCAAAATGTCCATACTACTGAAAGCAATTTACAGATTCAATCTGATACCAATCAAAATACCAAGGACATTCTTCTCATATAGAAAAAATGATACAGAAATTCATATGGGAACACAGGAGTCCTTGAATAGCTGAAGCAATCTTATACAACAAAAACAAAGCTGGATTCATCACAATACCAGATTTTAAGACATACCACAGGGCAGTTATTATCAAAACAGCCTAGCACTAACATAAAAGATAGATCAATGGAATTGAATAGAAACTTCAGAAATCTACCCACACATCTACAATAAGCTTGTCTTTGATAAATGAGCTAAAATCAATCCCTGGAGCAAGGACATCCTGTTCAGCAAATGGTGCTGGGAAACTGGATCTTTGCATGCACAAGTGTGAAGCAAGACCCCACCTATCACCTTACACAAAAATCCACTCAAAATAGATTAAAGACCTAAATTTCTGACCTGATGCCATCAAATTATTAGAAAACATTTAGGAAACTCTGTAAGACATTGGCATAGGCAAAGAGCCTATGAAAAAGACCCTAGAGGCACAGGCAGTCAAAGGCAAAATTAACAAATGGATTTCATCAAATTGAGATGCTTCTGTACTGCAAAAGAACACTCGGCAAAGTGAAGAGGCAACTGACAGATGGGAAAAATTACTTGCAAACTATGCAACTGATAATGGATTAAAAACCAGAATATACAAAGAGATCAAGAAAACAACAACAAAACAACCCTTTTAAGAAATGGGCAAAGTACTTAAACAGGCATTTTTCAAAAGAGGAAATCCAAATGGCCAAGGCACATGAAAAAATGCTCAGGATCAGTAGCTGTCACCCAAGTTAGAATGGCTGTCATACAGAAATCAACAAATAACAATGCTGGTGAAGATGTAGGGAAAAGTTAACCCTAATCCACTGTCAGAGGGAATGCAAACTGGTAAAGTTGCTATGGAAGACAGTATGGAGATACCTCAGACCTACCACACAACCCAGCCATCCCACTCCTTGGAATTTACCCAAGGGAAATGAAATCAGCATATGAAAGAGTTACTAGGGCCAGCGCTGTGGCATAGTAGCTAAAAGCTGCTGCCTGCAGTGCCAGCATCCCATGTGGGCACTGGTTTGAGTCCCGGCTGATCCAATTCCTATCCAGCTCTCTGCTATGGCCTGGGAAAGCAGCAGAAGATGGCCCAAGCCCTTGGGGCCCTGCACCCACATGAGAGACCTGGAAAAATCTCCTAGATCCTTGCTCCTGGCTTCGGATCGGCGTAGCTCCAGCCATTGCGGCCAATTGGGGAGTAAACCAGAGGATGGAAGACCTCTCTCTCTCTCTCTCTCTCTGCCTCTCCTTCTCTCTGTATAACTCTTCAAGTAAAATAAATAAATCTTAAAAAAAAAAGAAAAAAGAAAGAGTTATCTATACCCCCATGTTTATTGCAGCTCAATTCACAGTAGCTAAGATATGGAATAAACACAAATGTACATTAACTGAAGACTGGATAAAGAAATTATGAGGTGTGTACACCATGGAACACTACACAGTGGCAAAAAAAAAATGAAATCCTGTTGTTTGAAACAAAATAGATAAAACTGGAAAGCATCATACTTAGTGAAATAAGCTAGTTCCAAAAGGACAAATCTGTGAGAACTAACTAAAAGGAAATCTATAGAAGTGAAACTGACACTTGGAGAAGTAGTGACTGCACAGCCCTCATACCAACTACTGAGGAACAGGTTTTTTTTTCATACAATTTGTTGAACTCTTTACTTAATCTCATGGATATAAATTTAATTGAAAATAGATCTTAGTCTCTTAGAATGACATTCACTGTAAATAACACTCTGACCTCAGAATCAACCCTTAAGGCTTCCTGGTCTGGCTGAAAGGTCTGTAAGAACATTTCAGGCATGGAAAGCCAAGACTCTGTGGCAAAAAAATATCCTACACAGAGGATCTCTGAGACCTCAGTGGAAAAAAAGGGGCCATCAAAGAAAGATGTACTTTTCTCTGAAGGGAGGAGAGAACTTCCACTTTGCTTATGCCTTGTCCAAATGCTAATGGAGTCTGTGGTCACAAAAGGCTTCCATATTCTTGGCAGCCCATGGCAAGAGCCTTGGGTGATTACTAACGTCATAAATAAGAGTGTTAAAGGAACAACAGAAGTCACTGTGCACTTACTCCCCATGTGGGACCTCCGTCCTTGATGAGTTATGCTATGAGTAGTAACTGCAAATCTTGTTCTAAAACTGTACTTTATATATTGTGCATATGTGGGGCTGCAAACTGTAGAAATCTGTGCTTAACATGGAGTTGGTCCTCTGTAAAATGAAAAAATGAACATAATGAAGAAGGGGATGGGAGTCGGGATGGGAGGGTGGGTGTTGGGGAAAGAACCACTATGTTCCCAAGGTTGTGCCTATGAAAAACACATTCATTAAATAAAAACTTCAAAAAAATTAAAAAAGAAAATCTCTCTTAGTAAAAAAATAAGAGTAGGGATAGGAGAGGGAGGAGGAAGAGGGGTGGGAGTGTAGGTACTATGGGAAGAATTACTATGATTCTAAGGTTGCATTGATGAAAAGCATGAAGCATGTATTCCTTAAATAAAGGTTTCTGGGGGGGGGGATTAGCCAGCTGCTTGGGGCTGGTGCTGTCAAGTAGCGGGAAAAGCTGTCACCTGCAGTGCTGGCATCCCTGCAGGTGCTGGTGCCAGTCCTGGCTGCTCCACTTCCAATTCAGCTCCCTGCTAAGGAGCCTGGGAACACAGCAGAAGGTACCTGGAGGAAGCTCCAAGCTCCTAGCTTCTGCCTGGTCCTGCCCTGGCTGTTGCAGCCATTTGGGAAATGAATCAGTGAACACATGATCTGTCTCCCTTTCTCTCTGTGTAACTCTTCCAATAAGTAGATGAATAAATAAATCTTTAAAGAAAAAAATTAGCGTGTTGTGAATTTATTGAATTTTGGGTTTTGTCTGCAGTTGCTTTGGCAGGGCTGGACTTCCCTGACCAATGGACTAAAGGAAAAAAATCATTTCTCAAAAATTAAAACACAAATAAAGAAAACAGTGTTTCCCTTATCTTCCACTCACCACATTCAAGTTTGTTCAGGTTTCTTGAAAAGATAAATTATCTGAACTTTGTAATTTTTAAATCATAAAAATACTTCTAAAACTCTAACACGAATCCTGACTTAGTAAGAAAGTCAATTTATGTTAAACAGAAGAAATCCCACAGGGAGCCATACCGGTGCCTATAAAATACCACCCAGTGCACTATCACCCTCTTGGGACAGTTGCCTGCGTGGTTCTGACCATTTCCCAACATAACCAGGAAACCAACAGCAGGTCTCAGAGCCACAGTGACCAACCTGAGAGGACCATCCAGCCTTGGAAGCTGGCCCCACGTGGGTGACCAGCAGTGGGCACTGTTTCCCAGGCTCAGTGGGCAGAACCAGCCCCTTACCCAAGCTGTGCAGGCCCTATTCTGGTAGCCAGCTATGTGCATACCCAGACAGGTGGCTCTCTCTCGGGTTCTCACAGGAAGCTGGTCCCTTGTGACCTCATCTGGGGGCCAGGACACAGCCCACTCAGGACCCCCACAGGTCTTCTGATCTCACCACGCTGAGGAGGGGGCTCACACACACTCAAGTTGTCATTCATTCATTCATTATTTATTATTGTTAATGCATGCCTACCTCCAAGTCGGCTGTTTCTGAGGGAAATGAGGTCACCATGGCTGCCATCTCCTTCCTGGAGGCTGCCTGTGTGGCCGTGGCCATGGCCACGTCCCATCCACTCCACCTAGGGTGTGGTCAGGACCACACAGGGTCTATGGCAAGGCTGTACCCAGCTCTTCTTGAATGGCTCACAGGTGGCCCCACTGAAGGTGTGGACTGGGACTGGGCCATGGTGCAGGCAGAGGGTCCTCTCCCCTTCTCCTGTACCCTGCAGCCCCTCCCCACCCCACCCCTGGACCCAGCAGCCCCCTCCCCACCCCACCCCTGGACCCAGCAGCCCCCTCCCCACCCTACCCTGGACCCTGCAGCCCCTCCCTTCTCACCCCTGTACCCTGCCGCCCCCTCCCCTTCAAACACTGGACTTGGCAGCCCCTCCCTTTCAAACACTGGACTCTGCAGCCCACTCCCCTTTCCACCCTGGACCTAAACAGCCCCCTCTCCTTCCCACCCCAGGACCCTGCAGCCCCCTCCCCTCCCATCCTGGATCCTGCAGCCCCCTCCTCTTCCGACCCTGAACCCTGCAGCCCCCTCCCCTCCCCACCCCTGGACCCAGCAGCCCCTTCCCTTTCCACCCCTGTACCCTATAGGCCCCTCCCCTCCCACCCTGTACCCTGCAGCAGACAGGCTGATTCCAGGCCTATAGCTGACAGCACAGCTGGTGGCTGCCCAGCCCCCAGGACCCCCCACACTCCGGCCGCGCCTTCAGCATCCTGATCGGAGCCCTGGGTTGACACAGGTCCTCAGGGGGCCCTGGTTCCCTCAGCCCAAGAACACTGTATCTGTTGACAGAAGGCCAAGCCTCAGGTCTCGCTGCCAGGATGCCAGGCAAGCACCACACTCCTGACAGGGCCCAGGGAGGCCCACCTCACCCCTGCCAGCAGCGAGCAGCAGCTGGCACAGCGTGTGCCGCTCTTTGCTGAGACCATGTCACTCCCACGGGACCCCTCCCCAGAGCACCAACCCAAGGCCATGACTGACAGCAGAGCTTTTGAGAGCAGAGGTGAGGACAATGTGGGGGGCGGGAACACAAAGAGGAACACAAGAAACCACTCACCCTGAAACTTGCACAGTGGGGCCAGGCAGCAGAGGGCAGCACCAGGAGGCTTCAGAGAGGGGAGGCAGGAGAGGCCACACATCTGCCCAGGGGTGGTCAGGGTCACGCTCAGCACAGCATGGACTAGCTGTGGGCCAGGTGTGGCCTCATCAGCAGCCCTGACGCTCTGGGGGACTGGGGCTGGCACAGCTGCACAGACCAGGCATGCACGCCCTGCCTCACCACAGCCCGACCAGGCAGGAAAACAGTCGTGGCCACCAGAGTTGGCTGGGGCCTGCAGTGGACCTGAAAGGCAAACTGGCAGTGCCCACTGCCCTCCAGCGGCTCCCACGGCCCCTCTCCCTGTGAGCCTTGAGCACACTGCTCGGTGCTCACGGCCCTTGCTCTTGTTGGCCTGTGCTCATTTCTGTGGCCCTCAGCTCGTGGATGCATTTGTGTCCATGGAATCAAATGTTTATGTTGGGTCTCCCCCTCGCCCACGCAGAAACCCAGGAGTAAGAGGCTACCAGCCCCTGGGGAGAGAACACATGTGGTCCCCTCGTCTGTCGCTTCCAGGAATGCACAGAAACCCCACAGTCAGGACAGGGCTCTGGGAGGAGGGCCCAGCACTGACCGCAACCCGGACACATGCAGGCAAACAGGCTCTGCAGCCCCAGCCCAGCCACTGCTTCTAGAGAGGGTCCCGTTTGTAGACAGACGACACGGTGCCAATGTGCAATGGCCACGGACACTGAGAGGTAAAACCCCAGGCCCCCCGTGCCTTGAGGGAGGGCGGGAGGTGCACAGGCCCTGCCTGGCCACACCTCTCTCGGAAACCATTCACTGCTCTGTGAAAGCTCCAACGCATTCTCTGCATCTGAAAATGGTGCTGAAAAGCCAGGAAAAGTGCCACCGGCTCCGGTGACCGATCAGTGCCACGGTAAGCAGAGGCCAGTAACCAGGCAGATTCACTGTGAGAGTTCAGAAACAAGTTTTATTTTTAAAAACCTCACTGTTACCCCTGAAGCCAGTAGAACAAAAGCAAGAGGCAGCACGTGGGCCACCCACAGCCAGACCCCAGGCCACAGCCCCGCTCACTCCAGAGCGGCTTGGCAGGTTCTCTCAAGAAAAGAGCACACCAACCAGTACTTGTATGAAAAATAGTTATTTTAGTTGAAGAGCAACCACTGACACATGGCTCTGTGGACAGCGTGCCCATGCTGCCCCAGTCTGCCCGTCCCAGTGTTGAGACCAGCTGCATGTCAGTCACACGGGGAAGGGGCGGCAGGCACTTAGCATCAGCACGAGGGCACGGAGTCCCCACGTGCCCATGGCATGGCTGGGCATTCAAGTTCCCGCACACAGGACGGCTCTGGCCGGGACTGCCTGGGATTCACACTAGCGTTCACCTGAGTTCACAGGATTTTCCAATCCACTGTTACCCTAAGAATCAAAAACTTTCCTCTGCTTATGAAACAGAGAAAACCTACAATGCAGCATTTCAAGATTCGAGCACAAACTGGAATTATCTGAACACCATTTAAAGCATGTCCCCTTCCCAAGTGAGCTTCTTGTCCTAGCAAAGATATGACAGATGGATGACAGATGAGTGTTAGATCACGGAGAGATACAGACTCAGATGGCAGGCCAACAGAGGGACACAGATGCTGACCGCGGACGAGAGGTCATTCCACGGTCATTTTCCACTACCCCATGGATGAGACAATAGGGACACATCTGTGACAGAGATGATTGAAAGCAGCCACGGATGAGACACTGGTGATGAACGGCAGGGTCTACCTTGTTCTACCAGAACACAGCCCTCGGGAGCACTGACCCCGACTCCGAGCTCAGCCCCAGCATGCAATGGGACCAGGAGCACACGTGTACATCTGACGTCTGGGACACAGGGCTGAGGACCCGGGGCCGGCTGTGGGGGAGAAACATGGCTCCCCATGGCTGACAGCAGGCACACAGACGGCTCACTCGGGCACAACAGAGAGGCACTTCAGCACGCTTAACGTCTTCCAAACAAAACTCGGTCATAAAGTGACGGACCTGTATCCACACTTTATAGCATTGCTCCAATATGCAAATAAAGAGAGCGCCAGTTGTTTAAAGAAAATAAAGATCAATATTTAAAAGTTCAGGAGCTGTAAAAATAAAACTCTCAGAAGAGCCATCATTGCATCAGGTGCATGGAGGCCGTCGCTCCTCAGCAGCAGAGTGTGCAAACGTAAGCCTTGCTTTTCAGTGACTTGTCTACAGGTTTTTAATTCAGGAGGAAAAAGTTTAATTTGCTGAGTTACACAGGAGACTCATCTCATTTCCTGGACTGCAATTTTCTGGCAACTGCATGGCTGCTACATTCCCGTGTCACAGACGGGACACGCGTGTTGCATGCAGGAGCAGGTAGGAGGTAGGAGGGACAGAAGGCTGTGGTCAGCGGCACGGCCATCCCTGGCATCAGCGCAGAAACCCTCATCTCAGTCTCAGCAGATGGCGGCGACGAGGAGACAAGCGTCGCTGCGGTGAGGCAGCCGACGGAGCCCCGCGCAGGCGCTACGGCACAGTGTAGAGGTCAGGTCACCTTCGGGCGTCAGGTCAGGCACAGAGTGGCTTCTCTACCTCCTCTAGGGGCGCCGACGTGGCCACGGCTCAGCCTCACTCGGCCTCCTCCCAGCCGTCCTGCAGGTGCCCCTTGCTCTGTCGGCGGATGCTAACCAGCTTCCCGGCAGACCTGAGGCTCCACCGGGAGCTGCCCGCTGAGCTGGCCAGGCTGGAGTACTTGGTGGAGCCCTTGGTGGTGTCCTCCCACTCTGGCCAGGGCAGGCAGCTGCCCAGGGTGTCCCCTGAGTCAGCTGCTGCGTTTTCCAGAGCAAGCCTGGGAGGCTCCCAGCCTTCAATCTCATCCGGCTTCTTGGACTGCATGTTCTGTTTTAAGACCAAACTGTCCCAAAACCCAGACTTCTTCTCTGTCTTCAACTCTTCTTTTAGCCGTGAATTAGCTCTACAGGAGATGAAAGAGGGATCTTAGGAAAGTGTCCTACGTACAAAGTCCTCTTCTAGAAAGTAACAGTGTGCAGAAAGCTATGTGAACATTTCTGAATGTGAAAATTATTGCAGACAGTAAGGAAAATCAGTTTCACCCACTGCTTAGGATGCTTGGTCGCATCCCAGACCAGACTTGGCTGTGGAGGCCTTGGTGAGGCCGAGCGAGGGCAGAGCCCCAGCGTCTGAGCAAACAGACGCTCACATATCCAGGGTGCAGACTGAGGAACAAGGGCAGAAAGTGCCCCAGCATCAGATGGGCATTCAGTGGCGTTGTTGACAGCACAGGAGTGAGGCACTGTCAGAGTCCAGGAATCCCTCTGTTTTAAGGAAGTGGGAGCCAGGCCTGACCCTCAGGCACTGTTGTCCCTGCAGGCCGTGACAACGAAGGGGCCCCACCACATGCCCTCCATGGCCCAGAATGGGGTGAAGCCTTGCTCAGCCAGAGCACACAGGGCGTGAACCCATACCAGGGCACAGCAGTGCAGGGACGCCCTGGGGGCAGGCAGCTCGAGCAGCAGGCTCAGCAGCGCCCATCGGCAACCGCTGACACCACTAGGTAGCTGCTAGATCTATTTTCAACTTTAAGGACCCTTCTTAACATGCTGGAATGTTTATAATAAAGTGAGCAGCCACGCGCCGGTTTATGTCTCCCACGGTCGGTGCCTCCACCCTCTGCTTTGCAGCAAGCCCAGCGGACAGCGCTCAGGCTGCTTCGCCTCTGCTTGGCCTCTCAGAAGCCGCTCCCCAGAGGAGGAGGTCTGGAACACGCAAGGCAGCCCATTTCTACTGACTCAAAGAGAGAAGGCGACACAGCACCCAATTGAGACCCCGAGCAGGGGCAGGCAGGGTGCCCTCTCCGCGTGGAAACTACTGCTCCGGTCCGCGGTGAGCCCAGCTGACTTACCCTTTGGACTTGGGAGGTTTGCGGCTTTCGAGCAGGTACTGTTCATCATCTTTGTTGAACAGAGAAGTCACCTCTTTCCAGCCTCGGAAGCTGACTCCCTGAACCTAACGAGAGGGTGAGGGACATGTCAGAGTCATGTCACAAAGTGAGAACCAGAGACGTTTTCCACCCCAGCAACCACGGCGCTGCAACGTTGGAATTCTCACACCTGTGCACGGCTTAACAAGGACGCGTCCTGAGACGTGCCTGTCCAATGGCACACACACCCATGTGGCCAGGCCAGCCTTGTGACACAATCAAGCACCTTGGTGAGCGGCCGGTGCTATAGTGCAGCAGGTTAAGCCGCCAATGGCAATGCTGGCATCCCATAGGGGGCGCCGGTTCTAGTCCTGGCTGCTCCACTTCTGATCCATCTCTCTGCTCTCAGTTCCAGCTTCCTGCTACTGCACCCTGGGAGAGCAGGTGATGGCTGGGACCCTGCCAAATTTGAGGAGTGACCTGAAATAATTTTTTGAAAACAAATAAGGGAAAATTTCTATTGTGTGACCTTCAGCACAGCCGGGAAACAACAGGATGTCAGCGACAGTCACCAAGCTCTGTCCTATGATAGTGGCTGTCTCAAGGTCACATGTACCTGGGGTCTAGGGGCCCCAAGGTGCAGGGGCCCTCACCCCAGGGACCTCAGGTCCTCTCCTACCTTAGATCCTGCCCTAAGGTCCTCTTTCAATAGAACCAACCCCTCCCGCCTGACAAGCCAGTGCACACCTGGAAGGGGCAGGGGAGGGGCCCAGGGACCCTGTGGAAGCCCCAGGCCCAGCCATGGCCTCCCTGTTCCCCAGGAGAATGCATATCCATAGCTGGGGGCAGAAGGAAACAGCAAACCAAGAGTTAGTAAATATGGTGAGAAATTTCAAAAAGGGGTAATCACGAGAGAGTAGTGCTGACTCCTGGAAAACTCGGACCTTCTGGGAAACGTGCTGGCCCTCTTGAGGGTCCCGGGACAAGAGGCAGTCAGCAGAGCAGATCGGTCATCGTTGAAAACCAGGCCGCCAGACCAGTTCCCATTCATTGACTGCCAGCAAGTCACAGGTCTCAGCCACGCTGGCTAAAGTCTTGCCTCGAAGAGAGCTCACATCACAACGGCCCCTTCACAGTGCCGGCCAGAACCTGAGGGGTCCATCTCAGCCGAACAGCCAGGGCAGGCTTGACCCTCTGCTACCACCTGCACTCCCCGCACGTAGGGAAGAGATGAACTCCGTGGCCAGAGCCTCAGCAGAAGGAAGTGACCTGAGACACCTCGGACTTCAGCCACCACAGGGCTGCCATTCCTAACCCGCGTTCTCCAACTGGAAAGAGCCAAGAGGACCCTATTGATAACCTCCTCCCAACAGAAGCCGAGAGAAATCTGGGGACCATCAGCTGTGACAACGGTGGCCAGGTGCAAGGGGTCGACACGGCTTCAAGTGTCAGCCCCTCTCCACAGCCCACCTCCTCATTCACAGGGAGCCTCGGGCTCAGACAGGTCTGATGCAATCCATCATCCAGGCCCACAGACCTACTTGGCCCAGCTGTTTAACACCCAGGAACATCGCCAAATTATCCAGGCAGCGCTAAAACACCTGGAAGAACATGCTCTGAGACTGTAAACGTCCACTTTCCTGAAGACAAATGAAGCCCTGGAGTTTCGAATGCTGGAGAGCTGTCAAGAGGCTCTGTTAAATGGCAGGAAGGCAGGAGGGGGAAAGGCCGTGAGTGTGAACAAAACCTCAGAAGTGCTGCAAGGGCCTGAAGCAAACCCAGGCTCGTTCTGAGAGGCCATGTGAGGCTTTGTGTCCACATGCCCTCGACCCCGAAGCGGCAGAAAATCAATGAGTGGTGGACACCACCTTCGCTGGCCAGGCCCAGGGAGACATCAGACCCAAGCAACACAAGCAAGAGGGCTTTTCTGGAGGTTGTCACCAGAGGGCTTGTCGGGGGCTACAGGAAGCCTACCGGGAAGCTGACTTGCTCGATGCCACAGCTCAGTGCAATAGTCAGGACACCCCCAAAGAGGCACTCCAGCAGGTGCACGGTGAGGACAGGGAGAGGTCAGCCAGACTGGGATAGAACCAACGTGCCACTGTCACCAGGAAGGCCATTGGAAAACAAGTGCCCCAACAGTTGGGAAAATGTCACCCAACTCCCTAGCACTACCAGCCCTGACAGTGACTGCCCGAGACCTCAGGGGAAGACTCTGTGGGCCCAGCCAAAATGGAGAACTACGAGGGAGCCTCTGTGCACCCAGGACCATGGAGAACTACAAGGTAGAGCAGGATAGACTGGGCCCCCAGGAGCCCGTGCTCAGAATGACTGTAGGGGGCTGGCCCACAGACTTCATGGAGGACACAGGGGCAGAGCACACAGTGGTGACCCCATCTGGGGGCCCCTTGCACTGAGGAGGCTTCTACTATGGGAGCCACAGGTCTCCAAGCCTGCCATCCTGTTCTCTGCCACGGCGATGTGGTTTAGGCGGCCATAAAGTTATACAAATTCCTCTCTCTCCCTGTCCAATGGCCTCCGGGGGTGAAGATATGAGGGAAACCGTAGGCTCTGAGAACTTTCAACTCCTGTGGCCAAGCAGCCCTCAGCCAGGGAAGGCCAGAAGCAAAAATCATGGCTCTTAGTTCCCCAGAGAGAAGAGTGGCGCCTTGTTTCCTCTGAGAGGAGCCCCATGAAGGTGCCTGCGCTGTGGGCCTTTTTCTGGAACAGTGACAAGGGCCAGCTGACTTAGCCTAGACTGCACAAGGATTCAAAAACTCTCCAGCCATGTTAGTTCCGTGCTGGCCTCTGCATGCTACTCCAGTATGTGGGCCTCCTGTGAAAAGGGCAGATTGGGGAGGATTGCATGGGGGCACACGACTGCTCCTCACCCTCCTGTGGAAGGCTAACTACGAGGTCTCTAGGAAAAAGGCTCATCTCTGCCAAGGAAATGGAGGTAACATACCTTGGCTTCCACCTGTCCCGAGGGCAGCATCAACTCGGTCCAGAGAGCGAGCAGGTGGTCTGCCCCCTCCCAACCCCCTTCAACCCAACACCAGGTTCTGCAGGATCTGGATACCTAATGTCTCCACTTTGGCGGAGCCTGTGTGTGAAGCCACAAAGGGAGGAGACAGGGAACCTCTGCCGGGGAACAGGCACGGGAAAGGGCCTTTGATCAGAAGGGCACTCACCCGCACCCCAGCTCTGGGGCTCCCGGGCGTAGCTAAGTCTTTCCTCCCGTAAGCATGTGGCCAGAGAACTGACTCCAGTGTTGGGGCCTTGGCTTCTTCCAGTGGTGTCTCTAAGGCTGGCCACCCTGTCTCCGAGCCCTCCTAGGATGGGAGGAGATGAACTTACTATGGGTCAAGAGCTAACACTCCAGTTGCCTCACCCATTCCTCACGAATGGAATACAAAGGGCAGTACCAGCTGACGACGGTCCACGTGGTCAGTGTCACAGGATGCTGTGTGAAGCCTGCACACTCACCTGGGGGTGGCAGAAACCTTAAACCCAGCAGCTCCACTGTCTGGCCGGGCTGGGTGGGCCAGACCCTGGCTGCCCAGAGGTGACGGAAGAGGTGTTCTCCAACCAACCGGACTGACCGGGCCAGCCCCTGGGTGACCCGACAGTTCCCTCAGACGGGGAGCGCCTGGCAGGATGCTCGAGGCAGCCTCACACTCAACCACAGAAGCTGAGCCCCTGCGTGTGCTGGCTTCCACACACAAAGGTGGAGCCTGCCAACCTGCGACAGGAGTTCCTGGTGACTCGTGCACAGACCCCCAAGGACACGCTCACCACTCTGCACGGGCATGGGCTTCCTGTGGAAAAGAGGGAAAGAAACCCTCCCGCTGTTGGACGCTGTGGGGGCCCCTAGGGAATGCCAGGGCCAATGGCCCGGGGCAACCAAAAGACTGACCAGGAAGCCAAGCTCGCACCACCAACCGATCCTAGAGCTGGCTGCCCTTTGTTCTCCATCCACCTAGCAGAGTGGGACCCAAACTACTCCCAACATGAGCCAGCTTGGTTTAAAACTCAAAGTGAGAAGCCAGCTCTGTGATATAATGGGTTAGGAACTGCCTATGATGCCAGCATCCCATATGGGTACCGGTTTAAGTCCCAGCTGCTCCACTTTCAGTCCTGCTCCCTACTAATGTGCCTGGGAAAGCAGCAGAGGGCTGTCCAAGTGCTTGGGCCCCTGCATCCATGTGGGACACCCAGATGGAGCTCCTGGCTCCTGGCTTCAGCCTGGCCCAGCCCTGGTTATTGCAGCCATCTGGGGAGTGAACCAATAACTGGAAGATATCTCTCTCACTCTCTCTCTCACTCTGCATTTCAAATAAATAAAGTTTTATGAAAAAAAATGGAAGTTACATCCCCAGTGGATGGTGGAAGTCGGAGGACAGCTAAGCTGCAGTCCCCGGGCCCCTAGCCCCAGCTTTCATCAAGCTGTTCCACCAAGGGGCTTGTACTAGCCAGACGGCCCTGGAGTCCACACTGGGCCAACACCTGGACATCCCTAGGCGCTCCTGCACAGCTCGAGCAGTGTGTGAACAATGCACAACGTGTGCCTGACACAGTCCTCGCTGGGGGCAAGAGTGCCCCCTCCGGGTGCGAGGGGTAATTGTGGACTCCACAGAGCTTCCTGTGTTGGAGGCAGCAGCATCTGTTTCTACAGGCAGAGTGGACAGTGAGAGAGAGAGAGACAGAGAAAGGTCTTCCTTTTCCATTCCTTTTCCATGTTCACCCCCCAATGGCCCCGTGGACGGCAGTAGGGCTGGTGGCCACCACTCCAGCTGACGGGAGCCATGGTTCTGTCGGTTCACTTCCCTGTTGTGACTAGGATACTTCGTCATCCTTGGCTTCCTATATAGACATAAGCCCCGCACTGTGACTCGTGTATCCGTGTGACGTGAACAGGGCAGCATCACCACAACTCCACTTCCCACACCCATTTCCCCTACCAGGGAGCGGTCTCAGGAGCCTGCAGGCAGCTCCATCTGCCAAGAGGAGCCGTACACTTGTTCCGACCCACAGAATTCCTCAAAGAGCAGTTAGAGGTCAGGAGCGGTGACAGTGAAGGTCAAATAGCCGAATCCAGATCACCATTCCGGAACAGCCAGTCCCCTTTGGCGTCTGTGGGGACTTGGCGTACAATGAGCCACCCCACCTGTACGTGAGCTGTAAGGGGTGCTGGTGGAGACCAGTTGCTACAGTCCACGTGGAGCTCTGTCTTGGGAGTGAAGGATACAGGCTCAATGACAGGGCATGTGTACAAGGATCTCAGGCTGTGCCCCTAACTGTCCTTGTTAGAGTTGTGATCCACGTGCCACTTGGTACAGACAAAACCACGCTTCTTCCCAAGGGCATCACCACGTCAGATGGTCATCCTGGGGCCTGTAACCCAGTTAATTTCTCTGTCCTCAACCTAAAAGACCCTGGGTGGGGACAGAGTTGGCAGGCTAGGATATATGTCTATGGAGGAGGCCAAGACCCTGGAGTCTCGTTAGATTTCAAGAGTTACAATCAAACTCCAGGCCTGCTCTCACAGGAAGTAAAGAAAGCCCTTCCCCCACATCCATTTCAACCAGGAACCTGTTCCTGGCCCTGGCAGAGACTAACGCTCAACTTAGTGCCTCTTCCTGCCATGTCTGTGGAGGAACCAATGTGGGGGATCAGTGGCCATGGGAGGCTACAAAATTAGACCCTCGGAACCCTATAATGAGATAAAGTCTCCCTGCCAAGCTAAGGGTGTTTAGTTCCTAAAAACACCCTTGCCTGATGGGGAGGACTGTAATGTTCCAGTTGGAAACCTGACATGCACGGGCCAAAAATTCTAACACAACCACTCAGGAAATCCAATGGTGGGGAGCCCCAAACCATAGAGAACGAGAGCCCCACTCCGTGTCCAACTTCTCCAAACTCTAGCTGGCCTGGGACAACACCCCTGGGGGCCCCGCCCTGGGAATGCAGGAAGGCCACTCGCATTAAGCTGCCCCGATACTGGTCTGGGTTTCATGTGCTGGAACTATCCACCTCTTCTTCCCACTCCCACCAGCCAGGGGAACAGAAAAGCCACCTGAGTAATCCACTATTTGGGTCCTGCCACCTGGGCAGACAGGTCCTGGGGATATCATTCACCCATCTACATGTTAAACCATATCACAGGTTACAGGCTGCTGGTGAAATTATAATGAAGCTACAAGGTCTCCACTGGCAGACTACACAGATGTGCAGTGCCATCTGTCAAAACAGATCTTGCTTGCTTCTGAGGGGTTTTGTGGGAAATTTAACTCGAGCAACTGCTGCTTACATATGATGAGGGCAAAGTCATAAAAGAAGTCACAGACCAAGTGAGGAAGGCTGGAACTCCAGAGACTTGTTTGGGGGTGGCTTTCAACCTTTGGAGATCCAAGTCCCTTGTAAGTGCTGTAGTTCTAATGTCAGGGGATTGTCTGTGTCTACCCTGCTTGGTGCCCCGATGGTGAGATCTGTCTCCAGCCTCACGGAGGCCAATGATGGTGCTGCACCACTGTACATCCCTGAACCACGGTGATGCTCCTTGACCCTGAGAGGGTCCCAGCATCAGAGGGCAGAACAGGGCAGGGGCCTTCCCCAGGGAAGGGGATGTGACAGCTTCAACTTGCGTCCCTGCGATCTGTTTCTCTGTGACAGTTTCAACAACTCCTTGTCGCACCGTGTCAATCAACAGACAGTTTGCTGTGTACAGGGGGAAAGTACCAGATAGACAAGGAGACTGGTTGGCACCGTCAGCAATCCCTACAGCCGCCACATGGCTACAGACACCTGCTGGAACGTGTGCAGCCCTGTAAGGAGACACGGGAGCGGAGGGCTGTATAAGGCAAAGCCCCCTGTGCAGGCTCAGTCTTTCGCATGTGAGTGCTCTGGGCCTCAGCCCAGCACGGATGAAGCTGCTCCCGCCAAAGCCTCGGTGTTGCGTCTCTGTTCAAGCACCCTGCAACATGAGCAACGGCCATGTCCTCACAGAGTTCTTGGGACCTGAGAGCCCTAGGCTGCTGGCTTCAGCCTGGCCCAGCCCTGGTGCATGGTGGCATTTAGAGAACCAACCTGCAGATGGAAGCTCTCTTCCCATGTGTTTCTGCTTTCTGTCTCTGTCAATCATATAAGACCAAAATAAGTAAATGAAACCTCTAACATGTTTAAAAAATACTTTTCAAAGGGATGGGCTTTTAGTGCACAGCAGCTGGGATGCCTGCATCCTACACAGGAGTACTGGGGTCCAGGTGGCTGCTCCTGTTCCAGTCCAGCAAGGGTCATTGTACCCCTCCCAACCGGACAGACCTGGCACCTAACCGCTGGACTGAGTTCCCAGAACATAGAATGATGACGCCTTGCCAGGGTCTTAGTGTGTACTGTGGGGGCGTGGGCCTTGCACGTGGCCTGGGAGGTGCTCGCTGCTCTGAGACATTCCACATGACTACTTTTTAAAGCACAAATGCCATGATTTTTCTGAATTTGAAAAACAAAATGGGGCATGATTCTAGGGAAACTGCAATATAGAATGATAAAAATCTAAACTTCTCATTGAGAGCAGTGTTTTTACAAAACAAGAAGAAAAACAGCCAAGTAGACGAATGGGCCAAGCAAGAGTGCCTGTGACCACAGGAGCCGGCGGGCAGGCACCGCCCTAGGCCAGCCCTTCACCTGCGTGACACGCCTGGGCCAGGCAGACCAGCAGGGGAGTGCAGGCAGGCACAGCGCCCAGGAGCCGGCCTTCGCCTCCATGACGTGCCTGGGCCAGGCAGATGAGCGGAGGAGTGCAGGCAGGCACAGCGCCCAGGAGCCGGCCTTCACCTCCATGACGTGCCTGGGCCAGGCAGATGAGCGGAGGAGTGCAGGCAGGCACAGCGCCCAGGAGCCGGCCTTCACCTCCGTGACGTGCCTGGGTCAGGCAGATGAGCGGAGGAGTGCAGGCAGGCACGGCGCCCAGGAGTTGAGCAAGGTGCACGGACTCTGCTGCCCTGAGCCAGCCAGCCCAGGACTGAGGAGCGGGCAGAGGTTCCCAGGCCGGCAGCAGTGAAGCAACATGGGAGTTACTCTGCCCCTGTGATTTCTGTCTCCACCTGCCAGGCAGGCGTTGTCCTCGAGAAAGACCCCCACCAGCCCCGTCTGGCTGTGCCCGTACTCTGAGCAACGCTCCCACTTCTGGGCACTTTCTCCTCCTTTATCCCATGTACCCTGGGGAGGCTGTAGTTTGGGTTCCTGAGCTCAAGCTGTGAAGGGAGGCAGAGGGTCCCTCTCCACAGCATGGTGTCCCCTTTGCATCAGGGTTCACAGTAGACCCCAGACTCACACCGACTCTGCTGAAGCCACCTGTGCCCGCTGCTCCCTGGAGGGACTGCAGGCTACAGCCAGAGACCAGCCTCGCCCCCGAGAGCTCGCACCATGCAACTCCTCACACACAAAGCAGCCCCCGAGCTCTCCCTTGCACTCGTGCAGAACCCAGAATTCATAAATTCACAGCCTGTAAGCTGCATGTTCATCATTCTCATCATGAAACATTTCTAGTACCTCCTTCAAAATATGTATTTGACAACTCAGTGTTGTATATTAACAACGGTAATTACTGACTTGGAATAGGAGTTGGGGAATGGGAAAAGGGAACTTTCACTCCCCAGACCAAACTTTTCTAACAAGTAATTTTGCTGAAATAAAAAGTAACCTTCTATAAATGATTACTTAATATTCAATTTACAGAGCTAAGACACACAAGCTTCACAAGACCGTGCAAGCCTGAGGAAAACCAACATGCACCGCTCAACACACATGGAATTGCTTAGGAAACCCAGCCTCAAAGCCACAGGGAGTCCCCCTCAGCACGTGGCCTGCAGCCTGGCGTGAGGCTGTGAAGCACGCAGAGGGCTTCCCAGAGTGTGCTGACCCACGCTGCAAGCATCCACACAGGCCGTTGCTGAGCACCAACCGGCTCTCACGACAGGTGCACCACGACAGGGCCCTCTGTCTCGCTGAGGGATGATCATCACCTCTCACATTTTGACATTTGTCTCCTGCTCTTAAGGAACTGAAAAGGCAGTCCCACCACAGAAACATACAACCCACTACCTTCATCAACCAAAATCCAAAGCAGAGGTGGGGAAGGGCGTTGCTGCCGTGCTGCCAGAGCCCACCCTCAGTTCCACCACCCTGCCCCCGCCACTTCCTGCAGTCTCAGCCACAGCCATGGAAAAGGAGCTCCAGATATCAGTCCTGCACTGGCCTCAGGGGTGAGGGGAATGTGGGAATCATGGATCCACGGTCCACTGCACAGCAGGGCAGACGTCAGGACCCAAGCGTCAGCACCAGGGGCCACAGGGTGGCTGCAGGCACCCCCAGGACAGGAACATCACTTCCAGAGCCGGCAGCTGATGGATGCTGCTGTCTCTCCCCCGCCCTCCCTCCTTTCCCCCCTCCTTCCTGTTCATGTTGTCTCCCCCCCCCCAGCACAAACGCCTCCCTCCTGGGCCCAGGTCCACTTCAGACAAATGCCATTTTTTTCAACAAGGTCGCCCACAACCCCAGCGATTGACACACAAATGAAGGCAGCAGGCAGGGGAGCCGAGGTCACCTGAAGAGGCACACAGAGCCACATGGGACTCACTCAGGCCCTCCTTCTGGTGCCAACCACAAGGGGCCGGAGTCCACACTGCTAGGGCCAAGCTTTCCCCTCTCCAGGACCACAAATCTGCTGCGCTCCCGGCCACCCTACAGCCCTGCGGCCTCAGGAGGAGCCGCAGGCAGTAAGAAGTGGACGAGGCAATGACTTCCTCTGCCCCTTCAGCCAGGGGAAGGAGCCTGGGCTCCTGGGCCTCCCCGGAACCAGGACAGCTGCCCAGCTGTGCCACTCCAGGTCCCCGATGTGGCGGGGGCCAGGCAGGGCTGAGCATGGTGTGCAGAGCGCTGTGGACAAAGCTGGCTGACCCTGGATGGGGAAAGCACCCAGATTTCTGGGATTTCCAACAGCAAACTGCAAGTGCTGTAGGAGACAGGAAGAAAGGGGTGCGGGGGTCACTGGGAGGTGCTGCTGGGATGAGCAGGGCTGGGCACAGCTGAAGACAGGGCACCCCTACAGCACTGAGGACGCTGCTCGGGACACCCATACCCCACCCCGGGAGTCTAGTTCCAGTCTCAGCTCCCCACTTCCAATTCCAGCTCCTGCTAATGCACCACAGGAGGTAGCAGGTGGTGGCTCAAGTACTTGGTCCCTGCCACCAACATAGGAGACCCAGAAGGAGCTCCTGGCTCTTGGCTGCAGCCTGGCCCAGCCCCAGCTGCGATGGATATCTGGGGAGTGAATTAGTGAATGGAATATCAATCTCTCTCTCTCTCTGATACAATAATGAAAATAGCAACTTTTGACATACCACCTTTTGCTGTTAAGTGGTCATTTCTGTGTCACCACCCTTGCTCTAAGTGCTGCTGGCTCCTCGGTTCCACAGACCAAGGGCTGACCACCCTTCCAGCCTCGCAGGCAGCTCAGGTTCAGCCCTGTGCCCATAGGGTGCCCAGCTTCCTCCCCTTGCCTGTGATTTCTGGCAGTTGTTACCAAGCTTGCAGCTCCACCTCCCTGGTGCAGATGGTCCATCCATCCACACGGGGGCAGCAACGCCCCTTCACCTTTTGCATGCTCCTGGAACCAGCAGTGTGCCAGGCTCCTGCTCACAGGCACCTAGGCTGCTCCTACCCCCACATCTGAGGCTTCCACCCCAGTCTGCAGCATTCTGAGCACCCACACACCTGAGCAGAGCCTGTCGCCAGCTGTGTGCTGTTTCAGCCACACTAGTCTTTCTGTTCACATAAGGTTGAGCTTGTGCCCACCCCAGAGGAGCCAGCAGCACTTGGAGCTGCAGAGACAAGAAATGACCACATACAGCAAAACTGCAAAACAGAGGTGTCAAGGCTTCCCTCCTCCTGCTTCGCAGGTGCTGTGCAGGCTGATCAGGAACAGAACTCAAGGTGCTGCCAAAGCTTGGGATTCTGCTCTCAGCTCCCACAGCTGAACAAGCAGCAGTCACAGTCAGCCTGAATTTTAAGTACTTGTAATCGCACTGTAAAAATAATTGGAAATAAGAACCAAATTATATGAAATTTCAAGACAGAATACTTCCAAATTAAGTAAAGACACCAAAATAAACACATATGAAATTCAGACCAGAGGTGACTTCTGTCCATGGCAATAGCAGTATCTTGGTCATGATCTCAGCTTGAATCTCAGGTCAGAGGCAGGACAGACCGTGGTGCCAGGTGGTGGGGAAGTCTGTGCCTCCCTCCCAGTGCCAGCCTCCTGCTAACGCAGACTGAGAGGCAGTGGGAGGTGGCTCAAATACGTGGGTCTCACCTCCTACACGGGAGGCCTGGATTCAGTACTAGCGCCTGGCTTCCACCTGGACCAGCCCTGGCTGCTGCAGGCACCTGGGGGAGTAAACCAGCAGATGGGAGATCTCTATCCCTGCTGCTCTTCCTCTCAAAAAAAAAAAAAAAAAAAAAAAAGCTGCACACGCTTACCAGCAAGCATAAGAAAGAATAAACAGAGACAGAATTGTGTCTTGAGTTACCATCCCTTAGAAATCGCTGGGACCTGTGCACACACTAACAGAGCTAATCTCAAACTCGATTTTAAAAAATGATTTAGGGGCCAGCACTGTGGCCTAGTGGGCTAAACCTCCTCCTGCGGTGAGAGCTCTCTGCTATGGCCTGGGAAAGCAGCAGTAGATGACCCAAGTCCTTGGCCCTGTAGCCACGTGGGAGACCCAGAAGTTGTTCCTGGCTCCTGGCTTCAGATTAGCCCAGCTCTGGCCATTGCAACCATTTGGGGAGTGAACCAGCAGATGAAAGACCTCTCTGTCTCTCCTCCTCTCTGTAACTCTGCCTCTCAAATAAATAAATATATAAAATTATTTCAGAACTGAGCAGGTGAGGAAGCAGCAGTCTGGTCAGGGCTGGATGCACTGAGCTGCCTGCAGTGACGAGGGGCTGACCACGGGCTCCCCACGTGGCTCCCACGGTGCCCTTCCTTTCCTCCCCATGCCCAGGTCACAGAAAGCACAGGGACCCCCAAGTCTGCCTTGTGCCTCCCCATCCGCACACTGTGCACAGCTCCTGCAGCATTCCTGTTGGAAACCACAGTCCCCACTAGGAGGGGAGACCAGGACAACTGTACCTACAGCATGAGCAAAACCACCAGGCGGTACTCTCAGAATCAAGCTCAACACAGCTCCAGAAGACTGCCTGTCAGCCGCCACCCACACTTCACCAGCCCTAGGCTGCCCTCTCTGCTGACCACAGTTTCCATAACTCAGGCGTGTGCTGCCCTCACAAGCACCACAGGAGACACAGGGAGAAGTCTCGTGGAGGCACAAGTTCCTGGCCCTGTTCCCGTGGAGCTGGGTGCTCCCTTGCCCAGCACATACATGCGCCAGCACATATTTGCAGTTCTCACGGGGATCTCATTGGGAAGGCGTGACTGCTAAGTCACTGGCCACAAGACTCAACTCGGCCTCTGCTCCCCTCCCTCCCTGCAGGTCTAGCGGCTGAAAACCTCCCACTACCCAAGGCAGGCCTGTGCCGGGTCTCCACGGTAACCAGCGCCCACCTGGCAGCCAGCCAGGCCCACCCTGAGCCACTTCATTAGCCCAAAAGACATTCCTCCCACTCAGCAGAGGGGCTGGGAACCAGGGAGGAGACTGGACATGCCCTTCTCGATGCTACACAGAAACAGGCAGAGACTCTTGGGGGCAGTGAGAGAGCAACCGCCACCGACCCGGGGACCCAGAGGGAAAGCTGACCTCAGCAGGCAGCGGGACAACGGCACCACAGAGCACGTGGAGAGGACTTGCCACAAGACCCCATGCCCAACCAGACCATTCAAAACAGAAGGTGAGAGGAGGTCTTCCCAGACGACCCCAAAGGTTCTGGGTGCCAGCAGAGTGCCTGTAAGAAGCCCTAGTGCAGCTCCTTCAGAGATGGGGCGGAGCCCCACACAATGACGCACAACCATGGGGGACCAGAGTCCAGGCAGTGGGCACTGTGACATGACACAGTGCAAATGCAATTGTGGGAAACAGTGTGTGCAGACGGCAAACAGCCTCAGCCTTAGGAATCTACCTGTAATGCATATTGATACCCTGGCCAACAGCACCGTGGATTGGGAGGAGCTGATTGTGTGGGGCTAGGAAACAACCACAGACAGTAAGTAATAAAGTTGAAATGCTTCGTTAGAAACAGACTACAGAAAACAAAAGTAATATCAAATGTAAACAAACTGACCAGCACTGCGGCTCACTAGGCTAATCCTCCACCTGTAGCACCAGTAACCTAGGTTCTAGTCCCGGTTGCTCCTCTTCCAATCCAGCCCTCTGCTGTTACCTGAGAAGGCAGTGGAGGATGGCCCAAGTGCTTGGGTCCTGCACCTGCATGGGAGACCGGGAGGAAACACCTGGCTCCTGATTGGCACAGTGGTGCCAGCCGTGGCGGCCATTTGGGGAGTGAACCAACGGAAGGAAGATCTTTCTCTCTGTCTCTCTCTCTCACTGTCTAACTCTGCCTGTAAAAAAATGTAAACGAACTAAAAACTCTAAACAAAGGCAGAGACTGCCACACTGGACATTTTAAAAATTGATCCAACTAAAAGCTGCCTATAGGAGACGGGCAAGATAAAAGCTATTCTGAGATAAAAGTGACTAAAAGAAATGGAAAAGATAAGCCATGGGAACAGCAAATTTATAAATGTTAGTGAATATAAAGATAATTTCAAAATGATACATGAATTAACCCATCTGGAAGATAATACTACTAAAGACAGAAATGCAAGTAACAGAGTAATAAAATACGAGAGGCAAAAATGGAGAGAAATAAGGGAGAACCAGACAATCCAGCATTTCCAGAGACTTTTGTCAAAAGGGAAGCCAGAAGACACTCTGCAGTAAGCTGAAGTGAGCTCTGACCACAGCTCGTGGGGCACAGTGACCTGGACAGCTGGAGAGAACCATGCAACTGCAACATCTAGGAAGAGGAGCAGCTGCATATCTAACCCAGACGTGGGAAAAGGAAGAGCAAACACCACAGCAGGCAGGAAGAAAGAAACAAGAATCGCAGCAGACATGAGTCAACAAAGAGTAACAATCAACACAGCTAAAATGTGGTTCTTTCCAAAGAGCACCAATTTGACAAATCTTCAGGTAGACTGACCAACAAAAGAGAAAAATCAAATTACTAGGATGAAGTATGAAAGAAGGAACACCCAGGTTCTAGTCCTGGTTGGGGCGCCGGATTCTGTCCCAGTTGCTCCTCTTCCAGTCCAGCTCTCTGCTGTGGCCGGGAAGGCAGTGGAGGATGGTCCAAGTACTTGGGCCCTGCATCTGCATGGGAGACCAGGGAGAGGCATCTGTCTCCAGGCTTCGGATCAATGTAGCGCGCTGGCCGTAGCAACCATTTGGGGGGTGAACCAACGGAAGGAAGACCTTTCTCTCTCTCTCTCTCTCTCTCTCTCAGAAGAAGAAGAAGAAGAAGAGGAAGAGGAGGAGGAGGAGGAGGAAGAGGAGGAAGAGGAGGAAGAGGAAGAGGAGGAAGAGGAAGAGGAGGAGAGGAAGAAGAGGAGGAGGAAGAGGAGAAGGAGGAGGAGGAGGAGGAAGAGGAAGAGGAAGAGGAAGAGGAAGAGGAAGAAGAAGAAGAAGAAGAAGAAGAAGAAGAAGAAGAAGAAGAAGAAGAAACACCACTGTTGACCCTACAGAAACACAAAGGGTATAAAGGAACGCTACAAACAAGTGGACATCAACGCATCAGAAAACTCAGATGAGAAAGACAAACTCCCAGGACACAGCTATCAAACTGACTCAAGAGGAAACAAAAACCAGACTAGAGCTGTAACAGAGGAAAGACTGAATCAGTAATCAAAAAGCTACCAAACTTGGATTCAATTGTGCTCACCAACAGAATTCCACAAATTATTTAAAGGAGAATACCAATTCTTCATAACCTCTTCTAAAAACCAGAAGATGAAGCAACATTTCTTAACTCTTCCTATGAGAACAATATTACCTGAAACCAAAACCAGATAAACATATCACAAGAAAAGGAAACTAACATCTTATGAATATAGACTGACAAAATAATAGCAAATTGAATTTAAAAATAAAAAGAATTATATATACATTAGTCAGGTATGATTTATTCCAGGAATAAAACGCTGGTTCAGTATGTGAAAATCAATTCATGTAATATATTAAGAGAATAAAAAACAAAAATATAATCATCTCAATACAAGCAGAAATAGCATTTAAAAGCACAACATTCTTTCCTGATAAAAACAAAGAAAGTAGGAAAAGAAGAGAATTCTCCCTGATGAAGACATCTATGGAAAACCCAAAGCTGCTATCCTCCTTGCTGGCTACCGGGACCTGATAGAAGTCCACTCTTGCCACTCCCATGTGGGTTATGCAGGAGGTGGAACCAGGGCAGTGAGTCAGGAGAAAGAAATTGAAAGCCTCCAGACAGAAAGAGAAAGAGCAAAACTATCACAGTTTGTGGTAACATCATCTTTCAGATAGAAAAGCCTTAGTGGGGCCAGCGCCACGGCTCAATAGGCTAATCTTCCGCCTGCGGCACCAGCACCCCGGGGTTCTAGTCCTGGTCGGGGTGCCGGATTCTGTCCTGGTTGCTCCTCTTCCAGTCCAGCTCTCTGCTGTGGCCTGGGAAGGCAGTGGAGGATGGCCCAAGTGCTTGGGCCCTGTACCCACACGGGAGACCAGGAGGAAGCACCTGGCTCCTGGCTTCAGATCAGTGCAGTGCACCGGCCACAGTGGCCAATGGGGGGAGAGGGGGTGAACGAATGGAAAAAGGAAGACCTTTCTGTCTCTCTCTCTCTGTCTACTCTGCCTGTCAAAAAAAGAAAAGAAAAATTTTAATGGTCCACCAAAAACCTATCAGGATGAACACAAGACTGCAGCAAGGTTAGAGGACGCACAATCAACACACACAGCTCAGCCATGTTCCCAAACACCTTAGCAAAGAACCCAGAAACTCAGGGAACAACTCCACTTTCAACTGCATCAAAAATCACACATAGGAGTAAATTCAATTAACATTCAATTTTCTGAAAATTACAAATAATTGTTGAAATAAATGTTTAAAAGATCAGAATGAACAGAAAATCTTCCCATTTTCATGGATCGGAAGATACACCGTTACGATGGCAATACTCCACAAACCTATCAACAGATTCAATGCAATTGCAGCTGACTTCTTTGTAAAAATCAAAGACTCTAAAATTCACATCAACCAATAAGGGATTCCACATAACCAAAACAGCTTTGAAAAATAGTTAAGGGGACTCACACTTCCCACTGCCAAACTTACCACCAAGCAACAGGAATCAAGACTGCGTGAAGGGGTCCTAAGACAGCAGCACTGCTTTAGGCTAGGGGGAAATGGTAGCAAAGAAGTGGAGGAAGTGTGTTTCCAGGGAGAACTGGAGAGAAGTCTGCTGTGGAAATTCTGCAGAAGGAAGAGAGATGCCATGGAGCAGTGTGGAAGCTGCAGCCGCAGGGCAACAAGCAAGGACACGACACCCGATCCCACAGTGAGAGCAGGAGCAGCACCAGCTCTGGAGAGCGAGGTGAGCAGACTGCCACGGCACGAGCCAGAGGAGGGCCTGGCGCAGCTCTCTGGGGGACAGGGTACCTGGCCAACCCAGCAAAAAAGAGCCCATTCTCCCTCCCCAGCCCCCACAACAGTGCCCAGCAACCAGCTGGGAGAGGGCACCATCTTGACACCAGCAGCAGCGGCAGCAGCGGCTCATGTGCCCAAGCCCAGTGACTCGGGGGAGAAGGTGCTACTGTGACCTCAGTGGCTGAGGCGGCTCTTGTCCATGCTCCCAGCAGCCGGCAAGGAGAAGGCGCCATTTTGACATAAGTAGCAGCTGCAGTGGCTCCTGGGCATGTGTGTGATCCAGGGATTTTACAGAGGAAACATCCACATTGCCCCCTGAGTCTGGCTGGGAAGACTGATAAGGGCTGGGCACCATGTCGGACTGTGAGGCGCCCTCAGCCTCCCAACCTATCACAGGATCCAGGGCTCAGACCACCAAGGTGGAACACCCACAGGCAGCTGGCTCTGGGCTGTCTCAGCCTCTCTGTGGATGGGACAGACTAGCAGGGTGGAGAGGGAACTCTGCATCCTGTTAGTAAAATGGTACCATTTTCCTAAGCCCAGCTGGCTTACTAGAAGTCAGGTGACCAAATGGCCCAATCACAAGCATCAGCTCCACCCCCACCTTAACGGGATTCGTGGCTCCCACTTCCTCACCTCTGCAAAGCCATATAAGACCTGTTCTCCCAGTGCAGGCTGCTGGTCTCCGTGCACGGGGAAGCAGCCTGTCGGGGTTCCCCACCCGACAAGAAACCTCCCTTACTCCAGTGTTTGGTGTGTTCTGTGGTGGCCTTTCCTCTCACAGAGTCCCATGACTGCAAAACTCTGTGACACATGGTAGGGCACAGGTGCAGCTGGGTCTCTGGGCAGTCACTGGGAGCCACTCCACACACTCAGAACTCTCCGACTGCCTGGGCTGGGTCATGATAGTGGGATCCGTGCTCACACAGGACTGCACAGATCCTCTGTGTGGTTCATACAGCAGTGCAAATGAGTACTACACCTACTGAGGGCTAACATCCGGGCACTGATCACCTTGGAAGAGAGGTGCTGAGGGTACGATCACGCCAACAGAGGTGATCACACCCTCCTGTTAACAGAGGCGATCTGCCATGCCCAAGTAAGTGGCATCCAGGATACTCAACGTCACCCTGGAGCATGAACCGGAGCCCCCGGCCATACCCAGTGCCTGCCTCAGGGTATTCACTGAAAGGGAAGACACTCCACTAAGCCACAGAGGCTCAGTTTGAAGATAAAAGCCATTAGAGGAGAAAACCAAGTATATTCTCAAATGCCTAAAAATAAATGTAGAAAAGTAAAGAAACAAGAATAAGGCAGACAACATGACCCCTCAAAGCAATACAACAACACTTCAACAGTATTGAAGATGTGAAATGAAGAGACTGAAGAAATGCTATAAACAGAATTCAAAAGGTTAATCATAAGATTATTCAGAATTAATGAGAAGCAAATTCACAAATTAAAGAAATCCATAGATGACATGGAAGAAAAATCTTCCCATTAGATTTGAGATTTTGAACACAAATCAAACTAAAATATTAGAAATGAAGAATTCAAAATGTCAAATAAAAAATACAATGGAAAGCCTTAACAACAGACTTGATCAGGCAGAAAAAGAACATCTGAGCTACAAGAAAATCTGTGGAGGTTTCTTGTTCAGACAAAAAAAAGAAGAAAAATTTTAAAACAGTGTTGGAAATTTATGGGATGCTTTGATAAAACCTGCCATTCGGGTCTTTGGAGTTCCTGAAGGCATGGAAAGAGAGATAGGATTAGAAGGCCTTCAGAGTGAAATAATTACAGAAAATGTCCCTAATTTGGAGAAACAAAAGGACATCCAAGTACAGGAAGCATATAGAACTCCTAATAGAAATGACCAGAAAAGATCTTCACCATGACACATTGTAATCAAACTCAACAAAATAAAACATAAAGAAAAAATTCTAAAATGCACAAGAGAGGAAAGCCAGATTACTTTCAGAGGATCTCCAATTGGATTCACAGCAGACTTCTCATCAGAAACTCTACTGCCAAGAATGGTGAGATATATTCCAAGTCTTTAGAGAAAAAAATCTGTCAACCCAGATTGCTATACCCTGCAGAGCTCTCATTTATGAATGAAAGTGAAATAAAGATACTCCATAACAAACAGAAATTGAAAAAATTTGTCATCACTCATCCAGCCTTACAAAAGATGCTTAAGGATGTGCTGCACACAGAAACATGGTTATCATTATGAAAGAAGGTGAAGGCAGAAAATCTCCCAGTAAAAGTAAAAACAAATCTGAAGGAAACAATAGGAATATTTATGGAAAAATGGCAGGGCCAGGTCTTTACTTATCAATAGTCACCTTGAATGTAAATGGCCTAATTAAAAGATAAATTAAAAATTGATTTCAATTATTAATTTATATTAAAAGATAAAGACTGAATGAATGGATTAAAAAACAGACCCACCTATTTGCTGCCTAATAGAAACTCAACTCACCAACAACGATAGACAGAGACGGAAAGTGAAAGGATGGAAAAAGATATTCCATGCAAATGGAAAGCAAAAACAAGCAGGTGTAGCCATCCTAATAACAGACCAAATAGACTTTAACAAAAAAACTGCTAAAACAGACAATGTGACTATAATATACATATATGCACCCAATGCCTGGGTGCCTGGCTACTTAAAACAGATGTTACTGGATGTAAAGGGAGACATAGACTGCAATACAATAGTAATGGGGGAATTCAATACCCCACTTTCATCAATGGACAGATCAACCAGACAGAAAGCAAGGAAACAACAGTTAATCAACACTACCGACCAAATGGACCTAACAGATACCTATAGAACTTCTCATCTTACAGTTGCAGAATACACATTCTTCTAGCCAGTGCATGGAGCATTCTCTACGATACACCACATGCCAGGCTGTAACTAAGTCTCAGCAAATTCAAAGAAACTGGAATCATACTATGCATCTTTTATGACAATGAAATGAAGCTGGAAATTAACAACTCAAGAATCTCTAGAACATATGCAAACACCTGGAGACTGAACAATATGCTCCTGAATGAACAGTGGGTCATAGAAAAAAAAATGGAAATCAAAAATTTTCTGGAAATAAATGAAGCTGACAATACAACATATCAAAATTTATGGAATACAGCAAAAGCAGTGTTGAGAGGGAAGTTTATAGCAATTGGTGCCTATATCAACAAATTGGAAAAGCATCAAATAAATTATTTAAAATCAATCTCAAGGAACTAGAAAAACAACAAACCAAACCCCAAATTAGTAAGAGGAAACAAACACTTAAAATTAGAGAAGAAACAAAACTGAAACCAAAAAAGTAATACAAAAGATCAGTGAAATGAAGATCTAGTTTTTTGAAAAATAAAATTGGCTCGACTAACAAAAAAAGGCAAAGATCCAAGTCAATAAAATTACAGATGAAAATGGAAATTTAATGACACCACAGAAATAAAAAGAATCATTATTAATTACTACACAGAGCTATGTGCCAACAAAATGGAAAATCTAGAAGCAATTGACACATTCCTGGACACAATCTACAAAATTGAGTCATGAAGACATAAAAGAAAACCTAAACAGACCCATAACCAATACAGAGATTGAATCACCAAAAATGATGCTCCAAGGAAAAGCTTAGGACTGGGTGGCTTCACTACTGAATTCTACTAGCCATATGAAGAAGAATTTTTCTAAAACACAGAAACATAAAGAGAAATAAAATGTAATTTTAAAGGAAAAAAAATAAGAACTAACTCCAATTCTTCTCAAGCTGTTCAAACAATTCAAAGGGAGGGAATCCTCCCAAACTCCTTCAATGAAGCCAGCATCTCCTTAATTCCTAAACCTGAAAAAGATACAACAGAGAAAGAGAATTACAGACCAATTTCCCTGATGAATATACATGCAAAAATTCAACAAAATATTAGCCAATTGACCCAACAACAGATCAAAAAGAATATTCACCTGTACCAAGTCAAATTTATCCCTGGTATGCAGGGATGGTTCAATATTTGCAAATCAATCAATGTGGTACATCACTTTAGCAAACTGAAGAATAGAAATCATATGATTATCTAAATAGATGCAGAAAGAGAGGGCAGCACTGTAGCACAGTGGGTTAATACCCTGGCCTGAAGAGCCAGCATCCCATATAGGTGCCAGTTCAAGTCTCAGCTGCTCCACTTCCAATCCAGCTCTCTGCTATAGCTTGGGAAAGCAGTAACAGATGGCACAAGTCCTTGGGCCCCTGCACCTGCATGGGAGACCCGGAAGAAGCTCCTGGCTCCTGGCTTCAGATTGGCGCAGCTCTGGCCATTGCGGCCAACTGGGGAGTGATCCATCAGTTGAAAGACCTCCCTCCCTCCCTCCCTCTGCCTCCTCCTCCTCTCTCTGTGTAACTCAAATAAATAAATAAATCTTAAAAAAAATAGATGCAGAAAGAGCATTTGATAAAATACAACACCCCTTCACGATGAAAACCTTAAACAAATTGGATATAGAAGGAACATTGCTCAACACAATCAAGGAAATTTATGACAAATCCACAGTGAGCATCCTATTGAATGGGGAAAAGTTGGAAGTATTCCCACTGAGACTGAGATCTAGAACCAGACAAGGATAGCTACAGAAAATATTAATTACCTTGGAATATAAACAAAAAGGTAGAAGATCTCTACTATGAAAATTATAAGCCATTAAAGAAAGAAATAGAAGATGAGAACAAAACGGAAAAATCTTCCATGTTCATGGATTGGAAGACTCATATCATCAAAACGTGCATACTACTGAAAGCAATTTACAGACCCAGTGCGATCCCATTCAAAATAGCAAAGGCATCCTCCTCAGATCTAGAAAAAAAACGATGTTGAAATTCATATGGAAACATAGGAGACCTCGAATAGCTAAAGCAATCTTATACAACAAGACCAAAGCCTGAGGCAACACAAATTGAGATTTCAAGACATACTTCAGGACAGTTATTATCACAACTGCCTGTACTGGTACAACAATAGATATGTAGACTAATGGAACAGAATAGAAACTCCAGGAATCAATCCACACATCTACAACAAGCTTACCTTTGACAAAGGAGCTAAAATCAACCTCTGGAGAAAGGACAGTCTGTTCAACAAATGGTGCTGGGAAAACTGGATCTTCATTTCACTGATCTTTTGTATTACTTTTTTGGTTTCAGTTTTGTTTCTTCTCTAATTTTAAGTGTTTGTTTCCTCTTACTAATTTGGGTTTGGTTTGTTGTTTTTCTAGTTCCTTGAGATTGATTTTAGATAATTTATTTGATGCTTTTCCAATTTGTTGATATAGGCACCAATTGCTATAAACTTCCCTCTCAACACTGCTTTTGCTGTATTCCATAAATTTCCAAAAATCAACTCAAAATGGATCAAGAATCTAAATCTTTGAAATTATACCATTAACTACTAAAAGAGAACATTGGGGAAACTCTGCAAGACACTGTCACAGGGAAAGACTTCTTGGAAAAGACCCCAGAGGCACAGGCAATCAAAGTCAAAGTTGACAAATGAGATTACATCAAACTGAGACGCTTCTGTACTGCAAAAGAAACACCCAGCAAAATGAAGAGGCAACAGACATAATGAGAAAAATTACTTGCAAACTATGCAACTCATAAAGGACTAAAAACCAGAATACATAAAGAGATCAAGAAACTCAACAACAAAACAACCCAGTAAGAAACGGACAAAGGATTTGTATAGGCATTTTTCAAAAGAGGAAATCCAAATGGCCAACAGACACATGAAAAAATGTTCAGGATCATAGCTATCAGAGAAATTCAAGTCAAAACCACAATGAGTTTTCACATCACACCAGTTAGAATGACTCTCATACAGAAATCAACAACAGGTGCTGATGAGGATGCAGGGAAAAAGTTACCATAATCCACTGTTGGTGGGAATGTAAACTGGTTTAGCTACTGTGGAAGACAGTAAGAGATACCTCAGAAGTCTGAATACAGACCTACCATATGACCCAGCCATCCCACCCTGGGAATTTACCCAAGGGAAATGAAATCAGCATATGAAAATTATCTGTACCCCATGTTTATTGCAGCTCAATTCACAGTAGCTAAGATATGGAATCAACCCAGATGTCCATCAAATAATGACCAGATAAATTATGAGATTTGTACACTAGGGGGTACTACTCTGCTGTAAAAAATGAAATCCTGTCTTTCTCAACAAAATGGAAGCAACTGGAAACCATTATACTTAGTGAAATAAGCCAGACCCCAAAAGGACAAATAACTCACATTTTTCCTGATCTGTATTAACTAACAGATAACCTAAAAGGTAATCAAATCTACAGGCATGAAATGAACATCCTGAGCTTTGATGTTCACAGCTCTTATCTCCACTATTCAGGAACAGGATTTTTTCTTCATACTATTTGTTGAACTCTTTACTGAGTATAGGGTTCATCTTATGAGTATAAAGTAAACTGAAAAGGAAATCATTGCAAAAATTAAGAGGGGGAATGGGGGGAGGAGAAAGGGTGGTGTGAGGGCGGGGTGAGGAATATCACTGTGTTGCTAAATCTCTATACATGAAAGACATGAAATTTGTAAATAAAATTTTCTTTAAAGTAAAATTTTCCTTGGGGCCGGTGCTATGGCGCAGCGGGTTACCACCCTGGCCTGAGGTGCTGACATCCCATATGGGCACCAGTTCTGGTCCTAGCTGCTCCTCTTCTGATCCAGCTCTCTGCTATCACCTGGGATAGCAGTGGAAGACGGCCCAAGTCCTTGGGCCCCTGCATCCACGTGCGAGCCATGGAATAAGCGAGTCCAGACCCAGCAGCGCCCAGGGAATGAAACCACACAGAAGCATCATGGCGCCTGGCCACCAGTTGCTATGGTGAAAGGATTCCATGTGTCAGTCCACGGTGCAGATCTGAGTCTCATACGGTGAGGCTCAGGATGTGGTGGGCACCTCTACTCCACTGTCTGTTCCAGGTGACAGCCTCACCTAAGAGGATCAGGCTGTGTCTGTCCATCTCACTGAAGTGAGTGGTTCATTTCACTCGGCCCAGTGTCCCAGGTGAAACCACATGAAGAGATGACTGGTTGCCTTTTTAATGCCGATTAATATTACATTATATGCATGTGCCACCTTTTATAAAGATTTATTTATTTGAAAAGGAAGAGTTATAGCAGGAGGAGAGGGAAAGAAGGAGAGAAAGAGGAGAGGAGGATGGAAGGAGAGAGAGGAGGAGAGGAGGAGGGAAGAATGGAGGAGGGGAGAGAGGGAGAGGGAGAATTCTTCCATCTGCTGGTTCACTCCTCGAATGGTCACAACAGTCAGGGCTGGGCCAGACTGAAGCCAGGAGCTCTATCTGGGTCTCCCACATGGGCACAGGGGCACAAGCACTTGGACTTTCCTCCACTGCTTTCCCAGGCACATTAGCAGAGACCCAGAACGGAAGTGGAGCAGCTGAGACCCAAACCAGCACCTGCATGGGACGCCAGCATGGCAGGCAGCAGCTTAACCCACTGTACCAAGGCACATGCCCCATGCACTATGCCCTCATTACTGATACACCCATGGGCATGAAGACTGCTCCCACCCCTTGGCTGCTGTGATCACGCTGCAGGACTCCAAGGTCTGCCTTCAGTTCTGTGGCCCTCTGCCCAGCGCATGGACATGGATCCCATGAGATTTCCTGAGGGACCGCTGCCATTTCCCACCATGGCTGCCTTATGCTACACTCCCACCAGCAGTGTGAGAGTGTCCCTGCTTTCCACACCCTCTTCCACGCTGGTTGTCTCCTGGGCTGTGCTAGTGGGCATGCTCATGGACGAGAGAGGACGTGTGCTACCCTGGGGAGGGTGAAGTTGGGCCTCTTTCCCTCTCCTCTGTCCACAGTGTTCTGTGCCTCCATCCAGGTGGCCAGGTGGGAGCTCCCTCCAACACACAGCTGGAAGAGACTTACCCCACCTCAGAGAGCATACACTCTAGTGCTCTGCTCACGGCTTCCTCGGCTGCACGGCAGTAGCTAACAGTGATACTGTCACATTTGCCTGGGCTTCAGTGTCACAGCCAATAAGTCACTGCCAACTCCAGGGTCCTGAGCTTTCCCTTGGCTTCTAGCTTTATGGTTTCAGGTCATCAGTCCCTAAGCCAAGGGCCCAACATTGTCCTGTGCTCCTTGGGGATCAGTTTCCCCAATATCACTGGTTAGAGATACTGTCCATCCCTACTGTGTGACAGGCCCCTCCTCAGAGAGCCCCGCAACCCACTGCCCCTCCTGCGTGACAGGTGCCTCCTCAGAGAGCCCCCCACCACCCACTGCCCCTCCTGTGTGACAGGTGCCTCCTCAGAGAGCCCCCCACCACCCACTGCCCCTCCTGTGTGACAGGCCCCTCCTCAGTCTCTAGGGCTGGTTCTATGTCAGTACCATGTGGCTCTCTGGTCTCTAGGGCTGGTTCTATGTCAGTCCCGTGTGACTCTGTCAAGTTTTGAAGTTGGGAAGCGGGAGGCCTCCACTTTTGCTTTTCCTTCTCAAGATTTTTCTGGCTATGGAGTCCTTTGAGGTTCCACATAAATTTTAGAGTGCTTTCCTACTACTGCAAAAAACTGCATTGGGCTTTTTATAGGAATTGCATTCAATCTGTCAGTTGCTTTGGGTAATATGGTCACCTTAACTCCATTAAGTCTTCCCATCCATGTACATGAGATTTCTTTCCATTTGTGTCTTAATTTCTTCCAGCAATATTTAGAGTTTTCAGTGTACAAGACTTCCACCTCCTTGGCTAAGCTTATTTCTAAGCATTTTATTCTTTCTGACACTGTTGTAAGTGGAACTGTTTTTTAATTTCCTTTTCAGGTTGTTCATTGTTAGTGTACAGAAATACATTTTGGCACAGAGATTTTTGTATTCTGGAACTTTATGGAATTTGTTTTGTGAAATTTGTTTTATGGAATTTGTTATATGGAATTTGTCTCAACTTTATTCCGTGGCATCTCTGGGGTTTTCTAAGACCACAGGCTCCATTATCCCTGTGTAGCTGTTTCTCCCTGCAAGTTGTCAGTGTCCGCTCCAGGTATCTGGGTGCTGTGCAACTGGTAGGTCTGTCACCGCTGCTTCTGCACATCATGTGTCTTTTCGTGTCTTGTGAAAGTTCTCCACCTGTCTGATGCCAGCAGTCACCAGGCTCTCTCTGGACGGAAAGCAGGGGACATCTTTTTCATGAATTACCTTTTACTATATTTTAATGTTTATCCTATGTGTGTCCTTTCATCTAAAGTAGCTTAGGGATAGCATATAATTGGATCTCATTTTTTCAAATTTATTTTTATTGATGTCACTTATTTGAAGGGCAAACAGACAGGTACAGAGATCAGCCATCCACTAGTTCATTCTCCACATGCCTGCATCAGCTGGGGCTGGGCCAGGACAAATGCAGGAGCTGAGAAGGTTGAGTACTTGAGCCATCAACTACGGCCTCTCCAGGTGTGCATCAGCACGATGGACGCAGGAGAGGGGCCAGGTCTCAGACTCCAGCCCTCTGATGGGGGACACAGGCATTGGCAACGCCAGCTTAGCCCCCGAACCAGATGCCTGCCCAGAGCTCCTTCCTTAAATCCATCCACCGTGGTGTCTTTCGACTGTGGAGTCCCACCCCAACATTCGGATGATGCCGCCTCGCTCTCTGTGGTCTGGTCTTGTACCGATTCTGTTCCTCCTTTGCTCCCTTCCTCTGTTTCATCGTTGTTTCCTTTTTTCTAACAGATTTCAATTCCTTTCTCATTTTCTTTTGTGCATCTTCTCCAGGGATCTTCCTTGTGGTCACCCCTGGGACTACACAAAACACCTTCTACTTAAAATTGTCTGTTTTAAATGAGTAATTTACTCCATGCCTTCACATTCCACCCTTTGTGTTGATGTCACAAATTATGTATTGTATCCCTGAATACACTCACTCTTTTACTTTCACCTTTTAAAATATTTATCTATTTATTTGAAAGAGTTAGAGACACAGAGAGAAAGAGATCTTCCATCCACTGATTTCACTCCCCAACTGGCTGCTGGGTCAGGCTGAAGCCAGAAGCTGGGAGCTTTATCCTGTTCTCCCACAAGGGTACAGGGCCCCAAGCACTTGAGCCTTCTGCAGCTCTTCCCAGGCCATTTGCAGGGAGCTGGATCAGAAGTGGAACAGCCGGACTCAAACCAGCACCCATGGGGACACCAGTGTTGCAGGTGGTAGCTTTACCTGCTATGCCACAGCACTGGCCCCAGCATATTTCACCTTTTAAGAGCTGTACTAGAACTAACAGTGGTTTACTGGTGTCACAGGTGGTATTACAGGATCCTGTGTTCACCTGTATTGGAAGGTTCCAGGTTGGTCTTGCCCACATTGCGGTCCACATCCTCCCAGTGTTTCTCACAAGGCAGGTGGTACATATGGAAATCCTCTGTCTTCATTGGGAGGTCCTTCTCTCTGCCACCTCAGGGTCCCAGCCTGTAGCCCCCGCTGCTCTCGGCACGTGCATGCCTCCGCCGGGAGACGGCTGCAGCTCTTGGGTGGGTGACAGCCTGTTTGGCTGTAGGCTTTTTGGCTTCATCCTTGCTGGAGCCCTCTGGACTTCTTGGAATGGTGCCCAGCTCCTTATGGGCTAAGCTCGTCCTTCTTCCCTCCTCCTTCTGGGATTGGTCCACTGCATGTGTACTGTGGAGTCCATAAGCTTTCTCCCTTGTATGTACTCCTCCTCTGATGCGACCACTTCAAACCCGTGAACTTCACGCACTCTCTTCTCCCTCTACTGAGCTTTTCCTTCCCCAGATGGTGTTTGGTTCCTTCCACCGTTTCTGTCTGTTGGTGCACCTTGTTTCTGATTTCACTTGGCCGACCTGTCTGTCGTCTGCGTCACCCTGAACTCCAAGGTGATCATTTGAAATTCCGTGATTCCAGGCTCTGGGGAGTGACCCTGGGGTGTTGTCTGCTCCGTGCCTCCACAGTCGCACAGGCTGGCTGGTGTCTGCTCAGTTGCTTGTGATCTTGGAACTGCTCTGGGATTTGCTATGATGCTGCAGGTTGTCTGGCACTGCAACAATCTGCTGAGCTCTCTGTCAGGGCCCCCAGGCCCCAGCCCAGCCTCAGGGAAGAGTTAGGAGATGAGGGCTCCTCCTGATGAGCCCAGCTGTGCCTACCTCCACCTAGGGCGCCACCACAGCGTTGGTGCTGATTCTCCTCCTCTGGTCAGGAGAGGCAGAGCCATACCAATCAGGCAGTGCCCAGAAGGCTAGGACACCACCGTGGCCCCGGCTCCCAGGCTGCCCCGGCTCATGCTTGCCTGGGTGCTCAGACTTCTCAGCTGGTTGGTTCTCCGCACTCACAGTTGTTGTTCTTCCCAGCCCACGTGGGAGTGAGGCCTGGGCCTCGCCTCCCACCACCTTGTATCTCACGCCCCAGGTAAAGATGTGGGCACCTGGCTATAGCTGGCATCTGATGTGCATGCGTCTGGTGGGACTGGGACCTTAATCCGTGGGGTCTGTGCTAATTCTCAGCAGTGGGCCCAGACCTGAGCTCAACAGCAGGATACCGGTTGGCACTGGGGTTTGGGTGGTATCAGAAACACATAGGGACATAGTTTTCCCTGTGACAAAATGAGAAGTTTTATGTTTCTAAGAATACCTCACTACATGAGACAATGTATGTGACAATAATGTGTGAGTTATACTATAGGGAAGCCTGCAGTTGTTTTTAAAACCACCACCAATATGAAACAGCTTTGTTTTCAGAAAGGGTTACACGTCTGTCCTCAGTCACAGCCAGAGCCCTGCAAGGGACTAGGAGGTCTAAGTGGTGACACAGACGCACCAGCAGGCCCCATGGCACTGGGGAGGGGGGACAGACGCACCTGCAGGCTTGTGGCGAGGAGAGGGGTGACACAGACGCACCCACAGGCCCCACAGTGGGGGGTGACACAGATGTACCTGCAGGCCCCACAGTGGGGGGTGACAGAGACGCACCTGCAGGCTCCATGGTGGGGATGGGGGTACCACAAATCCCATGTGCCTGTGGCCTCTCTGCTCTGCCAGGGTTGAGATACACATGCGATCACACAGCTCTTAATACTGGCTCCTCAATGCACAGTCGTCACTCATTTCTTCCCGGAAGGAGATAACAGATCTGATGAGACAATTTATGTGCAAGCAC
This sequence comes from Sylvilagus floridanus, assembly GCA_949820135.1. Taxonomy (NCBI): domain Eukaryota; kingdom Metazoa; phylum Chordata; class Mammalia; order Lagomorpha; family Leporidae; genus Sylvilagus; species Sylvilagus floridanus. The sequence goes on along the minus strand of OX463238.1, from coordinate 122,950,134 downwards.
TTGGAGCTACACTTATAATGCACACTTGTTAACAAAACGGAAGCTCACAGGTGGGTGTGGCACAGCAGGGGAGACGCTGGGTGAGACACCTGCACCAGACACTGCAGGCCTGGGTTCAAGGCCCTGCTCTGCTCCCTGTGAACGCACACCTGGGCATCACCTGGCGTCACCTGGCAGCAGGTGATGGCACAGAAGTGGGGAAACAGCACTTGAGCCGTGCAGCTGGCAAGGGCTCAGCTTTCCAGTGAGAGCACAGGAGGACTGTACCTAACTGGTAAGCAAGTAGCTGAATCTGCAAATCCAGATGCCCCAAGTAATGGAGACCCTTAGTGAGGGTCTGCCACAGCATGCTCCCAGCACACAGCAGGGTCATCGCTGCATGGCCACCTCCCAGCCAACACACACCCAATCACCAGCAGCGGCTCGGGGCAGGCATGCATCTTGTGCCCAATACTGCTCAATACACCGGCTGAACTCCTGGGCTCCAGCTCCGTCCGGATTCTACCTTCCTGACAACACAGAGCCTGGGAGGCAGCAGGACTACCCCTACAGGCTGCTGGGGAGAGAGCCAGTGGACCCTGGGGGGCAGCCGCTCTTCCTCTCAAACAACACTGTTTTACAAAAGTAGCTGCTGGGTAAACCCTTCATCCACTGTGCAGACAAGGAAGCAGTCAGAAGGGCTCCACCCATTCTCCAAGGCTGGAACCGAGGCAGCATTTGCAAAGACTGTCTCCCATCCACAAGATTATAAAGCTAAACTGCAGCTCGATTTCTTCAGTAAACATATGTTAATATCTTGAACCCCTGGGGCCCCTTCTCCACCTTGGTCCAGAGCCTCCCCCTGGGCCCTGCGCGCTGCTGTCCAGCCCCCTGCCCACACTCATGCTGTTTCCTGGTGTTAGCAGAGGCTGCAGTCCCTCAAAGCCAAGGTGAGAAACGGCCAAAGCAGATGCACAGCACCGACACACCCAGCTCCACACGGCACAGACAGCAAGACCCACGACCACTGTGCACGGCAGCTCCTGTGGGAGTGTGGATCCCTTGGAGCCCCACACAGGCCCCACTCCACCAGAGGGCAATGCTGTGACCTCTCCCTCACTGTGGGCCCCACCTCACAGGCACAGGTTGGAGCCCGGGCCCCAGCCCAGCGAGCCAGGGTTCAGCTTGAGTGACATGGTAGAACCCACAGGGTCTGACACAGACTGAGGAAGAGAAGCAACTCTGGGCATGCACCTAGGTCCTCCAGTGAGGACCACTCAGGTGACTTCTTAAACTCACTTCAGCATCTAATGCTGGCACTCCAGGTGAGCAGGACAGAGCAGGATGCCAGGCCCTCACCGGCCACAACAGCAGCACATGGCATGGCCCACTCCTCCAGGGGCCCGGAATCTGGGAGAGATTCTAGGGCTCTGCTCTTGGGCTGGAAAAGGCACTGGGAACCTGAAACAGGGCCAGTGGGGCTGAACTGTTGTTTTTCAATATAAAAACAGATACTCAATTTTGTTTATTGGAAAACTCTCAAAGTTGTGTTATTGCTGTTTTTTGAGAGGCGGGGACAGACAGAGAGGTCCCAGCACACATTTTTTACTCCACAAATGCCCAGGACGGGCCAGGCTGAAGCCAGACATTTAACTGTGGGTGCACCAGGTGGGTGCCAGAGACCCGGCCACGTCAGCCCTCGCTGCCGCCCTCCAGGGTGCGCATGGGCAGGAAGCTGGAGTTACAGAAGAGCTGGGACTGCAACTGGGGACCAGGGACACCGAACACGGCATCCCACACTGGGTCCAAGTGCACCCCCAATTCCTGCCGATGGGAAACGGCTCACGGTGCGCAGAGCAACTGGGATGGACCAGTCTGCTTCCTCAACTGCAAACTCACCCCAGCCAACGCTGGCCAAGCACTGCTGAGGAAAATCCCGCAAGCACCAAGAACATGATGGTGGCACACACGGAGCACGCCCCGGCGAGCTCACCCCACTCAGGTCACATCACCAATTCCACCTTAAACTCTGTGGACGTTCCAGCACAGCTCCTAGAAACCCTGCACGACCCACGACATGTCTACCACTGTCCTGTCGGGCTCCCAACCTTCCTTAGGCCCAGGGAGCTGGACAGAGGGAGGAGGCCTCACCCCCAGGGAGCTGGACAGAGGGAGGAGGCCTCACCCCCAGGGAGCTGGACAGAGGGAGGAGGCCCCACACCCAGTGTGCAGGACAGAGGGAGGAGGCCTCACACCCAGTGTGCAGGACAGAGGGAGGAGGCCTCACACCCAGTGTGCAGGACAGAGGGAGGAGGCCCCACACCCAGTGTGCAGGACAGAGGGAGGAGGCCTCACCCCCAGGGAGCTGGACAGAGGGAGGAGGCCTCACCCCCAGGGAGCTGGACAGAGGGAGGAGGCCTCACCCCCAGGGAGCTGGACAGAGGGAGGAGGCCTCACCCCCAGGGAGCTGGACAGAGGGAGGAGGCCTCACCCCCAGGGAGCTGGACAGAGGGAGGAGGCCTCACCCCCAGGGAGCTGGACAGAGGGAGGAGGCCTCGCCCCCAGGGAGCTGGACAGAGGGAGGAGGCCTCACCCCCAGGGAGCTGGACAGAGGGAGGAGGCCCACTCCTGCTCTCTTACAGTCTGTTTCCTCAGAACTCACTCACCCAGATTTGACCGAGCTCACTCAGTGTCTTTGGCTGTGGCGCACGTCTCTAAGATCATGGTACAAAGGAGTACGTGTCTCCAGCCACAAATCTGAATGTAGCCACAAACCGGACCTACCACGGCTGCAGAGCCACTCGCTCTCCCAGGTGCGGCCACAGGCCCTTCAGCCACATGTCACACACCAGCACAGGGTTGTCACCAGGTAACATGGGGCCTGGGCCACATGGGCCTCCTCTGCCTGCCCCCTGAGCACCTGCAGGCCTCAGCCTGGGCCCAGGGGCCCCACACTGACACAGATCAAGTCCTTTCTCACCTGATGTCGACCAGACCTGAGAGAGACAGTGCACTCTACGTGCACCTCCACAGGGACATCCACCATCACCAGGGACCAGGGGGTAAAGCAGCCGACGAGAGCTCCGACAGAGCCGCTCACCGTGCAGCTCATCACACAGCCATGCTTTCTTCCTGCCACACAGGTTTGCCAGAGGAAGCTAGGGGAGGGGGCTCAGCTTTATCCGTCACTCTGCCCTAGCCCACAGGAAGGGCCCTCCACATGCTGCTCCTCTTCCAGCCAGGGTGACCACACATGACCCCGGGACAACCTGTGCCCTTGAGATGCTCAGCCACAGTCCAACCCTTGCTTCCCCTCCCAGCTCCATGGGGAAGATTCTGGGCTGGCAAATGCTGTGTGTGTCTGTGAGTGTGTCATCTGTGTGCATGTCATCTGGGTGTATGTTGTGTGTTTGCATGCTGTGTGTAGATGTGTCATGTGCATGTCTTGTGTGTGCATGTGTGTCATGTGTTGCATTGTTGTGTGTACATGTGTCAGGTGGGGGGGGGCTGGCAGATTTTTTAAACCCATTTCCCAGCGGAGTCACGAGGGGAGGGGGGAGGGCCCACAGCCAGGCTCCTCCAGATGCCCAGTACAATCTCGCCACAGGCAGGTCAGTGGCTGGGACATAGGTCAGCGTCAGAGGATTCTCACCAAACCAACTCAGCAGGATTTCTGGGAAGACTGGGCTAGGCAGGCAAAGGCGCCGACCCTCCCATCACCTCGAGGCACTACCCAGCTGCCCTACTGCCTCGTGACTCGTCCTCTCCCGCGGCAAGCAGTGGCGCTGACCAGAGTCAGGGCTGCAGCAGCGCCGGGGACACCAGGCTGCTCTCCCCTCCCAAAGCCTGGCTGGGCCAGCTGTGGCGGGCAAGGCCAGCAGAAACCAAGGTCCAGGCACTTCCATGGAAGTACAGCAATGCCTGACCATGGCTGTATCCTACAGTCAATAACATGGTGACACACGTCTGAGCTACACTAAGGCACCACCTTCCCCATTGGGGGCAGCCTTCCTCTAGCACCGCATGAGACACCGCAGGAAAGACGGCTCCCACCTGCTGTTGCCCCTCTACCTGCAGGCGCCCCCGACGCCACAGCCGTGGTCTAGAACAGAGCCAGAGATGTGAGCCCCCAAAGGTCGCCCCAGGAGACCAGCCTTGAAAACAGAATGCACCCCTGCTCCTGCCCCAAGGGGATAGCGCATGAGGTGGTGGGGGCTGCAGGGGGCGTGGGGAGGCCCGAGCTGAGGTCCCTAAGCATGAGGAAGAGACCAGAGTCCTCTCTCCTCCACAGGCTGGCTCCAGGAACCGAGTCCGATCGTCACTTTCCGCATAAGCGTGTACCCTGGCTTCTATTCTTGAGGTTAGTAATGAGAACAGTAGCGAATGTCCGCTCTGGAGGCAGGGGGTGGGGGTGGGGGGGTGGGGGGGGAGGTGGGGGGTGGAGACAGGATGGAGGCACAAAGGCCTCGCTCTGTCCAGAGGCCCAGCTCTTCCTGTGCACCATCCATCACGCAGGCCAGGACGTGGCATGCTGGTTTTCTGCGCTTGGGAGCACAGAGCAGGGGCCAGCGTGGACGGTCACACCCTGGACCCTGCCCTGCACCAAGTCTGACTCTAAAACACCTGAAATAGTCCTCAAGTTCCTTCCTTCCTTCCTCGTTTCCGCAAGCCCCCGAGAACACGTCCCAGCCTCTCAGCAGGAACACAGGCCAACAGCTCAAGGCCATACTCTGAGGCTGGTGCCCGGCTGACAACCCGACCACACGGTCAGTGTGCTGCCCCTCCTGCTGTCTGCACAGAACACAGGGGGCAGAGGAAATGGCTGGGCAACCCCAGGGCCTGTGGGGAGAGGCCCAGCTCCACAGCCTTTGGTGCGTCCACAAACTGCACGGACGCCACACAGTCTCAAAGCCCATCTCTTCTCCTCAGCTGGCCAAGTTCAGACAGGAAGCACCTCTCGGAGGAACAATTCCAGGCCCCACATGGGGGATGTGAAAGCAGAAGCCAGTGTGCAAACACAGGAGAGGCACACACGAGACACACACAACAGACACGCACATACGATGCATACATGCACACATGACATGCAGAACATTCACATACAACACACATGTGCACACGTGGCACACATGACGTGCACACTTGCACATACACGACACACATATGCGACACACATACGACACATGCATGCGATATATACACATGTGTACATGACACAACACAGATACGACACACATGACTTGCACACACAAATGTACACACACGACTTACAACACATGACACATACACATGGTACACACGGCACATGCACACACACGACACACAGTGTCCCCAACGGAAAGGGAACTGGCGAGAGCCTAACACGTGAGCAGCAGTGAGCAGCACTTCGCCGTCAGCACTGGGGTTTTGCTTTCAGCAACCATCAGACTCATGAGAGCTTCTCTCTGCTCGAGCGCTGTGCCCTCACACCAGATGGGTGTGAGCTCACGATCCCACTCCACAGCCTTACCCCTTGTCTCCCCAGGGTGGCCCTGAACCCCAAGGAGCCAGTTCCTCCTTAGAAGACAGCAAGACATGGCTCGGTGGGCACCCAGAGCTGTGGGCTGCTTTCTCTACCACTGCTGGGGACAGCCACCTTCTGTGTCAGTGCGCCTGGGACGCAGTCCTGCCAGCGCCCTCAGACCCGACTCCCTGCTAACACCTAGGAGGCAGCAGGTGATGGCTGCCGCAGGCACTGAGGGAGTAAATCAGCAGACGGAGGACGCACTGGCACCGGCGCTCTCTCTTTTTCTCCCCCTTCCTCTCCCCTCTTCCCCTTTCATGGTAGACTTGTCCTGAATGTTAAAATCTAACTCCAGAAGTTAGCTCTGAAAAACAAATCAACTCTCATGAAGAAACTGAGAGCATGACTGAGTGTCACGGTGTCTTTCAACACATCAGGCACCGCTCAGACGCAGGCCACCCGAGAGGGCCTGGATGGTGACCGCTCAGACACTGGCCACCCGACAGGGCCTGGATGGTGACCGCTCAGACGCAGGCCACCCGAGAGGGCCTGGATGGTGACCGCTCAGACGCAGGCCACCCGAGCGGGCCTGGATGGTGACCGCTCAGACGCAGGCCACCCGAGAGGGCCTGGATGGTGACCGCTCAGACGCAGGCCACCCGAGAGGGCCTGGATGGTGACCGCTCAGACACTGGCCACCCGAGCGGGCCTGGATGGTGACCGCTCAGACGCAGGCCACCCGAGAGGGCCTGAGTGGCGACCGCTCAGACGCAGGCCACCCGAGAGGGCCTGGATGGCGACCGCTCAGACGCAGGCCACCCGAGAGGGCCTGAGTGGCGACCGCTCAGTCGCAGGCCGCCCGAGAGGGCCTGGATGGCGACCGCTCAGACACTGGCCACCCGAGAGGGCCTGAGTGGCGACCGCTCAGACACAGGCCACCCGAGAGGGCCTGGATGGCGACCGCTCAGACGCAGGCCACCCGAGAGGGCCTGGATGGCGACCGCTCAGACGCAGGCCACCCGAGAGAGCCTGGATGGTGACCGCTCAGACACTGGCCACCCGAGAGAGCCTGGATGGTGACCGCTCAGACGCAGGCCACCCGAGAGGGCCTGGATGGCGACCGCTCAGACGCAGGCCACCCGAGAGGGCCTGGATGGCGACCGCTCAGACGCAGGCCACCCGAGAGAGCCTGAGTGGCGACCGCTCAGACACTGGCCACCCGAGAGGGCCTGGATGGCGACCGCTCAGACACAGGCCACCCGAGAGAGCCTGAGTGGCGACCGCTCAGACGCAGGCCACCCGAGAGAGCCTGGATGGTGACCGCTCAGACACTGGCCACCCGAGAGAGCCTGAGTGGCGACCGCTCAGACACTGGCCACCCGAGAGGGCCTGGATGGTGACCGCTCAGTCGCAGGCCACCCGAGAGGGCCTGGATGGCGTCCGCTCAGACACTGGCCACCCGAGAGGGCCTGGATGGTGACCGCTCAGTCGCAGGCCACCCAAGAGGGCCTGGATGGTGACCGCTCAGTCACAGGCCACCCGAGAGGGCCTGGATGGTGACCGCTCAGACACTGGCCACCCGAGAGAGCCTGGATGGTGACCGCTCAGACGCAGGCCACCCGACAGGGCCTGGATGGTGACCGCTCAGACACTGGCCACCCGACAGGGCCTGGATGGCGACCGCTCAGACGCAGGCCACCCGAGCGGGCCTGGATGGTGACGGCTCAGACGCAGGCCACCCGAGCGGGAGACTCGGCCAGGAGAAGCTGGCAAGGCGCCCGTGACGGAGGTTGTCAGAGAGCTGCTACAAGCACAGGAAAACAAACATGACAGCGGGGCAGGAGAGGGACGCGGACAGAGATGGCCAGCAAATCCAGCCGCACCCTCAGGGACACAAAGCACCCCACAGATGCCTGCGCTCAAAGGCCGTCTGTAACTTCCTTCTTTTTCAAAGATTTATTTATTTATTTAGGAAGAGTTAGAGAGGAAGAGACAGAGATCTTCCACCTGCTGGTTCTCTCCCCAGATGGCTGCGATGACCAGTGCTGGGCCAGGCTGAAGCCAGGAGCTTCATCGGGGTCTCCTGTATGGGTTCAGGGGCCCAAGCTCTTGGGCCATCTTCCATTGCTTTCCCAGGCCATTAGCAGGGAGCTGGATCAGAAGTGCAGCAGGGGCCGGCACTGTGGTGTAGTGGGCTAAGCCTCCGCCTGCAGTGCCCACATCCCATACAGGCACCACTTCAAGTCCTGGCTGCTCCTCTTCTGATCCAGCTCTCTGCTATGGCCTGGGAAGGCAGAAGAAGATGGCCCAAGTGCTTGGGCCCCTGCACCCACATGAAGACTCATGGGAGTTCCAGGCTCCACCACTGCAGCCATCTGCGGAGTGAACCAGTGGAAAGAAGATTTCTCTCTCTCTCCTTTTGCCTTTCAAATAAATAAAATGAATCTTCAAAAAATAGCTGACAGTTGTGTCAACAGAGACTGAGGGATGCCACTTACATAGGAGCTGAGGGAGGGGCACGGTTCTCCCACTCCCTGCATGCTAGAAAGACTACAATCACAGCGTAGGGCCCGTGGCTCTGATGGAGGCCTCTGCTGGCAACTTCCCTGGGCCGGGTCTGCAGGGCCCCACATGGTGCTGCGCAGCTGGGGTGCAGCCTCGGTGTGACCCTAAACCTGAGACTGAAGAACGCGAGGGGCGCTGCGCACACGACCCAGGGCGGCAGGTTCAGGTGGTGACCGCGCCCCGCGAGAGCTGACAGCACCTGGAACACCCGCTCCGCACAAGGGGCTGCAGCCAGGAGGCCCCGCCTAAGGACGCCACAGACGCCACAGTGCTGGGGGAAGGGGGCGGCCGGGTGCCGATGTCAGCACCCGCAAACCTCAGGACCCTGGCATGGCTCTGTGGCCTCCGTTTCAGGGCAGGTGAAAAGGGGCAGCCAGGGAAAGAGGCGGCGCGCACGAGCCCGCTTGGGCCCCCGGGGTAGAAGCTGTGGACATTTCAGCACCTGGCCGGCGCTCAGCTCTCCGCAGAGGGCCAGGGCTTCTCCCCGGAAAGCCAAGGCTCAGGAGGAAACGCTGGGACCGCGGACGAGGGCTTCGCTGCTCCACGCCTCACCGCGCCGTCCCGGACTCCCCTGCGGGGGTCGGGGTGCGGTGCGCGCAGCCAGGGCCCGCACCCCCGAGAACACAGACCCGCGGGGAGCCCGCCGCTGCCCGGGGTCAAGGACTCAGCCCACGCTGGGGAGCCTGACCTCATCTGGCGCCCTCGCCCGCCTTGCCCTCCGGCCCGAGTGGCCTCACCTGCGCTCTGCCGGCCGCCCCTCACCTGTCCGGACCCCCGCCCAGCACGCCCCTCACCTACTCGCCCCCCCAGCGCGCCCCTCACCTGCCCGGCCCCTCCCAGAGCGCCCCTCACCTGACTGGACCCCCCAGAGCGCCCCTCACCTGACCGGAGCCCCCAGCGCGCTCCTCACCTGCCCGGCCCACCCCGCGCGCCCCTCACCTACTCGCCCCCCCCAGTGCGCCCCTCACCTGCCCGGCCCCACCCCCCCAGCGCCCTCTCACCTGACCGGACTCCACCTGTGCGCGCCCCTCACCTGCCCGGAACCCCCAGCACCCCCTCACCTGCCCGGAACTCCCCCTCCCGCGCGCTCGCCTCACCTGCACGGGGGCGGCGGCCAGTGCGGGCGGCGGCAGCTCGGGAAGGCCGTCCTCCTCCTCCGGGGGCTCGTCCAGCAGCACCCGACCCCGGCTCAGCCTCCACATGCTCGGGCAGCGCCGGCGTCCCCGCGTCCGAGCTCCTCCTGCGCTGCGGCTCCTGCGGGATGCGGGCCCAGTCGGCCGGGCGGGGCCGCCTCTCCCCAGCCGGCCCCGCCCACCTGACCCCTCACCAGGCCCAGCCCCCCAGCCGGCCGGCCCCTCACCGGGACCAGGCCCGACCCCTAACCAGGCTCAGCCCCACCCCCGGCCAGGCCCAGCCCCTCACCCGGACCAGACCCCCTCCCTCCAGCCCCCCCCCCGCGCAGCCCGCCCCTCTCCAGGACCAGGTCCGCCCCCCCCGCCCGCAGTGACCCAGGGAGTACCCGCCCCCTTTCCGGAGCGACCCCCCGCCCCTCGCAGCCCTCAGGGGCGCAGGCCTCACTGTAGCCTCTCCCCAGGAGCCCCTCACCCCCACCTCGCCCCGCCTAGTGGGCGTGGCCACGGGCGCCTAGCTACCATGGCAACGTCTCCGGTCACAGAGCCGCTCAGTGCGCATGCCCGGCCCTGCGGCGGCCCCTGGGGCGCGAGGGCGGCCCCGGGCGTGGGGGTGTGGCCTGAGCGGCCCGCGAGGCGTGGCCAGAAGGCCGAGCTCCCACCCCGCGGCCTGTGTAGGGTTTGGGCATGTGGGGCAGCAGGTGAGGGGCCCGGGCCAGCGGCTCCAAGGCCTGGACTCAGCCTCGGTGGGTAGGAAGGTGGATGGGTGGACAGACAGGGGGAAAGATGGACAGATGCGTAGCAGGTGGGCGGAGATAGGCAGACGGATGGATGGACAGAAAGATGGAAGGGTGTAAAGAGGAATGGATACATGGACAGATGGTCGGATAGATGGATAGAAAGATGGACGAACGGGTGGATAGAGCTGGATGGATGGGTAGATGGATGATGGGTGGATGGATAGATGGATGAATGGGTGGGCAGAGGAATGGATGGATGGACTCACAAATAGATGGACAAATGGGTGGACAGGGATGGAAGACGGATAGATGGACCACTGGACAGACGGACGGAGAGCTGGATGGACGTGTAGATGTACACGTGGATGGATGGATGGATGACGGACAGATGGACAGTGGGTGTCCAAACAAACCAGAGGCAGGGAAATGGGGGCTGTGCGTGTGCAGGAAGTCCCTAGGGTGGCAGAGGACAGAGGGCAGGGCCCAGACTGGGTGGGGGCAGGTCCTGTGTTCAGGTGCAAGCAGAGAGTAGCCACAAGTAAGAGGTGCGGCTGGTGGTCAGTGTGCAGTGCACAGGCGCTGGACGCGTCTGCCCTGGCAAAGGCAGGTCTCCATCTCACTCACAGGGAGCGAGGTGGCCCCAGCCCATCCCAGCTGCCCAGAGAGTATTTTCCAGAATGGAAATGAGTGTGTGAGCACCAGGCACCCGTCCTGACTCTCACCCAGCAGCCAGAGCACAGAGGACTCCTGCCTCCCGGCACAGTCAGGAGCGAGCAGTAAGATGCACAGAGGCTGCCCTGCTGCCATCTGGCAGGAGGGTCTGGCCGAGGTGGGGAAGGGGGGACCCTCGAAGGCTGCCTGGAGCTGGTGGCCTCTAGGGCTGCTGTGCCTCTTCCCAGCTGGCACGTGGCTGCATCACCAAATCTAGATCCACATGCATCTAGAAATCCAGCACACTGGGTTCTGTAAAAACTCCCCAAGCCCTTCTGGGCTTTCCAGAGTGAACAGCAGTGATACTTCCCCCAGGGAAAGGGGGCTCTGCGGTGTCTCTGAGAGGAGGCAGCAGGGATCCCAAGGGCATCTGAGGCATGGGAAGGCACGATGGGCTCAAGTGTGCACAGCAGGCTACAGTGAGGGTCCAGGAACAGCCCGAGAACCAAGCGGCAGGAGCCACAGATTAATCATCAACCAGCCATCTGGAAACCAAGGCAGTGTGGCAGCCATCACGCCAACCCCCCTCAGGTTCCCGGGTAGAAGCAGGAATCAGGAGGCAAAAGGTTCAGACATGCTAGTGCCCTCCCCCAGTGACTCCTGCACCCAACAGGCATGAACCTTGAACATCTAGAAAACCCGCAGGGGGCCTGTCAGAGAGGACTCCACCAATGAAATGGAGAGCATATGCATGCTGATGGACAATGTGTGTTTCATTATTATTTCGTTTGTTTGAAAGGCAGAATTACAGAGATGGAGAGTCAGAGATCGAGATCCGCTGATTCACTCCCCAGATGGAGCAGCCATGTCTCAAACGAGGCAAGCATTAGCTGCATCCATGGCACCATGGTGCCAGCCCCTTGTGTACCATTTCCAGGCCAGGAAAACTCCAGGGATTGGAGGGCAAGGGCCTGGTGATTGTGTCACATGGGATGCAAACAGACATGCTATATAAGCAGCAACCTGCAGAAAAGTCAAACCCATAGGCAGGGTCAAACAACAAAGCCAGAAACCAGATGCCCCTCCCAAGACACCGCAGAGGAAAAGAGGGGTAGCGGGGGCTTCCTCACAGTCCCTCTGCCCTCTTCCCCCCCACCCCACCAAGATCTCCACTGTGGCTGGAATGTAAGCTGCTGCTGCCCAGGGCCATCAGGAAGAGGACAAGGCTCGCCAAGCCTGAACACCCCCCCGGGGGGGGGGGGAGGGCCACCTGCAGGCTTTCCTGGAATTCTTCCACAGCTAAGTTCCTAAGGGCACTTTGCACAATCCAGAGTTCCGAAAGTACAGCTCTATCAGTATGAATCTACTTCTGCATCTAGAAAGTCGTGGTTAGAGACCCAGCTGGGTGCCGGTGCTGTGGCATAGTGGGTAAACCACTGCCTGTGGCACCAGCATTCTGTATGGGTGCTGGTTCATGTCCTGGTTGCTCCACTTCTGATCAAGCTCTCTGCTAGTGGCCTGGAAAAGACAAGTGAAGATGGCCCAAGTCCTTAGGCCCCTGCACCCACACAAGAGACTCGGATGAAACTCCTGGCTGTTGGATGACACCTGACCCAGGACTGGCCATTGAAGCCACAGCAGATGAAAGACCCCCCCCCCCTCTCTCCCTGTAATCCTTTCACATAAATAAATAAGTCTTTAAAAAAATTAAAAAATAAAAAACCAAGATCCAGCCCAGGAAGCTAATTACAGCGTGGACTGTCTTCCTGGCTGAGGGGACACAGGAACACCTCCACGCCCGACAGAGCCTGCCTCTGCCTGGTGACAAGCACTGGCGCCAGCACAAGGCTCAGCTCTGTGAGTTTACTCTGGCAGTTAGGGTTAGAGGACAGGAGGGTTTGGGTTCCACGAGGAACTTTCTAACGACCTCGGGACACAGTGAAGCCAGTGAGTGGAGGCTGCCTGTGAAGGGGGCAGAGGGTTTTGCCAGGCCTCCCCGACTCTGCAGCCCAAGTCCAGCAAGCGACCCTTCCCTGGGGCACCCTCCAGAACTGCACCTGCCCTAGTCCCCAGAGGGTTCTCGTCATTGTCCAGGGAGCGATCACGTATCAGAGAGTTGAGGTAATCCTAAACTTTAAGAGCAACGCAACCAGAACAGGTTAAAAGCCAAGACAGCTTTATTCAGGTGCAGATTTGGAAGTTAGGACCAGGCGAGCCCCCCACCTGCAGGCCTGGTCCAATCCAGGGTTGAAACTCTGTGGGGCCCTGGGACGCCCCACCCAGTCAGGAGCAGACAGGTCTCTGTGCTATTTCTTCTTCCTCTGGCAGCCACAGTGCTCACCTGAGGCCTGGAATTCACCCTATCTGAAAAAGCTCCCTTTTGGACCATTATGCACCCATTCTGGCCTGAACGTCCCTCAGCACTGAGGGCAGGAACACCCTGGACAGCCGCCCTCTCTGCACCTGGCCATACAGGTTCTGCCGCCCAGCTGGTCACTGATGGTCAGTAGATTCTCTCCACTGAGCCATGATATGGAAGTGAGGACAGAGGCCACAGCAGGTGTTGACTGAGGGTCACCATGGACTCCCTGGTATTTGGTGAATCTGTGTGTTATCTCACTTACTGGAAAGAACAAAGAATTTTGCACGCACTGACCTAGATTGCAGTCCTAGCTCTACTTAGAGAAAAATGCAACCTGCAATTGATGGAAGAACGGAACAAGGATTGACCCACTGTAATGTTGAACAAGGATTGACCCACTGTAATGTTGGTTCCCTGTGGAGAGTAGCCCTGGGGAAACTGGCAAAAGAACACTCTGTATTGCACAGCTGTGTGTGTGTGTGTATGTGTGTGTGTGTGAGATAGTGTATATATAAACATTGTGTATACAGAGCTGTGTGTGTGACATGCTGTGTATATAAACACTGTGTATACAGAACAGTGTGTGTGTGATAGTGTATATATAAACACTGTGTATTACAGAGCTGTGTGTGTGATAGTGTAAATAAACACTGTGTATTACAGAGCTGTATGTGTGTGACATAGTGTGTATATAAACACTGGTATAGAGAGCTGTGTGTGTGATAGTGTATATATAAACACTGAGTATACAGAGCAGTGTGTGTGTGATAGTGTATATAAACACTGTATACACAGAGCTATGTGTGTGACATGCTGTGTATATAAACACTGTGTATAGAGAGCTGTGTGTGTGATAGTGTATATATAAACACTGTGTATTACAGAGCTGTGTATGTCATAGTGTATATATAAACATTCTATATACAGCTCTGTATACTGTGTGTGTGACAGTGTAAATAAACACTGTGTATTACTGAGCGCTGTGTGTATGATAGTGTATGTAAAAACTTTGTATTATATAGCTGTGTGTGAGTGATAGTATATATATATATATGCACACTGTAATACAGAGCTGTGTGTGTGTGATAATATACGTGAACACACTGTGTATTATACAGCTGTGTGTGTGATACTGTATATATACACACTATTACAGAGTTATGTGTGAATAATATATATAAATAAACTGTATATTTTTATAGAGCTGTGTGCATACATGTGAATGATTTTTTTTAAAGATTTATTTATTTATTTGAAAGGCAAAGTTAGAAAGGCAGAGGCAGACAGAGACAGATCTTCCATCTGCTGGTTCACTCCCCAACTGGCAGCAATGGCCAGAGCTGCGCCTGTCCAAAGCCAGGAGCCAGGAGCTTCTTTCTGGTTCTCCCCCACCGGAGCAGGGACCCAAGGACTCCTACTACTTTCCCAGGCCATAGCAGAGAGCTGGATCAGAAGTGGAGCAACCGGGACATGAACCAGCACCCATATGAGATGCCAGCACTGCAGGTGGCAGCTTTACCTGCCACAGCACAGTGCCAGGCCCTGATTTGATATATATAAACACCCCATTGTAAACAAGCCTCATAATTACATATAATTCATATAAGTTTAATAGTTATTTAATATACATAGGAATGTGTTTAAAAAGCATTTACCATTTTGAATTTCTAAGAAATTTGGTATTCTACATAGTACAACCAATTTGCACATTGCATAGATAGGGAATTCACAACAAATTTAAATGTGATTTTTTTTCCTAATATTGCTCTAATTTTTCATGTAAAAACCCTACTATGATGTGACAATTTCCAAATGCATATGTAATGATAATGAATATATAAAGCTAACATTGCCCTATTTAAAGGAATGTACACCCTAAGTGTCGCCAGCAGTCACCCATATATTCATAGTAAGCTTGTGTTGTCTTGTAGTTTTCTGTATGTCTTCAAGTTAGAAAGCTATGTGACAGATAAACAGTCATCACCTCAGCCGTGGTTCCACTGCTCAAGGTTCCAGTTGCCAGAGATGATAATACAATAATATATAAATATATCTGAAAATATTATTAAATGGAAATCTGAAGGCAAACAATGCATAAGTTTTGAATAATTTCATTTGAATATAATTATTTCATTGTATTATTAGCTATTGTTAATCTCTCACTGCGCCAAATTTACAAACTAATAGTTAATGGAAAAATAGAACAAGGTGGAAATGAAAAATGCAAACTTCCTTTCTCAACACAAGCTCCGTCAGACTGAGACGCTGTAGCGTGCTGTTAGTCTGGGGCGTCCACCCCTGCAGAGCTGCAGTCCTGGGCGTGTGACCTTCGCTGCTTTGTGAGCTGAAGGATGGGAAGGCAGTGGGAGCGGGGAGCAGTGGTGGTTGAGGGGGTGCCTGCAGCCCTGGCCCCCTGGCGCTCCAGCCTGCCCGGGTGCTGCAGGGTTTCCAGCCCCAGTAGTGGTCCAGTGGTTCTGGGAGGGTTGAGAGCTCTATGTTGGGGAGATATAGTAGAGACATAGAAGCCCCATGCGGTATCATGGGTGGGCCTTGGGGCTTCGTCCACTGGGGGTTGCCCAGAGAGCGTTGTGACCCAGGCCCCACTGGGCCCATGTGAGCCCTTCCGTGGGCTCTGCTCTGCCGTCTGCTGCCCTTCTCAGCGGCCAGCCCAGTGGGGCTGCCCCCAGCTGCAAGCTGACCCTTCTCATATCCATTTCCCCTGGGGCTTTGCTGTTGTAAGAAAAGATGACCGACACACTTCAGGACACACGTCGCAGGCAGGCGTCCCTGAAGGACACCGTGACGGCTGCTCTGACGGGGCCACCTCCCCCCTTCTTGGAACCCTTGTCCTCAGGGTGGCACTGGGAAAGCCACTTTCCATGTTTCCCATCCAGCTCCTGGAGGACATGCTTCAGGATCTGATCTGACCTGTGGGAATTTCAGGGAGGCACCGCCAGTCTGCAGCTGGCCTGGGTGCAACCTCGTTGGTGCCCATGGAACAGACAGGGGGCTCTGCTTCAGTGCCTGGTGGGAACAGGGCAGGTGGAGCCCCCGGTGTCCACGGCCCAAGCATGGCACTCTCTCCTCACACACTGCTGTGCATCATCTCGTCTGATTTCTCTGGGGTGCCGTCCCCACAGGCTGTTGGTGGCTTCACCGCTCTCCCACCCGAGCATCACCGTAGGCTTGACATGTGTCCTCGCACCAGTCTTAGCAGAATCAGTGTTGCTCCGACATGGCTCCCTTCAGCCTGTGTTGTCCCTGGGGGCAGGGCTGACCGAGCTCCCTGGATTCCTGCTGGGTCTGCTCTTGGGTCCAGAGTTCTCCACGGTCCCAGGAAGCTGGTGAAGCATTACTTCTAGGTATGCCCATGAGGCCGCTGCTGCAAGAGACCAGCATTTGAGACTAGGGCTGAGCAGGGCGGGCACTGCCCAGCTGCCAGGGCCAAGCAGAACTGCCAGAGACAGGGCAGCGAGGCCTAGCTGTCTATCACCCATCACCCATCCATCCATCCATCCATCATATATATGTCATCTCTTTGTGTGTGTCCACCTCTCTGTTGTCTTGCTCCTGATGGCTCTGCCCCTCTGCAGAACCCCGGCTAACGCAGGCACTGGTGAATTCCTGTGACAGGGCAGGTCTCAGAGCTGCCCGGGCAAGGCCCTCACACAGTGACTCCTGGCTCCAGCTTTCAGCAGATGTGGTCCTGGACAAGTCAGAATCACACATGAACCACCTGCGAATGACAAACGTTTAAAACAGCTCCAGTTAAGGATCTGGGGAGAGTTCAGTGGACAAGAAAAATACTTTCCAGTTTTTATTTATTTAAATTGATTTGAAAGAAAGAGAGAGAGAGAGACTCCAGATTTTTGCTGGTTCATTTCCCAAATGCCCACAATAACCAGGGTTGTGCCAGGCCAAAGTCAGGAGCCTAGAACTCCATCTGGGTCTCCCCCATGGGTGGCAGGGGCCCAAGCACCTGAGCCCCCACCTGCTTCCTCTGGGGATGGGCATTAGCAGGGAGCTGCATGGGAAGCCAATAGCCACAGCCAGGACTGGAGCCAGGCACGCCAGTATGGGTGGCTTAATCCACTGCACCACAAGGTCCACCTGGAAACTTTGCTTTTGTGTCACATAAAAGTTAGAGCAACGGGAAGCTTGGGCCATGATGATACTGGACACAGATGATGTGCAGCAAGGGTGTTTCTGTAATGCTTACTCAAGTGAGGCTTGCTTGTGAGGAGGCACCCCGGGAGCCCCCCAGCCTCCTGCAATCCCACACAGAGAGCAAAGTGCGCGTCTGTCTCCCACCTGCATTGACAGTGGAGGAGCAAACCCTTGGGGATTTTCTGGGCTCCTCCGAGGCGCCCCAGGGCCAGCTCACAGCCGAGATCTCATGGATGGTCTGCTTTAGAAAGGCAAAAATGTCAAACACGTTTTCCAAAGCTTGTTTCTTTTTTTTTTTAAGGTGAGAAGTCTCCATTTTCTTAAGTATTCAAGGGCATGACCTGCAGAAATCATGGGGACTCATTCTCAATGAGATTTCAAGTCTTTATAGAAATAAAGGAAAATGATCCTGCTGCCAATCTCATATTAAGACAAGAAAGCATTGTCGTCCTAATGAATGCAAAAGGCTGGATTCTGGCTTCGCACCACGTCCTGTGGACATCTCGTTTTATAAATTCTTGAGTAAATCCACAATCATGCCAGCCGACCACACCCGGAGTTCCTCCTCTGAGAGCTTCCCACAGCTTTCCACGTCCAGTCAGGCTTTGTCCGTTCTTCCTGCTCTTTCTGAAACCACTGGCGTCAACTCTAGGACTAAACCACCCACTTTTCATTGACAGAAGCCCTGACCACCTCACACCTTCCTGGCAACACTCCTGGCCTCCCTGGCACACTCTCCATGGGCTGCTTTCATGTTGTTTTTCGAGTGGCTTCTGTGTGGCTGCAACGCCCCCCCTCGGTGAGGAGTGGGAGTGGGCACCTGGGCCTGCCTATCCCGTGCCTCTCCCTCTCCCTGCATACCGTGAAACTGCAATCTCGCCTTTCATGGATACTCTGCTTCAAAGCTCAAACTCTTTTTTTAAAGATTTATTTATTTTGAAAGAGTTAGAGAGACAAACACACACAGAAAGAGGTCATCCTGCTGGTTCAACTCCCCAGATGGCCTCAGCCAAGCCAGGAGCTTCATCCGGGTCTCCCACATGGGTGTGGGCACCCAAGCCCCGTGGGCCACCTTCTACTGCTTTCCCAGGTGCACTAGCAGGGAACTGGATTGGAAGTGGAGCAGCCGGGACTTGAAGCAGTGCCCACATAGGATGCTAGCACTGCAAGCGTCAGCTTTACCCACTACCCCACAACGCCGTCCCTGTTTAAACTCCAAGTAGCAGCAACGGCAGGTTTCTTGAGCATGTAACAGTTCTTTTTTTGTGTTAAAATAGAAGTCAGACTCTGAAAACAAACTTGTACCTAGGGTTTTCTTACAGCGGCTTATCTAGCTGGCTGCTTTGCCACTGTGACTGGAGACATTTAACTAATATCTGCTTCTCAATTTAATGTCGTGTAACTCGACCATTTCGAGTCACTAAAAAGGAACTCTTTCTGAGCAGACAGAATGTTAATGAGGCTAGCTCTCCCCTCAAGCTGTTTTCCCGGCAGCCATGGAAACCTCGCTTCCTGAGTAAACCCGGGTGTTAGCCTGGCGCTGGTAACTCAACACACCACTCTGTTCAGCAAAGCAGCAAGACTCTGCCCATCCTGTGTGCCACTGCAGACCTGCACGGCGCCCTGCGAGGTTCCCGCTTCTGGGAGCTTGGTAATATTTAAGGAATGTAAATGCTTATTTTCCTGTAAGTCAATTTCAGTGGAGCTCCTTTGAGGGTTTCGTAAGGGAGGTGGTGGCTGGGTGACGCCAGGCACACGGATACACATTCCTCGGGGGCGCTGGCAGGCAGGCAGAGAGGATGTGCGGGGTTCCCTGTGCCGCCGTTTCAGCCTGAGTCGGCACCCGCTCGCCTGTTACTCCATGTTTGTGCCCGGACCGGGCTTCCAACAGGTGCAACACAGGAGGGTCCCGTTGGCCAGGGTTTCCTCCTGCTCTGATGCGTGCCGTCACAGAGGACGGCAACGCTGTCCAGCTGTGCGCCAGCGTCTGCGTGGCTAAAGTGCCCCCCACCCCGAGCCATTTGCCTCTCCTCCTCTTGAAGGGGGACCTGTAGGAGGCCACTCCACAAAGCCACCCCAGGACTTGGGGACGGGCCCCTTGCCTGGGAACTACAGAGCATGGCAGGACCAGCGGCCTCACCAGGTGACTGGGGTCCCACAGTGCAGGGGAGAGGAGACTTGGGAGCACCAGTGGAGCGGAGCAGGAATCCTGGACCTTGCTGGTGGTGACGCTCGCAGCCAGGACTGGAAACCAGCTGAGGGCAAGGGCTGTGGGGATGCAGCCTCTCCTCGTCTCCCTGGACTCATGTCTGCACACAAGGACTCACCTGGGGCAGGTGTGAGAGGGCGCCCCACCCCACACCCACTCAGATTCACACACCAAGTACAGACTGCACACACACACAACTCACACCACACACAGGCACAACACACACACCAGATGCACATTACACATACACAACTCACACCACACACAGGTAGACACACACCAGGTACACACTATACACACACCTTGCACCATACACAGGCACAACACACACACCAGGTACACACCACACACACACAACTCATACCACACATACACAACTCACACCACACACAGGTAGACACACTCCAGGTAGACACCACACACACACCTCGCACCATACACAGGCACAACATACACACCAGGTACATACCACACACACACAACTCATACCACACATACACACCTCGCACCACACACAGGTGTATCACACACACCAGGTACACACTACACATACACCTCGCACCATACACAGGCACAACACACACACCAGGTACACACCACACACAGGCACAACATATACATCAGGTACAAACCACACACACACACAACTCACACCACACACAGGTGCATCACACACACCAGGTACACACCACACACACACCTCACACCACACATAGGCACAACATATACATCAGGTACACACCACACACACACCTCACACCACACATAGGCACAACATATACATCAGGTACACACCACACACACACACCTCACACCACACACAGGCACAGCACAACATCAGGTACAAACAACACACACACAACTCACACCACACACAGGTGTATCACACACACTAGGTACACACTACACACATGCAACTCACACCACACACAGGAACAACACACACACCAGGTACACACCACACACAGGCACAACATATACATCAGGTACAAACCACACACACACACAACTCACACCACACACAGGTGCATCACACACACCAGGTACACACCACACACAATTCACACGCACACAGGTAGACACACACCAGGTAGACACTACACACATACCATACATACAACATGAATACACATGGACAGACAACATACACTGCATCACACCACAAAGACATACATACAACAGAACTATACGCACATGACTAACACTCCATATACCACACATGCAATACATAACACACAATCGTACATGCAATATATTTAACACAAGACACACACACCCTGTCCATGCCACACACATCCTACATGCCATATACATGTGAACACATACCTGCACACACCACACTCTACACATATGCACCTCTTATATTCACATCATCCACACAGAACCATAGAACACACCCCACCCCCACCTGACACACAATACACCCCGCATAGCCCTACCACACACACTGTAAACACATGACACAGGCCACATACAACATCCCACCCCCCATAGACGTGCACAGGCCCAGCACTGGCAGTAGCAGCACCATGGAAGTCACCTCCCTGTGTGCCCAGGATCCACCCTGACCTTGGCAGTGACTGGGTCAGGGAGAGCAGGAGGTGTCCCCAACCCAGGCATGGATGGCCACTGAAACTCCTGCCTCCTCTTGGCAAAGCCAGCGACAGGACAGGAAGTCCCAGGGCGGCCTCCCGGGCACAGTCTCAGAAGTCCAGGCACTTGGTCATTCACGGTCCCGGCCACACACAGCAGCTCCCAGGATTCTGTTCCCCTTGCAGACGCTGTCCTAGCTTGGATGGCCACAGCCGTGGGGGTACAGCTATGACTCCTTTTTAAAGTGCTTCTAATTTTAAAGGCTTTCTCCTGCCTTGGGGATTGTGGAGATAGGAATCTGACAAAGATGCCAGATGCAGAGAAACGGAGCCGCCTTCCTCCAGAGCCTGAGGCTGGACATGGTGCAGCCTGGGAGAGCAGGCTGGAGACCGAGTGGGCACTGCTGTGGCAGGGACTGGGTGCATCCCCAATGCTGTCTCAGGCCAGAGAGACCACTTGAGCTAAGCTGGATGGTAAGACGCAAGCCCCCGAACCCTGTTCACAAAATCCCCAGACAGGTACATGGAACGTGGAAATACTGCGTAGTCATTTAAATTCTGCGAATAAAAATCTGTCCCCAAAAATTCAAAAGGAAAGGAAAATGTTTTTAAATCTAAGTCATACATGTCCAATTTGAGAATCTAAGTAATACTGAAAACATGTGAATGAAGGGAAATTATGGACTCCTTTCACAACGTGGAGGAGATATGGGTGGGTGACCCCATGGATGCAGCCCAGATTCTCCTCTGGGGAGAAGGGTGGGCTCAGGGCACCGGGGCTGGGGGAGCGGCAGGGCTGGTGGCCGATGCCCCTCACATCTCCCTGCAGCTCACACCATCTCGGAGCCGCTAGGACTGAGGCCCCAGAACCCGCCCAGGCACCAGCTGGGCAGAGCTGAGAAAGAAGGAGAGCAGCTGAGATGGCCGCCTCCCACCCTCTGGCCAGCGGCACGTGGGCCCCAGCCATCTCCCTGCAGCCTGGGCAGGGCCCCCACTCAGTGTCCATCCTGGGCGGTGAGGATAGCAGAAGCACAGGTGGTTAGGGCCGACAGTGGCTGACTCTGAGTTCAGTAAGGCCTGGGCGGCAGTGTCCCACCATCATTTGGAATACTCCCCTGTGACACAAAGATCCACCCAACTGCTTCCCAGGTCAAAGGGCTCCCCTTCCTGTAGCCTGAGTCCTAAATCATCCTGGGGCTGGAGGTGGGGCTGGGGGGTTCTGGGTTCCGGGGCTCCTCCCCCCGGTGCTGTCTGCTTGGGGGCCAGGCAACCTCGTCCTGGAGAAGGGCCTTTGTCTTCCTCAGTTGTAGCCCAAGAGTGTCTGATCTATGATAAATATACACAACCTCCACAAGCGCAGGCCCAGACCCCGTGTTTTGTGAGTTGTGGGACGTTGTGCTTAGGGAATCGAAGAACGAGAACTGTTTAGGATGCGTCATGAAAAGGGGAAACATACAAGACACAAGAGAGCAGGCAGAGCAGATGGAGCGCCCCGGGGGCACAGAAGGCCCTGCTGGTCCTGCAGGAAGCAGCTCTAGGCAGGGCTGTGTGACTCCCT
Organism: Sylvilagus floridanus; assembly: GCA_949820135.1. NCBI lineage: Eukaryota > Metazoa > Chordata > Mammalia > Lagomorpha > Leporidae > Sylvilagus > Sylvilagus floridanus. The sequence goes on along the minus strand of OX463238.1, from coordinate 122,927,678 downwards.
CAGAGGCCTGGAGACAAGATGTTTGCAATGAACCTCAAGGCCTGGATACCCTGGAAAAGGAAGGTTCCAGAAGGTGGCTACAAGGGTCTCTGTCCCTGTGGCCCGACGGATGTGGGGGTGCCTTCTCTGAGCCGGTGCTCAGCACCATGGGAGCGTGTGAAGGCAGCTGGCAAACACAGGTCCTCAAGAGCGCAGCTGCAGGACAGGTGCCCATGGCCCCCCCGCACCCCTCCGACCTGCTGCCCTAGCCACAGTGGCGCCTGAGCCCCTTCCATGCCCGTCTCACATGGCTGCGGCTGTGCCTCCTGCGAGGCTGAGCCTGGTGCCATGCACTGCACAGGTGGATTTCCCAATGGGTTCTGGCTAAACACGGACACACGCAGGCTCCTCCGTGCTGCGCCTGTCACCCGACTTGGCTTACGGAGGTGAGTGGTCTCAGAAGGAACTCATGTGAGTCCCAGGATGCATGGCTGCAGTGCCTGTGGCCTTGGTCCTTCTCAGCCCACCCAAGTCCATGGGTTGGGGGTGGGGGAGGCATTGTGTTGCTTGGAAACCCAGGGTGGGTCCACACCCAGATGTTACAAGCCTGACTCTGCCTTGTGATCGCCTGTCCCAGGCAGGCTGCCCAGTTGTCCAGAGGCCATAGGACCCACAGAGCCCTGACCACGGAGTGGCAGGGCTGACCCAGCTGTGTCCAGGGAGCAGGCAGTGCTGGTTGGGGGTTCTGACCTTTGGTGGTGAAAGACTAAATCCCCATGGCTCACACAGGACAAGTGTGTATTGTCCCACACTGTCTTAAGTAAAACAGGAGGCCGCTGGCCACACCGAGGGTCCAGATTTTGCCCTGTGGAGCACATGCCATGATGTGTGCAGTTGGGAGCAACATGCTTTAGCTCCTGACAGCTGTGCTTAGCACCAAGCGCGCCAGCCAGTGCCCAGGCATGGTGTCCTCATGAGAAGTAACTGGAGCAGCTTCCTCCAGGAAACACACAGTTTCCAAATCCACACCACAAATGAGTAGTGACCAGTCCAGGACTGCTGGCCAAGGACGCCTGCTGGGCGTCCCTCTCTGGCTATGGGGGGCTGGGCACTGGGGATGCTAAGCTCTCAAAGCGGCAAAAGTAGAGGCTGATGCAAAAAGCGGTTCTAAACCCAGGTCTTATACATGTGGGTTTTTATTCCCCTCAGCTCACACCACGGGTGGGCAGGCAGCTGGGACCCCAGCCCACAGACAGGTGCTGAGCTTCTAAAGTAAACAAACCCTGGTGGAAGCCCCCTTGTTCTGGTCAGTGCTGCCCTGCCTATGCCATTCCTGGGAGGGGCAGGGGGCATCATAGCCCGGGGGAGGGCAGGCTCTGAGGTGAGGGGGCAGAATGAGGACAGCAGGGGTGGGCAGGGAGGAGGAGAGTTTGTTCTACAGCCCAGAGAAGCCCCTGTGTGGGGAAACCAGGCACAGGGTGTCCTGCTAGGAGGTCCAGGGGGCAGGGCCCCTGCTTCCTGCTTCCGGGAAGGCGCTCTGCTCTCGGGTCTCAATGTCTGTGAAAGACAGCCCAGCCTAGCCCTGGCTGGAATACGGAGCAGGCAGTGCAAAGGGCAGGACAGGGTGCACAGGCACAGAGGGGCACCACGGCTCACAGCCTGGCCTGCCAGGTGCCCCACATCCCGCTCCTGGGTGCTTCTCTTCATCTCCACAGACAGATTCTGCCTCCAGAGCCAAATGCTGCCAGGTGTCTATCCTGATGTGGGACATCTTTCCTTAGCACAGCAGTGTGGTGACGACCCCAAGACGCACGGCGTGAAACCCTGGGTGGGGTCACCCCCTTGTCTCTTGGGCCAAGGACCCTACTCAGCACCACAATCCTCCCAAGTGCAGGTGTGGACTGAGAGAAGAGGGGACAGTGGAGCCCAGGACTGGGTGTGCACCGAGGGAGGAGGGACAGTGGAGCCCAGAGCTGGGTGTGGACTGAGGGAGGAGGGGCAATAGAGCCCAGGGCTGGTGTGGTCTAAGAGAGGGCAGTGGAGCCCAGGGCTGGTATAGACTGAGGGAGGAGGGGCAGTGGAGCCCAGGGCTGGGTGTGGACTGAGGGAGGAGGGGGCAGTGGAGCCCAGGGCTGGGTGTGGACTGAGGGAGGAGGGGGCAGTGGAGCCCAGGGCTGGGCGTGGACTGAGAGAGGGCAGTGGAGCCCAAGACTGGTATAGACTGAGGGAGGAGGGGCAGTGGAGCCCAGGGCTGGTGTGGACTGAGGGACGAGGGGGCAGTGGAGCCCAGGACTGGTGTGGACTGAGGGACGAGGGGGCAGTGGAGCCCAGGACTGGGTGTGGACTGAGGGAGGAGGGTTAGTAGAGCCCAGGGCTGGGCGTGGACTGAGGGAGGAGGGGAGAATGGAGCCCAGGGCTGGGCATGGACTGAGAGGGCAGTGGAGCCCAGGGCTCCCAGGAGCCCAGGAGAGAAAGAGAGAAGGGAGAGCCGAGTCATCTCCCCCACGTCTGGCTGTGCACAGTGCCGTCTGTGCACCTGGCATGTTGTGTTTTCTGAAGCCTTTTCCACAGGGACCTGTGAGCTATGGGCTCCCTGAAGCCTCCACAGTAACCGTGGTGACAGTAGGGCCAGTCCTTGCCGCCCTCAGGGCTCCTGGCATCTTTGGGGCTGGGCTGGGACTGGGAGGTGTGGGACCCAAGCCTCCCAGGGTGAGCATGTATGAGCCCTGCGCTGTCCATTGCTCACAGCACTGAGCGCACACGTGAGCTGACGGACTTTTCCTCCTGGACACAGATCTGTGAGAGTGTCAGAGGGAGGTAGGCAGCCATCACCCTCCTCAAAGCTGTGTAGGAGGTGGGGAGGGAGGCCCAAAGGAGAGGAGACGGAGCCAGAGAGAGAGCCAGACTGAGAGACAGAGAGTAGTAGAGACAGACAGACAGAGAGTGATAGACAGAGAGACAGAGAACAATGGAGACAAACAGAGACAGAAAGAGACAGAGAAACAGACAGACTGAGAGCCAGAGAGAGCCAGACAGAGAGCAAGAGAGACAGACAGAGAGAGACAGACAGAGAGATAGAGTGCAATAAAGACAGACAGAAACAGTGACACAGAGAGACAGACAGACAGAGAGCGATATAGAGAGACAGAGAGACAGCAAGAGAAGAGAGCTGGGGGGAGAAAGAGAGTGAGAGAGAGCAAGCGAGCCAGACAGAAAAAGAAACAAAGAAAGAAAGAGGAGCAGAGAGAGACAGAATAGAGACAAGGACTGAGCGAGAGGGTCAGGAGGGCAGGTGTCCTTGGGAGCAAGGTGCTGAGAGGGGAGGGAGGCATGGAGCCCAGGAAGAGGGTCCCTGGGGCCTCAGGGAGAAGCTGAAGGAGCAGACAGCACATCAGCTGCAACTGTGCAGAACCTGGCAGGAAAACTTGCTGAGAACCTGGACCCTAAACACACCGCAGGTGCTCTTTCGCCCCCTCTGTTTCTGTCTGTCTCTCTCCCTCAGTCTCTCTCCACGACTCCGTATCATCTGCCTCTGTCTCTGCCCCATCTCTCCTCCCTGCCCCAGGGCTGCCCCCGGACCTGTGGATTCTAACGGATGCGTCCATCAGACTCCCCAGGTGGGAAGCGGGTTGGATGTGAAGCCCCAGACTGACCGCGACCCTGAGAGGTTGTTCATTGTAGATGCCAGTGGGGATGCGCTGAAGGGGGCTCTGACCACAGCTGGAAAATCAGGGGACTTGGACCTGGGGCACTGTCAGCACTGCTGCCCCCTCCCCTGATGCTAACAGGGGCTCAGACCGGGATCGAGGCTGCGGAGGGCGTGGAGTTTGCTCAGTCCCATGGACATCCAGCCCTGGCCAGCTGCGCCATTGCAGAGTGGCCAGCGGGAGCCTCTCCCCGCAGACAGCCCCTGCTTCGAGAGCTCGGCCCTGGCGCCCTCTCCCTGCTGTGCCAACAACCCCAAAGCAGGGGCATCTGGGGGCCACAAGAGAAAGAACAGGCCTGGGGCGGTCGGCCCCTCACCCTGAGGGTCCCTGGCTCAGGAGCAGTCCTGAGTTGTGCCTCCATATGAAGGGTCCCCCCGCTGGTGCCTGAGGGATGCGTGCTGCCACCACCCCTGACAGGAGGGCTCCACGGCCCCAGCACTCTCCGCGGGTGGGACTTGCGAGGAGGCCAGCCCCAGTGCCCGGTCTGACCACCCATGCTTGGCCTGGTGCCCAGCCTGTGGATCGCGGCCGACAGCTGTGCAGACCCACTCTGGGCCAGCTGGGAGCGCGAGAGGGAGACAGGCCCTGGGCAGCAGCAGTGTGTCTGGACTGTGCCCTGTCCCCGTGTGTCTTGGGCGCCTCTTGGGAGAGAGCGTTGAAAGCAGTGGTCAGGAGAGGGGGCCCCAGGGGACTCTGTGTGTCCTGCCTGCAAGCAGCTGGCTCAGGATTCTGGGGAGCTGGAGAGGGTTCTGTCTGGGCACGGCCTCCTATGCCCAGTGCCCAGCGCCCCTGCCGACCCCACAGCCTGAGGGTCCCGGGTGGCTCTTACTGAGATGAAGCAGCCCCGGCCCCACTGCTCCTGTCACTGAGATCGCCCTGCTGCCCTCTGAGGCAGATCCGCCTCTGCCGCAGCTGGCACCACATTTGCCGTGATTCACCCGACTTATCCATTGGGCTCCAGAGGTAGCTCCGTGACCCAACAGCTTGGGTTTCTTTCACTTCTCCAGCAGGCGTGTGGGGAGAGCCCCTGGTCGGCGGGAGCCCCTGGTCGGCAGGAGCCACTGGTCCGCTGGAGCCCCTCGTAGGTGGGAGCCGCTGGTCGGCCGGAGCCCCTCGTAGGCGGGAGCCGCTGGTCCGCCGGAGCCCCTAGTAGGCGGCAGCCGCTGGTCGGCCGGAGCCCCTGGTCAGCAGGAGCTCGGGGTTTGCTTGGCTGCTCACTGGGTGCTCAGGTCGGGCTTTGGAGAGCACGGGCCCTCCGAGTGAAGCCTGCACTTTGAGAGGAAGTCTGCATGGTGCTCTCCTTAGATCCGAGTCTCTCCAGCCCGGAAGAGGGAGGTTACTTGTCAGTGCAATCAAGCGTCCACATGAGGCCTTGCAGCTTCGCTGAGACCCTGGCACCCTTTCTGCAGCCTGCCAGACAGTGATGCTTTGTCAGCCTGTGTCCCAGCGTCCCCACTGGGGTGCCAACAGGTCCTGTGAGCTTCTGGCAGCCCTGTACTCACGTCCACGCTTCCACTCCCAGCAGCACACCCCCAGCTCCACGAGGCACAGTTCTCTGGACAGGTGTTGCGGGGCCCTGTTAGCCATAGGGGAGGATCTGAGGCGTGGACCTGTGGTATCTGACCCTTCACCAGCTGCAGAATGTGACCGGCTGTTATGGCTGCTGGGACCACACGTGTGCTGAGCTTTCGTGTCTCAGGGTTACAGTGTGGGTTGTGGGGAGCCGTGTGGCGGTTTGGGGAGCTGCCCAGGTGTGTTCTGTGGGGCTGCGGGCTCCCCTGTGTCAGCACCGGCACTCCTGGTGGGGAGCAGCAGCTTGGCCTGACTGCGGCCTGTGCCCTGCCGACACGGGCCTGGCTCAGGCGCTCACCTCCACCTGTGTGCTGTTCGGGGCTAGGCCTCTGCAGGTCTGCGCCTGTTTTCTGATGGGATTGTTGGTCCCTTTTCTCCCTGTTGAATGTCACATGTTCTCTAACACTTAGCACAACAGTCTATTGCTGAGGTGGGGTTTGTGAGGGCTCCCCCCACCCTGAGCCCATCTTTTATCTTCTCGGATGAGTCATCGAGCAGCTCTGAATCTCTGATGAAATCTAAGTTATAACGATTTCCCTTTGTGCTTTTGGTGTGAAGACCAAGAACTCCTTGCCTGCATGTCTGAGTTGGTTTTGGGTGAGGCGTCTTTGCCTACAATGTCCAGTTGACCCAGCATCACTTGCTGCAAACGCTGTCCCTCCTCCCTGGTGTTGCACCTGTGCCACGTCACCTGTCAGCTGTCAGCTGAGCACTCTTCAGCCATCACCTGTCAGCTGGCATGTTTTGTGGGCTTTTCTCTGGTCATCAGTCTGTGAGTCAGTTTCTCTAAGAAATCACCCTAGTCTCATTGCTGTGGCACCTTTGGCATTGTCAGGACTTCCTGTCCCAGGAGACCACCCAGGGGGTGGCCGAGAGAGTGCCTGGGCTGGTGCCAGGCCTGCCTGTGCTGATGTGAGGGGGTTCAAGCGGTCTCGCCACACACGTGCACTGGGTGCACTGGTGACTGAGCTGGAAGAGCTGAGAGCAGCCGACGCAGGGAAAGCTCCTCACTGCCTCCCTGTTTTGTGAGGGAGTCGTTGCTGTGAGCGTCTGGGCCAGGAAGAGCCCCTCTACCATGGCCATGGCCACCCGCAGACACGCCTGCGTGACCGGCGCCCCGGGGATGATACGGTAGAACTCGGTCACCTGGCCCACTTCTCCCTCTCCCACCCACCATCAGCCACGACAGGTCTCCTGGCCTGTGAGTAGTCAGTTGGACACTGGCTGCTGGTTGCAAGGCTGACCAGGGACAGGTGTTCCACACAGCACGGCCAGCTTATGGAGATCTGGGCTTCATGTGATACAGCCATGCTGTGTCCACCTGGCCCCTCCAGGCCGCAGCAGGGCCAGGACGCCAGGAAACACCCTGCTTGAGGCAAAGCGGCTCCTCCTGGATCTCTTCCTGATGCATCTGCTGTGCAATTAAGTTTCATTTAAACACAGGTTTCTGGGCCAGAACCCACCGTGGAAACCACATGAGGCCCCACAGGTCACAAGGTTTACCTGAGGTCACGGGGCCAGCATTCGGTTACCCTTGTCCAGACCTGCAGGCTCCAGCATTCCTCAGTCCCCACAGCCCCAGGTGATGGGCAGTGCCTGCAGCCCCCGGTGTCCCCATCCACTGAACACAGCCCGGCCACTGCCTGAGGCCACTGCGGGCCAGACCTGCAGACCAGAGCACGCTCAGCACAGACGGTCACCCAGAGGTCACCCTTGCCTGGGGCACGAGATTCTGAAGGAGATGGGATTCTTGGGAAATGAAAGAACACAGCAGGCCCCAAGGCAAAAGCAAATGTGGACCCCAAATAGCAGAAGAAAACCATGAGCCTCACGGGGCTCTGCCTCCTCCAGCCTGTGTGTGCTGCTGCCGCACACCTGGGAATCAGCGAAGTCATAGCTGGACCAGCAGTAGGACGACCCCGGCCCTGCCTCGCCAGAGCTCACCGGCGTCCAGGGCCACTGTGAGACCCAGGGCAGCTTCTCCCGGCTTCACCCTGGGCCTGGCGTCTTCTAGGCTGTGGGGCTGACAGTTGCTCCGTGAATTCCTGCAGGCTCCACCAGCATGTCTGTAACTTCTGCTCTGAGCAAGCTGCAGACACAGGTGGCTTTGTCCACACTTATTCTCTCTGGGGTGGACAACCCGATGTAGGCTTCTGTGTGGTCTTATATTTTCAGGTTATTTGGATAAACACCAAAAGGGCGCCTGCTGGACCCCGGGAATGAGTGTGCGAAGCACGGAAGAACCACCAGGCTGCCTTCGATGCTGCTCTGCTGTGTGGCCCCCAGTGAGCATCGCTCCTGTGGCTTCACGGCCTCGCTGGCACCTGGTGCAGCAGCGGACAGGGCCCAAGGCTGCTGCTCAGGGTCCAGGCCTTGGGCAGAGCGGGGTGGGGACAGAGCATGCAGTCTGGAGCTGCATTTCGGAGCTGGCTCAGTGGCCTTCCTGTCACCTGTGAGCTGTGCCCTTTGCTTCTTTAAGGCAGACTTCGTCTCTGTCCCCCGAATCAGTCCCTGTGGCTGTCTGCAGGGACAGGGGACCAGAAAACAAACTCTTGTTTTTGAAAAGCACAGTTACGGAGGGGTGGGGGTGGGGGTGGAGGTTTGGAAGAGGAGACAGAGAGAGGGAGAGAGAGAGGGAGAAAGAGAGAGATCTTCCATCTATTGATTCACTCCCCCAAATGGCCACAATGGCCAAAGCTGAGCCAATCCAAAGCCAGGAGCCTCCTTCGGGTCTCCCACGCAGGTGCAGGGGTCCAAGGACTTGGACATCCTCCACTGCTTTCTCAGGCCATAGCAGAGAGCTGGATTGGAAGTGGAGCAGCTGGGACTAGAACCGGTGCCTAAATGGGATGCCGGCACCATGGCTTTCACTTTCTGAAGGTGCTCTTGACTGAAGGTGGAACCAGCTATCCCCGTTAGAATTCCAGGCCCATGTCCAGCTCCATGGACATCAGAGTTGCTAACTGCTGTGAAAACCAACCCTGGGGTGGCGCTGTGGCACAGCAATGCTGGCATCCTGTATGGGCGCCTGTTGGAGTCTTTACTGCTCCATTTCTGATCCAGCTCTGGCTAATGCACCTGGGAAAGCAGTGGAGGATGCCCACGTGCTTGGGCCCCTGCACCCATGTGGGAGACCCAGATGAAGCTCCTGGCTCCTGGCTTCAGTCTGGCCCAGCCTAGGCATGGCCATTTGGGGAGGGAATCAATAGATGGAAGATCTCTCTCTCTCTCTCTCTCTCTCTCTCTCTCTCTCTCTCTGAGTATGTGTGTGTGTGTGTGTGTCTAACTCTGCCTTTCAAATAAATAAATCTTAAGAAAAAAAAAGCAAGCCAATCCCACTTATTTTATCCTCAGTGAATTTCTGAAAGGAGGTTCATACGCTGATGCCCTGGGACCAGTGAGTCCTTGTTTTCCACACGTGAGTGACTGCCACCTTTAAGTGGCTTCATGTGCAGGATCTTTCTAGGTTTGGAGCTGCTTCTGTGTTTGACTTTCTTACTTGTAAAGATCAGGTGCAACCTAATTGTAGAACTCTACACACACCTGCAAATATTCCCAAGGACAGTGGTTTGGCTCAGCAAGTTCATTTCATGTGGGATACAGAGTCTCTCAAAGTGAGTTACAGAAAACAGGGGTCATCAGGGTCACATTTACGGGCCCCTGTGGGTCCAGATGACTGACACTTGCTTGTTTCCTGTGGCCAAGCTGAACCATGTCCACTACTGATTGCACAGCTCCTGCTGCACCTGTGAGCACATAGCAGACCCCCCCCCCACAGAGCTCCTGCCTGCACTTGTGAGCACACACAGACCCCCACAGAGCTCCTGGTGCACCTGTGAGCACACAGCAGCCCACCCCCACAGAGCTCCTTGTGCACCTGTGAGCACACAGCAGCCCCCCCCCCCCCACAGAGCTCCTGGTGCACCTGTGAGCACACAGCGGACCCCCCTGCACAGAGATCCTGCCCCGCCCTGTGAGCACACAGCAGCCCCCCCACAGCTTCTGCCCACCCTGTGAGCACACAGCAGCGCCCCCTCCCACGGCTCCTGCCCCGCCCTGTGAGCCCCCTTGTGAAGTCTGCTGTGTGCTCACAGCTGGGGCAGGGGCTCTCTGGGGTCTGCTGATAAGCTGCTGATGGCCCTGCTGAGGCTCCAAGGCCGAACTACGGGGCAAGGCCACCTTGGGGACTTGGGGATGCAGAACTTCAGAACACACCAGTGCAGGTACCTACAACCTGGGCTCTGCAAGGTGCACACACCACGGTCTGGTTTCCTGAGTGGTCCCTGGCTCAGCCCCATGGCCCCGTCTCAGGAGTAGGCAGAGTGCCCGTCTCAGCCTGTGTGCCTTTGGCCTGCACTCCCCAAGCAGCCTCAGGACAGCTCCAGAGCAGCGAAGGCCGGCGACCCCATTAGTGGCCTTGCTGGGGCGTTTGGGCCTTGAAAAGCAGCCTCTGTCTGACCTCTCCTGCCCTCTCCCCACCACTCCTTTCTCTCCCCAAGGAAGTCACAAAAGCTGTAATTTCTCTTCCTCAAGGTGGATCATAGAAACTGAAGATATGGTCTGCTCTCGTGCCTCTCTGGCTTGGAAGCAGCCGTAGAGAACCCCGACCTGGCCACACCAGGACAGGCAGGCCCGGGGGGGGGAGGGGGGCAGACCCGGCAGCAGCTCACCATCCAATCACACTTCTACACGGCTGCTCCTGCTCCGGTCAGGACTTTGCAATGAAGGCCATAAATCCCCGGAACACAGAGTTTGGAGCACGTGGACACCTGCAGGAAAAGCGCAGGAGCTCAGCCACCCCTCCGGCTTCCCCTCTGTGCCACAGCTGGCCGCCAAGGTGCACCTTACAACGTTCTTCCTGTGCAGCAGGTAATCAAAGCGGTCCCCAGTCCCGAGAGCTGTGGCAGCAGACTATTCAAACCCAGAGCGTCAAGGGAGCCAAGCTTTAGCTGGTCTGTCAGAGCACGGGCAAGGCAGCCAGGCTTGGATCGAGGCCACCAGGGCCACCTCAGGGTCCACTGGATCAGAAGGGAACAGCGGCAGGGCTGGTGTGGGCAGTGCTGAGGCAGCCGGGGCGGCCTAGCAGAGTGAGACTGCTCTTCCTCCACACCCTCAGGCTGTCTCGACCTCTTCTCAGTCTCTTCCCAGGGTGTGGGTTGGGGGCTTCCAAAACACCTGTCCCTCTCCAGATGGAAGCTCCGCCCCCCCCCCACTGCTCTTCCTGTGGCTGTGACCCTGACCAGGGAGCTCACAGAGACCCCTCCCGCCCTGTGCTGTCCCTGGATGACCACTGGCTGGGTCATGTGGGCCTCTGGCTGCTGTTTCCACCTGTGTGTTTTGAGCAGCGTGGGTGCCCCAGATCTCATTGCTACCATCTAGTCTTAAATAAAAAATGGAAATTAAATGAAAATAAGCGTTTTTACTTAGGTAGGCAGACACTGGTGAAAGACGGGACTGGGACCCTGAACAACTGGATACCAGCTTTCAAACTCGGAGGACCCTGCCCCTTCAACACTTAGCTCCTGCCCCAAAGCAGGTGTTGATGGAACACGTGACTCCTGAGTGATGTGCCCTCTTTCTAGGCATCCTTGAGCCTGCACAGCCCCTACTGGCCTGTCCACCACCCTGCTGATGCCATGGTTTGCTCTTCCCTCTCTTGCAGGTGGGAGGGAAGTTATGGGTGGAGGAAAAGCCATTGTAATCCAAAAACTGTACTTTGGAAATTTATATTTATTAAATAAAAGTTAAAAAAAGAATTCAAGAGAAAACATTACAGCAACACCCGTTTCTTCTGTTTCTAACCCCCGGGTGTGCTTGTGCTACAAACACTCTCTGCTGTGTGTCTCTGCACTGTGGGTCGAAGCACTCAGTGAATCAGGAAGCTCCCTTGCCAGGGGTGATGGCCACTGTGCAGAGCCGCATGCCCTGGGGAGCACCCTGCCAGGCTGCTTTGGCAGGCCGGCGACTCCGGGGGCTCCTGGGGCCGTGCGCTGGCTCCTTGCTCCGGGAGCTTCCTCCGAGCAGCAGCCCATGATGGTGTCACCCCCTTCCTCTGAGGGCCCCGTCTCTACTTTTGCAGAGTCTGGCATACCACATGGCCTCCACAAGCCCACACGCGTGGACGTGAAATGCCAAGGAGGGCACTTGGGCCTCGCCTCAGCTGCCTCACCCCACTGTTTCTCCTCGGCGCGTCCAGCTCCACCCCCGTGCAGCTCCAGCTCATGCCCTCATGGCCTCATGTGTCCACCTTTGCCTGAAAGTTCAGGATGTCTTGAACGTCCCAGCTGGGCCCTGCTCCTGCCTCAGGGTTGCCATATGCAGCCCTCAGGCTGTCATAGTTGAATAAAGTCTCACATGGGATTGGCAATCAAAAGCCGTGCTGGGTGGACTTACTGGCTGCCCATTCTTTCTTCAAATGCCCACCGAGCCCTTCCTGCACCCAGAGACAGTTTAGCTATGAAATGTGCCTGGTGTTGGATGCACAACTTGTCATCTTTCCGCTCATCCCCAGCCAGTGAGACCCTCGGGGTGTCCCTGTAAACCAATGAGGAGCGATCATGCCTGGAGCCTGGGATGCCCCCCAGAACTGCAGTGCTGGCGCAGTCGCTCCCGCCCTCCTGGCCGGCAGGACCTAGAAGGCTGCATCTCTCCCTACGTCCTCCTTGGCATCCGGCCGCGCTCACCTTGGCGCCTTCCCTGGAGCCATGTGTCATGAAGAATCCTGGGCCCCTTGGCTGGTGCCTGGCCTCTGTGGGCTTGGAGTGGCCCAGCTCCTGGGCAGGTGCTGATGCCAGATGAAAGCAAGGGAGGCAGGTGCCCCTCTGGGGGAGGGGCGTCCTCCACTCAGCCTGTGCCCCAACGATGAGCTAGGGCTTCTTGGGACTTCAGTGTTGCTGCGATGTGGATAAAATGACACAGAACGTGCAGCAGTGCCCCTGGAAACCTCTCAGGTGGCTCCAGCACCTGATGCAGCTGGGATTGACCGGCCTTTGGCTGTGATGCCCTGGACTGCCTGGCAGCGCCTGCCTGGACCCCGCATCCTCCAGATGTGAGACAAGCGTGGGCACTGCTTTCTCAGAGCTGGCACCTTGGGCCAGGTCCTGTGTTCACAGATATCTGGTCACTCCTTCTGAGCCTGGCTGAGGCCAGGCTGACACTGCGTCACTGTGTGGTGAGGTCTTGGGCCCCCTCGCCCTGAGTGGACAGGCGCTGGACAGTCTGCCAGATCTCCAGGTGCATGTGTGTCCGTGTTCTGTAGGTGGCCTCAGGACATGCTGCCAGCTACAGCGGCATGTCCTGGTATCCCTGTACAAGGAATACAGTCTGGTGCTGCCACAGCCCCTGTGCCAGGATTCTGGGGCTGATAACAAGAGACCACGGCTCTCTCATCTGGGGCCAGCAGCTGGCAGAGTGCGTGCGAAGGAAAAGAGAAGGAGAGGCGCAGAGACGGACACGGGCACGAGGGAGCAAGTGCTGCGAAGGAAGTAAAGCACCCCAGGGCCCCGGAATGACCTTGCCCCTCTGGCCTGCTCCTCAGTTACTACACTTGATGAACCTGGACGCAGATTTGCAGACAGTGGACAGCTCACCCAGGGAGAGGTCAGTTCTGAACCCTCTCACTCTAACCACAGGGTTCTGGGCCCACGAACCTCTGCAGGACGTGGAGATCTCTCCATCCTGGCGAGGTTTCTGTGCTGCTCCCATGGCAGCGCCTCCGAGGGCAGCCGGGCGTGTCGGGGACAACCCTGCTCTGGCTCTCCCAGGGACACCTCCTGCCCCGGTTCTCCCAGCATGTTGGGGATACCCTCTGCCCTGGCTCTCCCAGGGACACCTCTCTGACTCCCCAGCATGTCAGGGACAACCCCTGCCCCAGCTCTCCCAGTGTGTCAGGGAAACCCCCTGCCCAGGTTGTCCCAGTGTGTTGGGGTAACCCCCACTCTGGCTCTCCCAGGGACACCTCTGTCCCGGCTCGCCCAGCGTGTTGGGGTAACCCCCACTCTGGCTCTCCCAGGGACACCCCCTACTCCCCAGCTTGTTGGGGACACCCTCCACCCCGGCTCTCCAGGGCTGGCAGTCTACATCTGGCTCCTTGTCTGACTCCAGCTGGAGAGCCGCCTCCTCGTGCCAGGAGCTTTCTGTGTTCAGGGCTGTGTGTCCTCGGGGCAGCACACACATGTGCAGGGCAAGGTGGGGAGGGAGGCAGATGGCACAGAGGCTGCTGGGGAGAGGCAGCCAGGCTCTGCTGAGCCAGCAGCCAGGGCCAGGCCTGGGTCTCACCACATAGCCAGCAGCAGAGGAGAAGCAGGGCCAGGGCTGTGGTGTTGCAGCCTCCAGGGACTCTTAAACCCCACCCTGGCAGTCTTGGGCAAGACAGCGAACACCTCCGGGGCTGGGCCACAGGATGGGTGAGGATGCAGCTCTTCTCCAAGCACTGGACGGTGTCAGTGGAAGTATCACACGGACAGTGCACAGAGCAGTACCTGCACGTAGCAAGCACGCCATGACTGTCAACCATTAGAAGTGTGCTCAAGGGGCCATGCTGTGGAGCACTGGGCGAAGCTGCATCCCATTCCAGAGTGCCGGCTCAAGTCCTGCCTACCCTGCTTCTGGTCCAACTCCCTGCTAATGTTCTTGGGAAGGCAGCAGCTGATGGCTCTAGCACTTGAGACCCTGTCAGTGACATGGGAGCCCAGCATGGGATTCCTGCTCCTGGCTTCAACCAGACTCAGCTGTTAGGGCCATTTGGGGAGGGAACCAACAAAGGGAAAATTCTCTCGGTCTCTCTTTCTATGTCACTCGGCCTTTCAAATGCATAAGTAAATAAATACATCATTTAAAAATTGTGCTTAATTCTCTTGTCACAGACTAAACTTGTAAATACAACCTTAAGAAGTCCTGTCTCTGGTGCTGTACAGGTGATGCCAGGGTGAGACAGGAATGGAGCGGAATTTATCCCCATGTAGGACTCCATGGTGGGACTTCCACATGCAGAGGGCAGGGCTGTGCACCTCAGGCAGGTGGGTGGGGAGATGGGGGACCCCTCCCCCAAAAGTAATAATTCCTCTTGAGAAAATTATTTAAAGTCATCTAAAGTCTCTGAAATTATCCCAAGCACATGAAAGAAACAGAGAAATGGTCACTTGGGAGCATCTACTGAGCTGCAGAGGAGTGGGGTCGACGGTGACTGAGCCCCGACCTGCCCCCAACAGGCTTGTCTTGGGGGAGCAGGGGTTCTGGCCTGCACAAGGAGGTGGGGGTTCTGGCCAGCCCCAGCCCCAGCCCCAGTCCAGGGCTCTGCTTCACCCTTGTAGCCCCTCATCTCAGGTCTCCCCCTCCCTGGCTGTTGGCAGCAAGGGCTCAGCTTTGCTCCTTGTGGGCACAGCAGGGCCACATCCCTACCTGCACAGCCCCCAACACAAGTTTTAGAGTCACAGAGGATGTGGGGCCATAGTAGCCCTGCCTGGCTCACGGATGGGCAGAGGTTCTATGCTGGGCATGGCGAGCTGAGGGGCAGGGTCTGCTGGTTCCACATGGACCACAGAGCAGTGTCCCCAGCGCTGGCCCTGCATCAGGCTGCAGGGACAAGGAGCACCGTGTGCAGAACTCCACACCTAGGGATGCGACAAGAACGGTGGTGACCTGGATTCCTTGGCAGACAGCCCTGGAGGAGGTGCTGGCAGCTCCCTGAGACCAGTAATACAACATGGCAGGGATGGGAGACAGAGCTGGGAGCTCTCCCAGGCCCACAGTTAGCCCCGGGGCAGGGCTGTGCCTCACACAGACCCATCCTCACAGCTCCAGGGGCACCACGGGCTCCCAAACAACCTCTGACCAAACGAGCCTGGAGCCCGAAGCTACTGTGGCACAGCAGCAACTCCTAGGAAGCTGCTCAAAACTCAGATTACAAGCATCCCTGACAACCAGAAGACCATGCATGGCCAGGCCTGTGCCTCAAGGGAGTCAGCAGGGAGGGGAAATATAAACTGCTCCCCTGGCAAAAAAAAAAAAATGTAACCTCCCTGAGCTGTGTCAGGGGCCTCTGGTGTGAACTTCCTGCACTGTGACAGGGACCTCGGTGTGAACTCTCTGAGCTGTGTTAGTTTCCTTGAGTGTGAACTCCCTGCACTGTGGCAGGGGCCTCTGAGTCAGTGGAGATGCTCACTGGCAAAGGGTAAAATCTCACTGAATAAAAGGGCCTGAGCTGCAACCTGTGACTAACAAGTGGTTTATCCTAACCCTGGTAGGCCCCTGTGAGGACATAAAACGAGTTCTGAGCAGGGACATCAGAGGCGGCACACTGCAGGGACAGGATTCTCCGAGTCAGACAGTCAAGTCACTAAGTAAACAAGTGAACAGACAGACAACAGGATGGGGCAAGTTGTACCCAGAGTTGCCCACAAGGTATTACTTAAATGTCCAACTTCAACCAAAATTACAAGGCATGCCATGAAACAGAAAACTGACCCCTACCTGGAAAAGGAGCAGGCATCAGAAACTGCACTGGGACAAAGCCAGATGTTGGACTCAGCAGACAGACATCCAAGCAGCCATCCTGACTGTGCCCAATGATCCAAAGAGGACTGGGTGTACAGGCCTGCGGGGCATGTGGCAGACTAAGACAGAGATCGGTGCAGGGCTTTACCAAGGAACAGAACGGAGATTCTGGAGTTGAACAGAATGGAGATTCTGGAGTTGAACAGCACAGTAACCGAGGTGGGACTTCCCTGGCTGCTGTCAACAGTGGATTTGGTAGGAGAAAGAATCGAGGAACTTGAAGACAGATGAGAAGGGAATGTGCAGGCCAAAGGGAAAGTAAGCAGAGCAGAAAACGGGGGATGGCATTCAGTGCACCAGCAAATGCCTAGTGAATGTGGCCTGAGGGACAGAAAGAGAAAGGGAGCAGGAAGTGTCTGTAAAAATAAGTAATAGCTCCGACTCCCAGGCGCGATGGGAAACCTTAACACATCCATCCAAGCCCAGTGAACACCGTGCAGGATGAAAGCAGAGACACAATTAGAATGTTGAAAGCAGCAAGGAGAAAACAGAGCGATCACATCCGAGGGAGCCAGCGAGGCCAGCAGCTGAGTTCCAGAAACCAGGAGGCGGCCGTGGGACACCACTCCAGACTGCTGGCCGTGAAATGTGTCACCCGAGACCCTTAGACCCCGCAAAATCACTTTCCAAACTGCATAGGAAACAGACAACCCAGACACACGAAAGCTAGGAGCCTATGTGGCTAGCTGACCGCCCACGAGAAATTTGGAAAGCTGGTGACATCCGACAGCGATGCAAACCCACATGATGACACAGCCCAGCAAAGTGCATTCACAGAAGAGATGGCATGACGGTGTGCTTCTTCCTTTAACTGGTTTCTAAACGCTTACCAAACACACTGTGCATCTGAGGCGTAGCAGGTAAGCTGCCGCTTGTGACACCAGCATCCCATATGGGCACAGGTTCGAGAACCAGCTGCTCCACTTCCGATCCAGCTCTCTGCATGGCCTGGGAAAGCAGCAGAAGATGGCTCAAGTCCTTGGGCCCCTGCACCCATGTGGGAGACTCAGGAGAAGCTCCTGGCTCCTGGCTTTGGATCGGCGCAGCTCTGGCTGTTGCAGCCAACTTGGGAGTGAACCATTGGATGGAAGACCTCTCTTTCTCTCTCTGTCTCTCTCTCGCTGCCTCTCCTCTCTGTGTAACTCTGACTTTCAAAGAGATAAATGAATCTTTCAAAAAAATAGCATATGCTCAATTTTTTTTTTAAAAAGTGTGAATTGATTGAATAATTCAATCAAAGGACAGATGACCAGAGTGGATAAAGGAAAACAAAATATGTCACATGTGTGTGTGACAGAATATATTCATAGATACACAGATATAAATGTGTATTTTAACCTACACTATATACTGGGTCTTCTATAGGATATAGAGACAGACACATGAGGGCCTTCAAAAAGTCATGAAAAAATGTAATTCAAGATAATGTGAATTTTCCAAGAACATTTGAACTGTCTCATACATATATATATTTACATGTAAATATATATATATACATTACTCTATAGAAGATCCAGTATAGATTTGAAAAGTATAAATTGGTTGAAAGTAAAAGAATGGAAAACACATTGCATGCAAACAACAACCATGAGGGAGCTGGGAAAACTGCAGTAACATCAGAAATAATAGACTTAAAAACAGAAATGCTTCCAGAGGTAAAAGAGACATTTTACAATGATGAACCCACATGCAACTGAGAACAGCACTCCAGCATGTCTGAGACAAGCTGACGGAGCTGAAGGGAGACACAGTGCAACAGCAGTTGTTGAGAACGTCAAAATCCCTCTTCCAGTCTATTACAGAACAAACAGGCAGAAGATAAGCAAGAAAATAAGACTTAATACTTTAAACCAAAAAGACCTAACCAACATTCACTTAGCACTCCATCCAAAGCAGCATACTAAATAACCAGAATCAGGAATGACAGAAAGGGGATTGGCATGTGGCACAGCAGGTAAAGCCACCACTTGCAGTGCCGGCATCCCATATGGGTGCCAGTTACAGTTCCAGCTGCTCCTTTTCCAATCCAGCTCTTGCTAATAGCCTGGGAAAACAGAAGAACATGGCCCAAGTCCTTGGCCCCTGCACCCATGTGGGAGACCCTGAAGAAGCGCCCGGCTCCTGGCTTCGGATCGGCCCAGCTCTGGCCATTTCAGTCATTTGGGGAGTGAACTAGCAGATGGAAGACAACCCCCCCATCTCTCTCTCTCTCTCTCTCTCTCTCTCTCTCTCTCCTCTGCCTCTCTGTAACTCTGCCTTTCAAATAAATAAATAAATCTTTTTTTAAAAAATGTTTAAAAATGACAGAAGGAATATCTTTAAAAATAATAGCATTATTCTCAAGTAGACATGCAATATTCTCCAGGATTGACAACATGGTGTACAATAAAACAAACTTCCAGACGTTTAAAGGCACTGAAATAGCACAAAAAAGTCTAAGAAAAATGGAATTGAATCAGAAATTAAAAAATGAAAAGAAATTTGGGAAATTCATACATAAAAGGAAATTAAACCATATACTCCTAATCAACCAAATGGGTCAAAGAGGAGATCATAAGAAATTAGAGAAACTTTAAAATGAGTGAAAACGAAAGCACAACATATGGAAATCTATGGAATGCAGCTACAGCAGTGCTCAGAGGGAAATGAATAGCCAAACAACCTGACTCTGCCTAAAAACTAGAAAAAGTGCGGCAGGTATTTGGGATGGATGGTTAGACGCTTCTTGGGACTCCTGCATCCTGTACTGCAGTCCCTGGGCTTGAGTCTCAGACCCACGTCTGATTCCAGCTTCCTACTGATGTGCATCCCGGCAGGCACAGGATGAAGGCTCAGGCACTTGGCTCCCTGCCACACACTGGGGAGAACTGGATTGAGTTCCTGGCTCCTGGCTGTAGCCTGGCCCTGGTCTGGCTGTTGCAGGCATTTGGGGAGTGAACTGGCAAATAGAAGATCTCTGTGTCTGTCATACTCTCTCTATCTCTCTAGCTTTCAAATACATAAAATGAATTTTTGAAAAGTTTTTTGAGAAATGAGAAGAATCTTACCAAAAAATTAAGTATGTCAGATAATGGCATTAGTTAGCTTGATTTAACCATTTCACAATGTATACAAATATCAAAACATTACGTAGTAAACCTTAAATACATGCAATGTTTATCAATTATATTCCAATAAATCTGTAAAAAAAAAACAGGAAAAAAATGATTCTTTTCCTTTTGAGTTGATTTGGTACCATTGTTGAAATCAATGGACCGCAAATATAGGCAAGAAGCTTCCTTCTACTCCTGGTTTGCTGAGTGTCTTTTCAGTGTGAAAGTGTGTGGGATTTAGCCAACTAGCATGGAGCTGAAACATCAGTCACCAAGCAATTTATTTTTATTTTTATTTTTTTTGGCTAGAGGTCTTATATCACAGGCTGAGAAACAGCAGGGAGAAGGAAAAGAAGACCCCAGGTGAATCTTAGGAACTTTGTAAAAGGAACCCCTCTCCCCTGCCCCAGCCAGGGCTGCAGCTTTCTTCATCAGGGAGCAGACTGACACACTTGATTTTTAATTTGGGGATGACCAAGATGATACAGATCTTTTAAATCACACAAGAATGCCATTTTGTAGGCATTGACTAATTTTATGGATTTTCATTTATTTGAGAGAGTTTCACCAAGCTCCCATCCTGTGGTGCACAACCCAAGGTGCTTGCAATGGCCACAGCAGGACCAGGCTGAAGCCAGGACGCTGGGAACTCATTCCAGGTCTCCCTAGGGGGTGGCAGGGGCCCCAGGACTTGAATCTCCCCTGATGTCTACTGGGTGCACATCTTAGGGAGGCTGGAGTCAAAAGCGGAGTCTGGACTCAAACCCAGCACTCCAGTGTGTGATGCACGCACCAGTGATGCAGGCCAGTGCCCCCAGGTCCTCTAGAAGCGACCAATTTTCTGTGAGGGTCCCACGGATGGTGCGGGGCTCCGACATGGCTCCTCAGGGCCCTGGGTGCGGCACTCGGGTCGTATGGAGCTTGTTTCCAGGAGGCGAATGAAAGCCCCGTGCTGAGCTCCGGGTGTCCACCCCTCTTCCCAAAGATTCCTCCATGTCTCTGAGGGCTACACAGGGAGTTCTCAGTGCCTTTAAACTTTCACCAGCTCCACACCCAAAACCACCTCGGCCTCCTGGCGACCTGCTTCCCTCCAAGGCCCCAGATGTTCTGCAGGGCAGCGAGGCCGAGTGGACTCGGATCCGTGCTCCCAGGGCTCAGGCACTCACTGGGCTGTGCCAGGGCCTCCTGCTTCCAGCTAATGACCGCCCAGGTGGAGACAACACCTGCGGTTTCCCACACATGTCTGTTGAAAGGATTTAAAAAACAGTGGTTTAGTAGGTTAGGCATCCACCTGTGGTGCTGGCATTCCCAAATGGATGCCGGTTCGATTCCTGCTCCTCTGTTACAGCCTGGGAAAGCAGTAGAAGATGGCTCAAGTGCTTGGGACCCTGCAGCTGCATGAGAAGACTGGAGGAAGCTCCTGACTCCAGATCAGCCCAGCTCAGGCCCTTGAGGCCATTCGGGGAGTGAACCAGTGGATCGAAGACCTCAGCCTCTCTGTAACTTTGCCTCTCAATTAAATAAATCTTTTAAAAAATAGTCATTAAAAAACAGAATCCTTGTAATGAGAAATCTTTCACATTTTTGAGTTCATTGATAACCTTCACAGTTAATACTTTCAGTGAAAAAGCCTGAGATAGATTTTCTCAAACTATTGTCGAGTCTCATATGAAATCGCGACAATAATTCTTGATTTGCAGCACCATTTTAATACAAAAGAACAAATGCCAAGCCAGACAGAAAACAGAAAAAAGTTCACGTTTTACGTGCGGCTCAAAGACAGCGAAAGGTCAGAGATGCCCGAGGTCTGTAAAGTTCATCTGTTCTGAAACGCGGGAATGTGCTGTCTCTCACCTGTACCAGCCAGAGCTGGAGCAGAAAGATCACTGGAACAACAGGTAAGTCCTCAAGGCACTCAGAGGACAGGGGGGTCGATGAGAATGCATCAGACAACCCACAGAAAAGTGGACAAAAGTTACAAATAGAAAATTCACAATGGTTGAAGAAGAGAGACTTGTGGACCAATACAACAGTGACGTCATTTACACACTTGAAATGGAGGGGAGCATCCAGGGTGAGTGATTCAGCCCCAGGGGACAGCTGAGAATGCTCACAGCTTGGGGTGCTGCTGCCATCTAGGGGCCCAGGCCAGGCTGTTGCTCCAATCCCGCCGCGCAGAGCACAGCCAGTCCCACGGCAGAGAACACCACCTGTGACATGGGTGGGGGCCTGAGATACCCAGGAGGAGGTGCAGATCGAGTGTGGCTTTGGATGTAGCTGGTGGGAACCACGTGGAGTGAAGGCGGAGGATGTGTGAGTATTTGGAGGCTCCTGGCTTAGGAAAGCTCTGACCTCAGGACCAAGGAGACGTGTCGGGAATGTGCACGGCAGCAGTCTTCGAGGGTCTAACACGGCTTATCTATCATAGGGGAAAGGATACGCAAACATGAGATATCAAACATACAGTGTAAATTGTAATGCATTACATTGAATAAACTAGGGCACACACATCAACATGGGATCATCTTAGACATAATGTTGACAAGAAAAATAAGTGCCAAAATGGACAATAATGTTTACAGAAAGCTTTAAAGCCTTCAAAACAATATTATCTAAATCCTTATCAAAATCTCAATGACATTTTGGGCAGAAATAGGAAAATGCATCCTAAAAATCATATGGAATTCCAGGGGCCTGCACTGTGGCACAGCAGGTTAAGCTGCTGCCTGTGACATCGGAGTCCCTGTGAGCAATGGCTGGAGTTGCGGCTGCTCCACTGCTGCTCCAGCTCCCTACTGGTGTGCTTGGTAAGGCAGTGGAGGACGGCCCAAGTGCGTAGGTCCCTGCGAGCCACACAGCAGACCAGAATGGAGTTCCTGGTTCCTGGCCTCAGCCTGGCCCAGCCCTGACTGTCGTGGCCATATAGGGAGTGAACCAGCAGATGGAAGATCTCTTCTCTCTGTAACTATGCCTTTCAAATAAATAAATAAATCCTTAAAAAATCATATGGAATTCCGAGAGATCACAATTAGCCAAAACAATCCTCAAAAGAGAAAAGCTGGAGGACTCCTGCTTCCTGATTTCGAATTTTACGAGCAAGGCCCAGTGATCAGGCACAAAGTGAGACATAGGTCCAGAGCACGCATCAAGAGCTCAGAAATAAAGCTGTGAATATGTGCTCAAATGGTTCTCGACATGGGCGCTGAGACCACACAACAGGGAATCTTTTTTTAAGATTTACTTTATTTAATTGAAAGGCAGAGTTACAGAGAGAGAGAGAGAGAGAGAGAGAGAGAGAGAGAGATGGAGAGAGATCATCCATCTGCTGGTTCACTCCTGAAAAGGGCACAGTGGTCAAGGCTGAGCTGAAGCCAGGAGCCAGGAGCTTCTTCCAGATCTCCCACACGGTGCAGGGGCCCAGGGACTTGGACCATCTTCCCCTGCTGTCCCAGACGTTTTAGCAGGGAGCTGGATTGGAACTGGAGCAGCCGGACTTGAACCAGTGCCGGTATGGCACGCTGGCCTCGCAGGTGGTGGCTTTACCAGCTATGCTACAACACCGCCCCACTGGTACCATTTATTGAAAAGATTCTTGGCTGGGATTGTGGTGTGGTGGGTAAAGCCACTGCCTGCAACACCAGCATCCCATAGGGATGCTGGTTCAAGTCCCAGCTGTTCCACTTCCATTCCAGCTCCCTGTTGAAATGCCTGGAAAATCAGTGGAAGATGACCCAAGTCCCTGGGTCCCTGCACCCACGTGGGAGACCCGGAAGACACTTTTGACTTCAGCCTGGCCCAGTCCCAGCTATTGTGACCATTTTGGGAATGAACCAGCAGATGAAGGACCTCTCTCTCTCTCTCTCTCTCTCTCTCTCTGTGTGTGTGTGTGTGTAACTCTAAGTTTCAAATAAATAAATAAACCTCTAAAAAAGTTTTTAAAAATGGCAGTGGTTAATCTGGATATCCACGGGCAAAGAAATGAAGCTGGACTCTTACCCCACACCCCATATAACAAATGAACCTAAAATGTACCAATCTATGACCTAAATAGAAGCCTAAAGCTATACAACTCTTAGGAGAACCAACGGAAAAATAGACAAATTGAACTTCATGAAATATTTAATTTTGTGTCATCACTGAGGACCATAGATGGGGCTTTCTTGTGGCTGCAGGGATGCCACTCAGCAAGAGGGCTCTGTGGCACTGCCAGGCTCACTGGTGACATCGTGGTGACCATGGAATTACATTTTGGATGGCATTTTATTTTACTTTATTTTTTACTTTATTTTTTATTTTATTTTATTTTTTGACAGGCAGAGTGGACAGTGAGAGAGAGACAGAGAGAAAGGTCTTCCTTGTCCATTTGTTCACCCCTCCCCCCCTCAATGGTTGCTGCAGCCAGCACACCGCATTGATCCGAAGCCAGGAGCCAGGTGCTTCCTCCTGGTTTCCCATGCAGGTGCAGGGTCCAAGCACTTGAGCCATCCTCCACTGCACTCCTGGGCCACAGCAGAGAGCTGGACTGGAAGAGGGGCAACTGGGACAGAATTTGGCGCCCTGACCAGGACTAGAAGTCGGGGTGCTAGTGCTGCAGGCAGAGGATTAGCCTATTGAACCGCGGCACTGGCCTATTTTATTTTAAATATGGTTTATTTATCTGAACAGCAGACAGAGAGGGAGAGACAGAGAGAGAGAGACATCTTCCATCTGCTGTTTTACTCCCCAAATGGCTGCAATGGCCAGGGTTGGACAAGGCTAAGCCAGGAGCCAGAAGCTTCATCTGGATCTCCCGCTTGGGCAAGAACCCAAGTACTTGGACCATTTTCTGCTGCCTTCCCAGGCGCATTAGCAGGGAGCTGGATCAGAAGTGGAGCATTCAGGACTTGAACCAGCACTGTGGTATGAGTTGAAGGTGACAGCGTGAACCAGTGCATCCTGTCAGCTGCCATGGCATTTTACACGTGTGTGTCGACTGGACATCATACAGAAAAGAGCATGTATTGAAGGAGAAATCTGACACATGTCCCCTCTTTTTTGCTCATTGCTGATTTCCTTAACAGCCGAAGTCAACAACATAGACATGAGCCTCCTTTTTGCATCAAGCCCTGCCTCAGAGCAGAACACCTGCTACATTGACCCAGGCAGGACTTCCCCCTCTGTCTCTCAGATGCAGAAGCAGGTCCTGGGGTCTCATGTGAGAATCCCTGCAACAGAATTGGCTTAGTGACCACACTGGGTCTCGAGGGCTCAGTGGCTCTGTTACCAGAGAATGGCAGGGTTCTTGTCTTCGCGCTAGAAAGAATTCAGGCGTGAGACAGAGTAGTGCAAAGTAAAATAGCAAAGTTTATTCGGGTAGGGACATCTGTAAGAACGGATGGGCACCTCTCCAGACAGGACCTGAGAGTGCCCAGTTGCTGGGACTGGGGAGGGAGGAGCGAGGTTACATGGTTGAGTGGAGAGATTATACCCGGGCAGGCCAGGCGGGCAGCTCAGCAGAGAGGCAGAGGACTGAGCGTGCAGTCCTGTTGAGGCTAGGAGTTTTTAAGGAGATGGGTCTTTGTCTTCACACATCTCCTCCTGAGACAAAGGATTTTATGGTTGTAAATATTAAGAAGCTCCTATCTGAGTGTTCCCCTGAAGGTATCAGACAGGAGGAAACCTAGCTGGTGCCATCCTCAGTTTAGAGGAAGATGGGAAGGACCCCCTGGAGAATGGGGATCCAGGAGCAGGGTATTTGAAATGCAGATACTGGGCTGCACCTGGCAGGTTATCAGGTAGAAGGGGGCAGGGCAGGATGCGAATACAGGGCTGCCCCCGAAACATTGTCAGGATGACTTTGAGATGCAGATGCATATGCTGGATATAGACGTCTTCTCTTTAGGCCTTTATGCCACACACACATAAGCTCATATCTGATTTCCTACCTAACAGCTCCCCTCTGGAAGCTCACCATCCATCGTGGGGCACAAGTCAGTGTGGGGTGGGGCCAGCCTGTGATACATGTGTCAGGGCCAGGAGCTCGGACTGGGACGTCTGAGAGCTTTTTCCAAGCGGTCACAGCAGCCCTTGCCATTGAGCAAGGAGGAAGTCCCTTGGATTTGCAAATGTCATTTTACAAGCACTTCCAAGCCAGCTGTGAAAGATCTATTCCGTGGGGTGGTAAGACCATTCCCCACCCCTACCCCCCCCCCAGGCATGGGGACGCTGACAGCTGGGTCAGGACAGACAGGGGCAAATACAACAGAAGACAGAAAGTCTGTGACAGAAAATGTCCCTCCAGGTCCCTCTTGAGATTCGGTGCTGCGGGGCTCCCTAAGGGAAGAGGAGCTTGGAGCTGCAGGCCAGACCCCCAGGGCGGCTCAGGTGGGTTGGGGCCTGCGGGGCTTGTAGAGGCCTCGAGAAGTGCCCTGGGGACATAGGTGGGCGGTAACCAAAGTCAGGAGGGAGAACAGAGGTTTCCATGGAGACTCTGGGACAAGCTCTGCTGCTGAATGGAGCTGGAGAAACAGAGAATGCTGCTGGCCCTAACACAGGTCACTGGCCACGGTTTACCTGATTCCCTCAGGTCTCACAGCACATACACAGGGGGCCAAGAACCACGGTGTTGGCCACAGCTGGACAGGGCACTGCCTGCACCCAGTGGCCAGGGCTGAGGGCTGTTTCTGAAGGAGGGGTCTCTGGAGGTCCTAGCGAAAGTGGCTGGAGCGTGTGTCTGGCTCGTCTGGTCACTGCTTGGAAGTGCAGTGTGTGTGTGTGTGTGTGTGTGTGTGTGCAGTCATCCACAGCACGCACGTGTGCAGGTAGCTGTGCTCCTCAGCACGTGCTGTCACCTGCCTCAGCACCGAGGTCCTGGCTGCTTGTCCGGTGCCTGCTGGCCCCAACCAGCCTGGTGGGTCCTGGGCACGTGCACAGGCTGCTGGCTGGATGTGCTGGTGTCAGGGGCAGCCCCAGCCTTCCTTGATGCTGCTCTGCACTTGTGGGCAGGGATTTGGGGGAGCTGTTCCAGGAGCAGCTCCACGAAGGCTTAGCTCCACCCTGAGTCAGCACAGCTGTCCCCTGAGGAGCCTCCTGCGTCTGAATCCTGCTCACTTCCACCCTTCAATTTCGCTTCTGCAGACAGTTGCACTTGTTGCCTCCACCTCCACTATGAACCTCCAGTGTGGGTTTCCTTTTAAAGACTCCACTGCATCGCTAACTTCTCCACTTTGGATACTTGTCACATATTGGTTTTGGTCATTCCTGTTTTTTATATTATTTTATTTTATTTTTCTACTTCCAAAAAAGATTTTGAGAGATAGGAGGTGAGGGAAGAAGAGAGAACTCTCATCGCCGGTTCACTCCCCATTTGCTCACAACAACCAGGACTGGGCTGGGGCCGGAGCCAACAGCCAGGAATGCAATCTGGGTCTCTCAGGGGAGTGCCAGGAGCCCAGTCAATGGGGCCATCACTGCTGCCTCCCAGGGTCTGCACTGGCAGGAAGCTAGGGTTCAGGAGCCAGAGCGAGGTGTCAAACCCAGGCGGTCTGCTGTGGGATATGGATATGCTAATGATTAGCTCAGAAGGTTTCTCAATTTTTATATGCATGAGTTCCTCAAGTGAGGATTTATGGGTCATTGGGATAATTTTCT
Organism: Sylvilagus floridanus; assembly: GCA_949820135.1. Lineage (NCBI taxonomy): Eukaryota > Metazoa > Chordata > Mammalia > Lagomorpha > Leporidae > Sylvilagus > Sylvilagus floridanus. The sequence continues at coordinate 122,901,145 of OX463238.1, read as the reverse complement.
CACCACACCATCCTGAGGCCCATTGGTATCCATTCATTGTGGTGGTAGCCATATAAGTTTCACACACAGGATCCCTAGTTCCAGGGAGTCCTGACGGTACAGGAAGATAAGACATCACATCAGCCCAAACAAAGATGAAGCTCTCAGAGAGGGATAGGTGCTCACAGCGTGTGAAGAGGCAAACAGGTGCTCACAGCAGGTGTAGGTGCAGAGGTGCAGGTGCTGAAAGAAGGTAGAGGTTCAGAGAGGGGCAGGTGCTCATAGCAGGTGTAGGAGCAGAGAGGGACAAGTGCTCAAAGCAGGTGTAGGTGCAGAGGGACAGCTACTCACAGGAAGTGTCCATGCAGAGAGCGGCAGATGTTTACAGCAAATGTAGGAGCTGAGGGACAGGTGCTGACAGCAGGTGTAGGTGCAGAGAGGGGCAGGTGCTCAGAGCAGGTGTAGGTGTAGAGAGCGACAGGTGCTCAGAACAGGTGTAGGTGTAGAGAGGGACAGGTGCTGACAGCAAGTGTAGGTGTAGAGGGACAGGAGCTCACAGGAGGTGTAAGTGCAGAGAGGGACAGGTGCTGACAGCAGGTGTAGCTGCAGAGAGGGACAGGTGCTGACAGCAGGTGTAGGTGTAGAGGGGGACAGGTGCTGACAGCAAGTGTAGGTGTAGAGGGACAGGAACTCACAGGAAGTGTAGGTGCAGAGAGGGACAGGTGCTGACAGCAGGTGTAGCTGCAGAGAGGGACAGGTGCTGACAGCAGGTGTAGGTGCAGAGAGGGACAGGTGCTGACAGCAGGTGTAGGTGCACAGCAGCAGGTGCTGACAGCAAGTGTAGGTGCAGAGGGGCAGATGCTCACAGCAGCTATACGTGCAGAGAGGGGCAGGTGCTGACAGCAGGTGTAGGTGCAGAGGAAGAGGTGCTCACAGCAGGTGTAGGTGCACAGAGGGACAGGTGCTCACAGCAGGTGTAGGTGCAGAGAATGACAGGTGCTCACAGCAGGTGTAGGTGCAGAGAGGGACAGGTGCTGACAGCAGGTGTAGGTGCAGAGAATGACAGGTGCTCACAGCAGGTGTAGGTGCAGAGAGGGACAGGTGCTCACAGCAGGTGTAGGTGCAGAGAGGGACAGGTGCTCACAGCAGGTTTAGGTGCAGAGAGGGACAGGTGCTCACAGCAGGTGTAGGTGCAGAGAGGGACAGGTGCTGACAGCAGGTGTAGGTGCAGAGGGACAGGTGCTGACAGCAGGTGTAGGTGCAGAGAGGGACAGGTGCTCACAGCAGGTGTAGGTGCAGAGGGACAGGTGTTCACAGCAGGTGTAGGTGTAGAGAGGGACAGGTGCTGACAGCAGGTGTAGGTGCAGAGAGGGACAGGTGCTCACAGCAGGTGTAGGTGCAGAGAGGGACAGGTGCTGACAGCAGGTGTAGGTGCAGAGGGACAGGTGCTGACAGCAGGTGTAGGTGCAGAGGATCAGGTGCTCACAGCAGGTGTAGGTGTAGAGAGGGACAGGTGCTGACAGCAGGTGTAGGTGCAGAGAGGGACAGGTGCTGACAGCAAGTGTAGGTGCAGAAGGACAGGTGCTCACAGCAGGTGTAAGTGCAGAGAGGGACAGGTGCTCACAGGAGGTGTAGGTGCAGAGGGACAGGTGCTCACAGCAGGTGTAGGTGCAGAGAGGGACAGGTGCTCACAGCAGGTGTAGGTGTAGAGAGGGACAGGTGCTGACAGCAGGTGTAGGTGCAGAAGGACAGGTGCTGACAGCAGGTGTAGGTGCAGAGGTGCAGGTGCTGACAGCAGGTGTAGGTGCAGAGGGACAGGTGCTCACAGCAGGTGTAGGTGCAGAGGGACAGGTGCTCACAGCAGGTGTAGGTGCAGAGAGGGACAGGTGCTCACAGCAGGTGTAGGTGTAGAGAGGGACAGGTGCTGACAGCAGGTGTAGGTGCAGAAGGACAGGTGCTCACAGCAGGTGTAGGTGCAGAGGGACAGGTGCTCACAGCAGGTGTAGGTGCAGAGAGGGAAGGTGGAGACAGCAGGTGTAGGTGCAGAGAGGGACAGGTGCTCACAGCAGGTGTAGCTGCAGAGAGGGACAGGTGCTCACAGCAGGTGTAGGTGCAGAGAGGGACAGGTGCTCACAGCAGGTGTAGGTGCAGAGAGGGACAGGTGCTCACAGCAGGTGTAGGTGCAGAGGGACAGGTGCTCACAGCAGGTGTAGGTGCAGAGAGGGACAGGTGCTCACAGCAGGTGTAGGTGCAGAGAGGGACAGGTGCTCACAGCAGGTGTAGGTGCAGAGGGACAGGTGCTCACAGCAGGTGTAGGTGCAGAGGTGCAGGTGCTGACAGCAGGTGTAGGTGCAGAGAGGGACAGGTGCTCACAGCAGGTGTAGGTGCAGAGGGACAGGTGCTCACAGCAGGTGTAGGTGCAGAGAGGGACAGGAGCTCACAGCAGGTGTAGGTGCAGAGAGGGACAGGAGCTCACAGCAGGTGTAGGTGCAGAGAGGGACAGGTGCTCACAGCAGGTGTAGGTGCAGAGAGGGACAGGTGCTGACAGCAGGTGTAGGTGCAGAGAGGGACAGGAGCTCACAGCAGGTGTAGGTGCAGAGAGGGACAGGTGCTCACAGCAGGTGTAGGTGCAGAGAGGGACAGGTGCTGACAGCAGGTGTAGGTGCAGAGGGACAGGTGCTGACAGCAGGTGTAGGTGCAGAGAGGGACAGGTGCTGACAGCAAGTGTAGGTGCAGAGAGGGACAGGTGCTCACAGCAGGTGTAGGTGCAGAGGGACAGGTGCTCACAGCAGGTGTAGGTGCAGAGGGACAGGTGCTCACAGCAGGTGTAGGTGCAGAGAGGGACAGATGCGGACAGCAGGTGTAGGTGCAGAGAGGGACAGATGCGGACAGCAGGTGTAGGTGCAGAGAGGGACAGATGCGGACAGCAGGTGTAGGTGCAGAGAGGGACAGGTGCTGACAGCAGGTGTAGGTGCAGAGAGGGACAGGTGCTGACAGCAGGTGTAGGTGCAGAGAGGGACAGGTGCTCACAGCAGGTGTAGGTGCAGAGAGGGACAGGTGCTCACAGCAGGTGTAGGTGCAGAGAGGGACAGGTGCTGACAGCAGGTGTAGGTGCAGAGAGGGACAGGTGCTGACAGCAGGTGTAGGTGCAGAGGGACAGATGCGGACAGCAGGTGTAGGTGCAGAGGGACAGGTGCTCACAGCAGGTGTAGGTGCAGAGAGGGACAGGTGCCGACAGCAGGTGTAGGTGAAGAGAGGGACAGGTGCTGACAGCAGGTGTAGGTGCAGAGAGGGACAGGTGCTCACAGCAGGTGTAGGGGCAGAGGGACAGGTGCTCACAGCAGGTGTAGGTGCAGAGGTGCAGGTGCTCACAGCAGGTGTAGGTGCAGAGAGGGGCAGGTGCTCACAGCAGGTGTAGGTGCAGAGGGACAGGTGCTCACAGCAGGTGTAGGTGCAGAGGGACAGGTGCTCACAGCAGGTGTAGGTGCAGAGAGGGACAGATGCGGACAGCAGGTGTAGGTGCAGAGAGGGACAGGTGCTGACAGCAGGTGTAGGTGTAGAGAGGGACAGGAGCTCACAGCAGGTGTAGGTGCAGAGAGGGACAGGTGCTCACAGCAGGTGTAGGTGCAGAGGTGCAGGTGCTGACAGCAGGTGTAGGTGCAGAGGGACAGGTGCTCACAGCAGGTGTAGGTGCACAGAGGGACAGGTGCTCACAGCAGGTGTAGGTGCAGAGGGACAGGTGCTGACAGCAGGTGTAGGTGCAGAGAGGGGCAGGTGCTCACAGCAGGTGTAGGTGCAGAGGGACAGGTGCTGACAGCAGGTGTAGGTGCAGAGAGGGACAGGTGCCGACAGCAGGTGTAGGTGCAGAGAGGGACAGGTGCTGACAGCAGGTGTAGGTGCAGAGAGGGACAGGTGCTGACAGCAGGTGTAGGTGCAGAGAGGGACAGGTGCTGACAGCAGGTGTAGGTGCAGAGAGGGACAGGAGCTCACAGCAGGTGTAGGTGCAGAGGGACAGGTGCTCACAGCAGGTGTAGGTGCAGAGAGGGACAGGTGCTCACAGCAGGTGTAGGTGCAGAGGGACAGGTGCCCACAGCAGGTGTAGGTGCAGAGAGGGACAGGTGCTGAAAGAAGGTGTAGGTGCAGAGAGGGACAGGTGCTCACAGCAGGTGTAGGTGCAGAGAGGGACAGGTGCTGACAGCAGGTGTAGGTGCAGAGAGGGACAGGTGCTCACAGCAGGTGTAGGTGCAGAGGTGCAGGTGCTGAAAGAAGGTAGAGGTTCAGAGAGGGGCAGGTGCTCATAGCAGGTGTAGGAGCAGAGAGGGACAAGTGCTCAAAGCAGGTGTAGGTGCAGAGGGACAGCTACTCACAGGAAGTGTCCATGCAGAGAGCGGCAGATGTTTACAGCAAATGTAGGAGCTGAGGGACAGGTGCTGACAGCAGGTGTAGGTGCAGAGAGGGGCAGGTGCTCAGAGCAGGTGTAGGTGCAGAGAGCGACAGGTGCTCACAGCAGGTGTAGGTGTAGAGAGGGACAGGTGCTGACAGCAAGTGTAGGTGTAGAGGGACAGGTGCTCACAGGAGGTGTAAGTGCAGAGAGGGACAGGTGCTGACAGCAGGTGTAGCTGCAGAGAGGGACAGGTGCTGACAGCAGGTGTAGGTGCAGAGAGGGACAGGTGCTGACAGCAGGTGTAGGTGTAGAGGGGGACAGGTGCTGACAGCAAGTGTAGGTGTAGAGGGACAGGAGCTCACAGGAAGTGTAGGTGCAGAGAGTGACAGGTGCTGACAGCAGGTGTAGGTGCAGAGGGACAGGTGCTCACAGCAGGTGTAGGTGCAGAGAGGGACAGGTGTTCACAGCAGGTGTAAGTGCAGAGAGGGACAGGTGTTCACAGCAGGTGTAGGTGCAGAGAGGGACAGGTGCTCACAGCAGGTGTAGGTGCAGAGAGGGACAGGTGCTCACAGCAGGTGTAAGTGCAGAGAGGGACAGGTGCTGACAGCAGGTGTAGGTGCAGAGGGACAGGTGCTCACAGCAGGTGTAGGTGCAGAGGTGCAAGTGCTCACAGCAGGTGTAGGTGCAGAGGGACAGGTGCTCACAGCAGGTGTAGGTGCAGAGAGGGGCAGGTGCTCACAGCAGGTGTAGGTGCAAAGAGATGCAGGTGCTCACAGCAGGTGTAGGTGCAGAGAGGGACAGGTGCCCACAGCAGGTGTAGGTGCAGAGAGGGACAGGTGCTGACAGCAGGTGTAGGTGCAGAGAGGGACAGGTGCTGACAGCAGGTGTAGGTGCAGAGAGGGACAGGTGCTGACAGCAGGTGTAGGTGCAGAGGGACAGGTACTCACAGCAGGTGTAGGTGCAGAGAGGGACAGGTGCTGACAGCAGGTGTAGGTGCAGAGAGGGACAGGTGCTGACAGCAGGTGTAGGTGCAGAGGGACAGGTGCTCAAGCAGGTGTAGGTGCAGAGAGGTGCAGGTGCTCACAGCAGGTGTAGGTGCAGAGGGACAGGTGCTCACAGCAGGTGTAGGTGCAGAGAGGGACAGGTGCTCACAGCAGGTGTAGGTGCACAGAGGGACAGGTGCTGACAGCAGGTGTAGGTGCAGAGAGGGACAGGTGCTGACAGCAGGTGTAGGTGCAGAGAGGGACAGGTGCTCACAGCAGGTGTAGGTGCACAGAGGGACAGGTGCTGACAGCAGGTGTAGGTGCAGAGAGGGACAGGTGCTCACAGCAGGTGTAGGTGCACAGAGGGACAGGTGCTGACAGCAGGTGTAGGTGCAGAGAGGGACAGGTGCTGACAGCAGGTGTAGGTGCACAGAGGGACAGGTGCTCACAGCAGGTGTAGGTGCAGAGGGACAGGTGCTGACAGCAGGTGTAGGTGCAGAGGGACAGGTGCTCACAGCAGGTGTAGGTGCAGAGGTGCAAGTGCTCACAGCAGGTGTAGGTGCAGAGGGACAGGTGCTCACAGCAGGTGTAGGTGCAGAGAGGGGCAGGTGCTCACAGCAGGTGTAGGTGCAAAGAGATGCAGGTGCTCACAGCAGGTGTAGGTGCAGAGAGGGACAGGTGCCCACAGCAGGTGTAGGTGCAGAGAGGGACAGGTGCTGACAGCAGGTGTAGCTGCAGAGAGGGACAGGTGCTGACAGCAGGTGTAGGTGCAGAGAGGGGCAGGTGCTGACAGCAGGTGTAGGTGCAGAGGGACAGGTGCTCACAGCAGGTGTAGGTGCAGAGGGACAGGTGTTCACAGCAGGTGTAGGTGCAGAGAGGGACAGGTGCTGACAGCAGGTGTAGGTGCAGAGAGGGACAGGAGCTCACAGCAGGTGTAGGTGCAGAGAGGGACAGGTGCTGACAGCAGGTGTAGGTGCAGAGAGGGACAGGAGCTCACAGCAGGTGTAGGTGCAGAGAGGGACAGGTGCTGACAGCAGGTGTAGGTGCAGAGGGACAGGTGCTCACAGCAGGTGTAGGTGCAGAGAGGGGCAGGTGCTCACAGCAGGTGTAGGTGCAGAGGGACAGGTGTTCACAGCAGGTGTAAGTGCAGAGAGGGACAGGTGCTGACAGCAGGTGTAGGTGCAGAGAGGGACAGGAGCTCACAGCAGGTGTAGGTGCAGAGAGGGACAGGAGCTCACAGCAGGTGTAGGTGCAGAGGGACAGGTGCTGACAGCAGGTGTAGGTGCAGAGGGACAGGTGCTCACAGCAGGTGTAGGTGCAGAGGTGCAGGTGCTCACAGCAGGTGTAGGTGCAGAGAGGGACAGGTGCTCACAGCAGGTGTAGGTGTAGAGGGACAGGTGCTCACAGCAGGTGTAGGTGCAGAGGGACAGGTGCTGACAGCAGGTGTAGGTGCAGAGAGGTGCAGGTGCTCACAGCAGGTGTAGGTGTAGAGGGACAGGAGCTCACAGCAGGTGTAGGTGCAGAGAGGGACAGGTGCTGACAGCAGGTGTAGGTGCAGAGGGACAGGTGCTCACAGCAGGTGTAGGTGCAGAGGGACAGGTGCTGACAGCAGGTGTAGGTGCAGAGAGGGACAGGTGCTCACAGCAGGTGTAGGTGCAGAGAGGGACAGGTGCTCACAGCAGGTGTAGGTGCAGAGAGGGACAGGTGCTCACAGCAGGTGTAGGTGCAGAGAGGGAAGGTGGAGACAGCAGGTGTAGGTGCAGAGAGGGACAGGTGCCCACAGCAGGTGTAGGTGCAGAGAGGGAAGGTGGAGACAGCAGGTGTAGGTGCAGAGAGGGACAGGTGCTCACAGCAGGTGTAGGTGCAGAGGTTCAGGTGCTGACAGCAGGTGTAGGTGCAGAGAGGGACAGGTGCTGACAGCAGGTGTAGGTGCAGAGGTGCAAGTGCTCACAGCAGGTGTAGGTGCAGAGGGACAGGTGCTGACAGCAGGTGTAGGTGCAGAGGTGCAGGTGCTGACAGCAGGTGTAGGTGCAGAGAGGGACAGGTGCCCACAGCAGGTGTAGGTGCAGAGAGGGAAGGTGGAGACAGCAGGTGTAGGTGCAGAGAGGGACAGGTGCTCACAGCAGGTGTAGGTGCAGAGGTTCAGGTGCTGACAGCAGGTGTAGGTGCAGAGAGGGACCGGTGCTGACAGCAGGTGTAGGTGCAGAGAGGGACAGGTGCCCACAGCAGGTGTAGGTGCAGAGAGGGAAGGTGGAGACAGCAGGTGTAGGTGCAGAGAGGGACAGGTGCTCACAGCAGGTGTAGGTGCAGAGGTGCAGGTGCTGAGAGCAGGTGTAGGTGCAGAGAGGGACAGGTGCTGATAGCAGGTGTAGGTGCAGAGAGGGACAGGTGCTCACAGCAGGTGTAGGTGCAGAGGGACAGGTGCTGACAGCAGGTGTAGGTGCAGAGAGGGACAGGTGCTCACAGTAGGTGTAGGTGCAGAGGTGCAGGTGCTGAAAGAAGGTAGAGGTTCAGAGAGGGGCAGGTGCTCATAGCAGGTGTAGGAGCAGAGAGGGACAAGTGCTCAAAGCAGGTGTAGGTGCAGAGGGACAGCTACTCACAGGAAGTGTCCATGCAGAGAGCGGCAGATGTTTACAGCAAATGTAGGAGCTGAGGGACAGGTGCTGACAGCAGGTGTAGGTGCAGAGAGGGGCAGGTGCTCAGAGCAGGTGTAGGTGCAGAGAGCGACAGGTGCTCACAGCAGGTGTAGGTGTAGAGAGGGACAGGTGCTGACAGCAAGTGTAGGTGTAGAGGGACAGGTGCTCACAGGAGGTGTAAGTGCAGAGAGGGACAGGTGCTGACAGCAGGTGTAGCTGCAGAGAGGGACAGGTGCTGACAGCAGGTGTAGGTGTAGAGGGGGACAGGTGCTGACAGCAAGTGTAGGTGTAGAGGGACAGGAGCTCACAGGAAGTGTAGGTGCAGAGAGTGACAGGTGCTGACAGCAGGTGTAGGTGCAGAGGGACAGGTGCTGACTGCAGGTGTAGGTGCAGAGAGGGACAGGTGCTGACAGCAGGTGTAGGTGCAGAGAGGGACAGGTGCTGACAGCAGGTGTAGGTGCAGAGAGGGACAGGTGCTCACAGCAGGTGTAGGTGCAGAAGGACAGGTGCTCACAGCAGGTGTAGGTGCAGAGGTGCAAGTGCTCACAGCAGGTGTAGGTGCAGAGAGGGACAGGTGCTCACAGCAGGTGTAGGTGCAGAGAGGGACAGGTGCTGACAGCAGGTGTAGGTGCAGAGAGGGACAGGTGCTGACAGCAGGTGTAGGTGCAGAGAGGGACAGGTGCTGACAGCAGGTGTAGGTGCAGAGAGGGACAGGTGCTGACAGCAGGTGTAGGTGCAGAGAGGGACAGGTGCTGACAGCAGGTGTAGGTGCAGAGAGGGACAGGTGCTGACAGCAGGTGTAGGTGCAGAGGTGCAGGTGCTGACAGCAGGTGTAGGTGCAGAGAGGGACAGGTGCTCACAGCAGGTGTAGGTGCAGAGAGGGACAGGTGCTCACAGCAGGTGTAGGTGCAGAGAGGGACAGGTGCTGACAGCAGGTGTAGGTGCAGAGAGGAACAGGTGCTGACACCAGGTGTAGGTGCAGAGGTGCAGGTGCTGACAGCAGGTGTAGGTGCAGAGAGGGACAGGTGCTCACAGCAGGTGTAGGTGCAGAGGGACAGGTGCTGACAGCAGGTGTAGGTGCAGAGGGACAGGTGCTGACAGCAGGTGTAGGTGCAGAGGGACAGGAGCTCACAGCAGGTGTAGGTGCACAGAGGGACAGGTGCTGACAGCAGGTGTAGGTGCAGAGAGGGACAGGTGCTCACAGCAGGTGTAGGTGCAGAGGGACAGGTGCTCACAGCAGGTGTAGGTGCAGAGGGACAGGTGCTGACAGCAGGTGTAGGTGCAGAGGTGCAGGTGCTCACAGCAGGTGTAGGTGCAGAGAGGGACAGGTGCTCACAGCAGGTGTAGGTGCAGAGGGACAGGTGCTCACAGCAGGTGTAGGTGCAGAGGTGCAGGTGCTGACAGCAGGTGTAGGTGCAGAGGGACAGGTGCTGACAGCAGGTGTAGGTGCAGAGGGACAGGAGCTCACAGCAGGTGTAGGTGCACAGAGGGACAGGAGCTCACAGCAGGTGTAGGTGCAGAGAGGGACAGGTGCTCACAGCAGGTGTAGGTGCAGAGGTGCAGGTGCTGACAGCAGGTGTAGGTGCAGAGGGACAGGTGCTGACAGCAGGTGTAGGTGCAGAGGGACAGGAGCTCACAGCAGGTGTAGGTGCACAGAGGGACAGGAGCTCACAGCAGGTGTAGGTGCAGAGAGGGGCAGGTGCTCACAGCAGGTGTAGGTGCAGAGGGACAGGTGCTGACAGCAGGTGTAGGTGCAGAGGGACAGGTGCTCACAGCAGGTGTAGGTGAGAGAGGGACAGGTGCTCACAGCAGGTGTTGGTGCAGAGAGGGACAGGTGCTGACAGCAGGTGTAGGTGCAGAGAGGGACAGGTGCTCACAGCAGGTGTAGGTGCAGAGGTGCAGGTGCTGACAGCTGGTGTAGGTGAAGAGAGGGACAGGTGCTGACAGCAAGTGTAGGTGCAGAGAGGGACAGGTGCTCACAGCAGGTGTAGGTGCAGAGAGGGACAGGTGCTGACAGCAGGTGTAGGTGCAGAGAGGGACAGGTGCTCACAGCAGGTGTAGGTGCAGAGAGGGACAGGTGCTCACAGCAGGTGAAGGTGCAGAGATGGACAGGTGCTGACAGCAGGTGTAGGTGAGAGAGGGACAGGTGCTGACAGCAGGTGTAGGTGCAGAGGGACAGGTGCTCACAGCAGGTGTAGGTGAGAGAGGGACAGGAGCTGACAGCAGGTGTAGGTGCAGAGAGGGACAGGTGCTCACAGCAGGTGTAGGTGCAGAGGGACAGGTGCTCACAGCAGGTGTAGGTGCAGAGAGGGACAGGTGCTGACACCAGGTGTAGTTGCAGAGAGGGACAGGTGCTCACAGCAGGTGTAGGTGCAGAGAGGGACAGGTGCTCACAGCAGGTGTAGGTGCAGAGAGGGACAGGTGCCCACAGCAGGTGTAGGTGCAGAGAGGGACAGGTGCTGACAGCAGGTGTAGGTGCAGAGAGGGGCAGGTGCTCACAGCAGGTGTAGGTGCAGAGAGGGACAGGTGCTCACAGCAGGTGTAGGTGCAGAGAGGGGCAGGTGCTCACAGCAGGTGTAGGTGCAGAGAGGGGCAGGTGCTCACAGCAGGTGTAGGTGAAGAGATGGACAGGTGCTCACAGCAGGTGAAGGTGCAGAGGGACAGGTGCTGACAGCAGGTGTAGGTGTAGAGAGGGACAGGTGCTGACAGCAAGTGTAGGTGTAGAGGGACAGGAACTCACAGGAAGTGTAGGTGCAGAGAGTGACAGGTGCTGACAGCAGGTGTAGGTGCAGAGAGGTGCAGGTGCTCACAGCAGGTGTAGGTGCAGAGAGGGACAGGTGCTGACAGCAGGTGTAGCTGCAGAGAGGGGCAGGTGCTGACAGCAGGTGTAGGTGCAGAGAGGGACAGGTGCTGACAGCAGGTGTAGGTGCAGAGGGACAGGTGCTCACAGCAGGTGTAGGTGCAGAGAGGGACAGGTGCTCACAGGAGGTGTAGGTGCAGAGGGACAGGTGCTGACAGCAGGTGTAGAGGTAGTGAGGGACAGGTGCTTACAGCAGGTGAATTTGGAGAGAGGGGACAGTTCCTTACAGCAGCTGTACATGGAGAGAGAACAGGTCCTCACCTTGGGCATACAGGGTGAGAGTTGACTTACCGTAGGGGCTGTCCCTCGTCTCAGGGTTTGACAAATATATGACATTTTTCTAACAGGTTGCTTGTCGTCATCTGTTTGGAAAGTCGGTGTGTATAAATAAATGAATAGTGAAAGTGCACCTCTTTGCATGTCAGTTATATCTCAGTTCAAGGGCAGATGTACACTTGCTGGTCCTGAGGGGCAGGCATTGCTCCCTGTTTTAGGTAGGAAGTCAGATATGAGCTTATGTGTGTTGACAAAGGCCTAAAGAGTTGACATCATGGTCCAGCATATGCATCTCAAACTCACCTCAATAACCTTCCAGGGGCAGCCCAGTATTTGCATCCTGCCCTGCCCCTTCTACCTGATAACCTGCCAGGTGGGGGTCCCCACCCCTTCTGCCTGACAACCTTCCAGGTGCAGTGCAGTCTCTGCATTTCAAATATCCTGCTCCGGATCCCGACCCTCCAGGGGGTTCTGCCCATCCTTCTTCTAACCACTGGGGTGGTGCCAGCCAGGCTTCCTCCTGTCTGGTAACTTCAGGGGGAAAACTCAGATAGGAACTTTTCGTCTTTACATTCAAAAAGTCTTCTGTTTCAGGAGGAGAAGATGTGGGAAGACGAGACCCATCCCCTTACCCCCCCCCCGGCCTTAACCAGGCAGCTCGCTCAGCCCTCTGCCTCTATGCTGAGCCACCCGCGTGGCCTGCCCAGGTGTACTCCACTCAACCATGTAACCCTGCTCTCCCCCAGAGTGAGTGACTGGGCACTTTCTCTCAGGTTCTGTCTGGAGAGGTGCCCATCTGTTCTTACGGATGTCCCTTCTCTAATAAACCTTGCTATTTTACTTTCCATTACTCTCTGTCTCACGCCTGAATTCTTTCTTGCGCAAAGACAAGGACCCTGCCATTCACCGGTAACACCTGCAGGCATAGTCGTGTTTGTGCGTCCAGCCACCAGCTCAGCATCCGAGAGGACGTGCTCAGCTTTGCTACAGAGCAGAAGGTGCCTTTTCCCAGGTAAAGGTCTCTGACTGGAGTCACCTCCAGACTGTGAGCCTGAGCAATAGCGACCCTGGAGCTGCTGGCCCGGCTCCACACGAAGTAAGGCCCAGGACCAAAGCTCTATTGAGGCCTCCCACAGAGGCTGGTGGGTGCTCTGATTTCAGGACAGGCACAACCTGATCCCAGGGACAGCAGAGCCTGGGACACCAAGGCAAGAGAGGGCAGGCGTGTGGAGGTCTCTCCCTGCACAGTGTTCCTGGGTAGCACTTGTTACACCAGTCTCCACTGGCGCTTTCTCTCCTGCCAAGTAACAGACAGACCAAGTCTGGGCTTATCTGACACCTGATGAGAAACGAACTTCCAGAACTTGCACACAGCTAAGGATGGCTCTTTAAAGCAATTTGTTAGGGGCTGGCATTGTAGCACAGAGGGTAGGGCTGTCATCTGTAACACTGGCATTCCATACTGGAGTGACATCTAGGTCCCAGCTGCTCCACTCTGATCCAGCTCCCTGGGAAGCTCCCAGGGAAGCCGCAGAAGACGGCCCAAGTGCTTGGGCCCCTGCCACCCTTATGGGAGACCCTGACAGAGTTCCTGGCTCCTGACTTCCACCTGGCCCAGCCCTGGAACCAGCAGATGGAAAATCTTCCTCTGTCACTCTGCCTTTCAAATACATAAAATAAATCTTAAAAAGAAAAAACAAACAACCACTTGCTAGTTAAAATATCTCATTTCTGGCTAGTATATTTTCTTAGCCATTGAAATTGGTGCATAAGAAAGAGAAATTCACCCAGCCAGTATTTCCCCAAAGAGCTAAAAAAAAAAAAAAAAAAAAAAAAAAAAAAGGAAACAACAAAAGCAAACATGATGTTATAACTGTACCACCACTTGGAGGAAATACCACAAAACAGACAGAAGAATTAAACATGTCTACACTTTGAAAGCACAGAACATGCAAACACTGACAAATGGCCCAGTACAGTATTAGGAGGTAATTTGCAAGCTAAGTGCATGAGCTCAAGCAAGCATGTTTCTGTGAGAATAATGCGGAAATATTAACCATCTCAACTTCTCCTCAAGACACTCGTAGTTGGCTCAGGTTTGGTATTCTTCTCAGACCAAACTGTTGATGGTTGCCCGTAGTTTCCATGTTAAAAAGTGAGCTACAGTCTCATAAACACGATGAGATGGAAGGAAACCGAAGAAGCCACCTTGTACACGCCCTTAGGTTTGGTCAAAGGAATGTTGGCCCCCAAGCCATAACCCTCACATTCCCAAGTTTGGATCTCGGCACCATTGCTCCTGAAACCTCTGTCGATCAGAGGAGGATGGCACAGCCCTGTCTACTGGGAACACCTAGACACATGGACAAAGGGCTGCATAGGGCTGGGGCAGGTGAGAGCCTGAGAGCCCTCTGGTCCCTCCCCAGACCACACGCCCTCCACAGACAGCCTCAAGTTCAGGGGCTTTTTTCCTTACTGTCATGAACTGAACTGTGTCCCTCCCACAAAAGGCACATTGGAGTTTTAACTGCCAACACCTCATTTGGAGATGGGGGCTTCACGGGGGTAATCAAGGTGAAATGAAGCCATAGGATGGGTCCTAACTGACCAGGCCCACTGAGAAGAGATCAGGATGCAGTCAGACTCGGAGGCATGGCCGTGTGAGACACGGGAGAAGACACCATCTACAACCAAGGGGAGAGGCCCGAGAGAAGCCTTCCTGCCCACAGGCACGTGAGGAAAACCAGTCTGTTGCTAAATCCAAGCTTGCAGTGCCAAGACTGCAGCCCCAGCACACTGATGGCATTCGAGCCACAGGCATGCAGAGCTCTCTCAGCACTGAGGCACACCCTCAACAACCAGCACACACTCCTGTTCCCTGCATGGCAGCAAACGGTTCCAATGTTCTATCCCATCTGACCTGCACAGCACTATGGGACACAGCTGCTCGTGGTACTGCCATTGTGTCACTCACATGGGTCAAGCATGTGCAAATGACTCCCTTCTCCCTGAGAAGCTGCTCCCTGCGCTTCCGTCAGAGGCAGCTCCCTTCACGTGGCGATACAGGAAGTGGGGCCTCTTCACCCCCGCCCCAAAGACTAGGCATTGTGTCCATCCAACCGCAGCAAGAAAGAGCACAGAGGGAACTGGGAGGTGCCCGGTGACCTAGAGTTGGACAACAACGTTCTCCATGAAGCACACACATCCCAGGGTTCCTGTCCCGTGTGTCTGCTCAGTGTTGTCCACTAACCACCACCTAGGCCCTCCCTAACCCACATGCCAGGTCTGACTGCAGCCTCTTGGAAGACTTGGTCATACGATCAGCCAGGTTACAAAGGAGGCTGGGAAACGGAGTCCAGATGTGTGCCTAGGAAGCTCAGAGCCTCGATTTGGGGGATAATTAGCAGTTTCTGCTCCAGACTATACTCTGGTCACTGCCTTAATGTTTCCTTCCTCATGGGAACCACAAGGGGGACAGCCCAAAGTTCCTTCCTATTATGGCATGTAGCTCAAAATTGGAGACTGCACACTCTTTGGCCCTCCTATCCATTCCAGAAATAGTTCATCATGGACCAAAGTCTGTCCACTACACACAAGCTACTTGCCTATCCCCAGCCCCCTTCCAAATGCAGGCTGCTGGGGTAGGGACAGGATTGGCGGCAACAAGTCCCAGTGCGAACATGGGGGCAGCCCCTGGCAGGACTGTGCAGGCCCTGCTGTCCCACGGTGAAGACCCTCCCTGGGGGTCGGCTGCCACTGCAGTGCCTCTCTGTGGGTGCCTGGGGGCTGCTTAGGGGTGACCTGGGCTCCAACAGTGCCCAGGCCTCAATCCCCTCCTCCCTGGCGTCCTGGGACCCACGTGCAGGTGTTTCCCCAGGCGGCTTCTCTGCCTTTTCTGCCGCTAAAAGACCTCCATCAGAAACATGTGGTCACCTCCTCCGGCAACCTGTACCTGGAGCCGAGAGTCAAGGTGCAAAAGGCATTTGGGAAAGAGACAGTGTCCACCCCAATTGCAAACTGGCCAGTCTTGCCTCCTCACACATGCTGACGGCCACAGCCCTCGCTCCACCACTCTGCCTTGCCCATCCCCTTCCGCAGAGCCACAGCCTTCACAGCCAGCTGCTGCTTTACCAAATGTCTTACCTGACCCTCCTCTGAGGATGCCGTGCCCATGCCACACCTCTCAAGTGCTCCTTAGGGCATCTAGTCACGCCCTGGAGTCCGCATCTGCATTTCTTGGGGTGGGCTGTAGGATTTGGTGAGAAAGCTGGGGGATGACAGCGAAGCAGTGAATGAACGAACAGTCTTCTTCAGGATATTGTGACAAGGGGGTTTGTGTAGTGATGACTCTGTGGCATTGGTTGGCTGCACAAATGCAGCCAAGGAGACGGCGGCAACCTTCAGCTGAAGAAGGGCAGAGACGTCCCCAGTGCTGGGTGTCAGCACTCTGTGCCTCTGGTGATTCTTTTTACTTACACCCGTAATTTCAGACTTTCTAGGGGCCCTAAGATGATGTTTACATCATCATAATGGAATTGTCCTATGATGGAAATTTCTCAGAACACCTTTTTGTAAACAGTTAATAACACTGATGATACTTAACATAAATTCTAGTAAAATCTCCTGTGTTATAATGGCCATCAGCAAGTCGTCCTAGGAAGCGTGTTTAGCACACCAGTAAACCTGCCCAGACCCAAAGCAATTTAGCTTTGTTCATGTGCCAGGTGTCAGACTGAGATTTCTCATGTTATCCTAGGTTTGTTGTCACAACACGGCTGTCACTGTCCCTTGTGCTCGATGCACTACCCAGGATATGGCTTCCCTGGCTCTGTCCTGATGCCCACTCGGTTCTCACCTGATGATTCTGAACCAAGAAACTCATTTCTCCCAGGTGCAGCCTGCATTTCAGTGACTGCTTCCTTCCAGGCTCATCTCAGCCACCAACAGCACTGTGGTGAGCCACACAGTGAGCACAGCCCCACTGCCCTGAACACACTGACCCGAGAGCACGGGAGCCTAGCACGGTGAGGATGTCCCCAAGCCCAGGTCCTCTTCCTTCTGCTTTTTGCATTCTGACAAAGTACAAGGGCAGCCATGCTTGGTCACGACTGCAGGCATAATGGAAAAGGAAACGCACCAACCCAGCGTCTGAACTTGGGTCTTCATGACCTCGCTTGTAGTACTTGGTTCAAGTTGAACATTTTGATTTACAATATCAGAATAAAATATTGTCCTAGAAGAATTGATGGAAAAATAAATAAGTGGTGACTTGCAGGGCGCTTTGCACTAAGAATGCAATTTAGAACTCCAGGCACAGCAGGCGACCTCAAATAGCCCGTGCAAGGAGGTAGCCCCAGCCAGTTATCATCAGCAGAAAACAGGAACACTGGCTCCCAAAACCCAGCCCCATGACTAACAAGGGCTGTCTGGCTTTTTTTTTTTTTTAATATTTATTTATTTATTTGCGAGGTAGAGTTACAGAGAGGCAGAGGCAGAGAAAGAAAGAGGTCTTCTATCCTCTGGTTCACTCCCCAGATGGCCGCAACAGCCAGAGCTGTGCGGATCCGAAGCCAGGAGCCAAGAGCTTCCTCCAGGTCTCCTACTCGGCGCAGGGGCCCAAGGACTTGGGCCATCTTCGGCTGCCTTTCCAGGCCGTAGCAGAGAACTGGATCAGAAGTGGAGCAGCCAGGACTCGAACAGGCACCCATATAGGATGCCGGAACTACGGTGGCTTTACCCGCTATGCCACAGCTCCAGCCAGTCTGGCCTTAATTACATTTCTTACTTGGGTTAGGTTTTGTGAAAATGCTCATGAATGGTAGAACAATGGGCCCTAATACTGAATGAAAACTGGCCCTGGACACCTGATAGCCAGTCGTCACTTCACATCACAGAGTTCTCACTACCATTCCCCTTCAACTGAAAAGGAAACAGCAGTTAAATCACTTGTCCGATACGCACTAGTGGTAAATGGTAGAACTGGGGGTTTAGATTTTTAAAAAAATTTTAAACATGTATCTTATTTTATAATAATTATTATTAAAATTTGGAGGGCGTAGAAACAGAGTGAGACTGTCAGGTCTTCCATCCACTGGTTCACTCCCCAGATGGCCGCAACGGCCGGAGCTGCACCGATCCAAAGCCAGGAGCCAGGAACTCAGCCTGAGTCTCCCATGTGGGTGTCAGGGCCCCAGGATGGAAGGCATCATCTGCAACCTCTCGGGGTGCACATTAATAGGAAGCTGGAATTGGAGGTGGGGCCAAGATTTGAGCCAGGCACTCTGATGAGGATGTACCACCGGCGTCTCAATGGCTGCATCGAACACCCACCCCAGATGCAGAGTCCTGAGCATGCCACCTAAAGAACTAGTACAGGATGGGTGCTTATGGGAAGGCAGCAATGATTCTCCCACAGAAGACTTCTTTATATATTGGCCGAGCTTTTTGCTCTCAGTTCTTCTCTGGAGCCACTGACAGGACCCCGGCCAGCTGACTGGACAGGGGCTCCCTCAGCCCCGGGCACTAAAGCATATTAATACCCTCTGCAGGTTGTCACAGGGTCTCTGCCCTCAGCAGAGGAAAATCTAAAAGCTTTGGTGTTCCCACTCTACCCCATCGCCGCTCAGGGAGGGGACAGTTCCCATGTGGGTCACGCTGCCTCGTCCTCTTCCAGTGAGCCTCTTCAGTAATGCACACAGCTGAGCTATGTGAGTGGGGTCTCTGCATTCATGTCTTCCTGCTCATGGTCCTGAAAAACTGCCAAAGCCAAAGAAGATGCTCTGCTGGTGGTTCCCACCAAGGAGGAGACGCTCTGGCCCACGAGTCCATGAGCTCTGTACAGCTGCTGCTCTCCAGGATTGATTCTGCTCCAGCATATACTGAAGAACTTGGCTTTTGTCTGGTTTAGGATGAAGGTACAACGTGGCACCAGGCCACTCACAGAAGGAGGCAACTGCTGACTGAGCACGGTGAGTTGTCTCATCCCCTCCAGGATCTGGGCATGCCAGAGAGAGGTAGAGCCAGAGAGACAGAGAGGTCTTCCATCTGTTGGTTCACTCCCCAGATGGCTGCAACGGCTGGAGCTGTGCCAATCCTAGAAGGAGCCAGGAGCTTCTTTCGAGTCTCCCACACGGGTACAGGGGCCCAAGCACCTGGGCCATCTTCTACTGCTTTCCCAGGCTAGAGCAGAGAGCTGGATCGGAAGTGGAGCAGCCAGGACTAGAACTGGCACCCATATGGGATGCCAGCACTTCAGGCCAGGGCTTTAACCCACTGCACCACACCATCGGCCCCTACAATTTGGTTTTAATAGAACCAATAAAAGCTTGAAACAGTTCACATTTTGAAATGCCAGAAATTGCTTCTTGTTCTAAAAACCCCAGTGTTGTTGCAGCAAGTGTTTCCACAGTCAGCGGGTCTCAGAGTTCCGCGACTTCTCCAGAACAGTTCCGCGACTTCTCCAGAACAGTTCCGCTCACTCTTCTGCCTGCTTGGGTTAGCCTTGCCCCTGCCCACCTGCGTCTCCCAGAGCCCCGCAGGCTCGCGTGTCTGGGCTTCGCTGCTCGGTGAGGGTGCACAGTGTGGACTCCGAGGTGCTTCCGCAAAGGTCCTCTCACTCCACACCTGCAAGAGCTTCCCCCGCAGAGTGTCCAGATCCCAACGAGCGGCACTGCTCGATGAACTGCCCTGGGAGAAGGGTGTGAAGCCTGAGGTGCGCCCACCCCAAGGACAGCCAGGGCTTGGTCCCCCACCTGCCTTGGCAGAGTGCCGGTCTCAGGGAGCACTCCCTCCCCTCCCCTTCTCCACCGGCCGTGATTCTGCGTAAAGGCCTCTCTCTTGATGAGGCTTCTTGGGCTCCAGATGACGCTTCCTTGCCCAGGTCTCCTGCAGCGTGTGTAACTGTCCTCCCACCCAGGACACAGGACCACTTCATGCCTCCACTGGCCTTAGCTCGGGAGCCCAGCACAAGGAAACAGATTTCTCATTGCCAGGCCACTCAGAGCAAGAGGGGTCCACATGAGAAAATGGGTTGTGAGGCCCAAGGCTGCCCTTGCAGATTGCTAATTAAATGAAAAGTTAGGAAACACCCATAGGGATGATTTTGCTCATGGTGAGTCTACATAGGGAAGGTGCATGTAGATTTTTAAAAATCCCTCTCAGATACAGGCAACAGATTTCAAACATTTCCATGTAGACTGTCCAGGAGGAGGACAACACGGGCAGGGACTGGAGGCTCCCAGGGTGGAGCACGTCGCCAAACGCCCAAGCCAAAAGAGCCCACCACTGGTGTGCTTTGTTTTGCTATCTCATCAAGGAAACTGCTACTAAAAATATTCCTAGAAAGAATCCCATACAGGTCTGGAAATGCCTGCTTTAACATTACAGACACAACAGTCGAATCTCTCAGAGTAATTGCTTAGATTTGTGCACTGTAACGAGATATGAGTTCATTTATCTCACAAACATTTATCCCAAGGTGACTTTTATGAAATGCTGGCTTTCATCATTGCAGAGCTCTGCCTTGCCCCTCACGGTTAATCCCCGTGCAGCAAGGTGGTCTGCACACCTAGATGTGTGAGGGACCTGCTGGGCCATTAAAAATGAGCACAGTCCTTCCGTGAGCCTCAGGACCTGGGAAGGCAGCTGGGGGTAAGAGACGGGGCCCTCAGGTTATAGAGCCAGGTGGAAGACAGCTGACTGAGTGCACAGCTCTCAGACTCAGATGCATTTGCTGGAATGCAGCCTCAAGTGTGCCATGCAATTTCGCTGAGCCACTGTTAGTTGGATAGAATCTCCATCAGATGATTCAGCAGCCCCTGCCACAGCCTTCCCCAGCAGTTGCCACCATTGCCCACCCCTTTGCTAACAGGATTCCCACGACACTCTGCTCAACTTGTCCCACTGGGGTGCCTTATCTGTACCCTAGGATGCTGATGCAACATGGTTTGGAGCTTTACCTGGAGAAGATCCATGGCGCGTGCATTGTGTCCAGCCACTGCACCTTGTGAGTGGGTCACCTGTGCAACCCCTGCTCTAGCATGCCTCTCACACATGTGTACGTTGGAATCCATGTCCTTTTACTACACGCCACTTCCTTTTCATCGCTCTTTTTTAAAAAAGAGATTCATTTATTTATTTTGAAGTAAATAGTTACAGAGAGAGGGGAGAGACACAGAGAGATCTTCCATCTGTTGGTGCACTCCCCAGATGGTTACAACAGCCAGTGCTGGGCCAGGCCAAAGCCAGGAGCTGGAAGCTTCCTCTGAGTCTCCCATGTGGGTGGCAGGCTGCTTTTCCAAGGCCATTAAGCAGGGAGTTGGATCAGAAGTAGAGCTGCCAGGCCACCACCCGGTGCCCATATGGGATGCTGGTGCCACAGGTGGCGGCTTAACCTGCTATGCTACAGCGCCAGCCCTGCTTCTTTCTATTGGAGTAGGATGTTGCATTACATTTTTGGAAAGTATGTTTGTATGTTGAGTGTTACATTCAGAATTCCATCTGGGCATTGCAGGATATCCTACCTAACAAGGGAGCGTGGAGTTGGAGCCTTGGACTGGTGCTCCTGGCAGAGGCAGGCATGTGCCTGGCCCCAGCATCTGCCATGCAGACCCACTGTGACAGGAGCGCAGTGGTGACGACACCCTCGCTGACCGTCCAGTGGGGACTCTGCTGCACAGACGTCCTTGCTGGATGCTGTGCTCACCCCTTTGAATTTGTAGTCTCTCCTGGCTCCACCTAAAGCACCAAAATCGATAGGACGAGAAGTCAAGTTGGGTGGTGCTTTCCCAGCTCACAAAGTGCTCGTTTTATTGGGAGGCTAGGATCACCAGTCACGTCCCACATGTGTCCATGGAGGTGTACAGAGGCCCAGGGTGTGTGGCGAGCTGCTCCCAGGGTGAGTGGAAGCACTGTATTAACAGCATTTCCAATAGCAGGTAAGCAACTCTGCTTACAGACTGTGAAGGAAGAGGAAGGGGCCACAGGTGGTATGACTCATTAGCACGGTACATGGTCTGTGTGACTATGTAAATCTTATTGACCACTCTCACGTATGCGCTCTTGCCATTAAATGTCCACGTTTCTGTGTCAGCAGCAGCAGCAGCTGTGCAGGCCAGAGTGAGGCTCTCATCCAGCTAGTCCCCGGGACTGGGTCTCAGGCACGGCTGGGGATGCCTGAGCTGCAGTTTCAAGGACCAAGCAGGACCTGCCAGCTGTGTGAGGTAGGAAATTGGTGAGGGCCAGGGTTTCATTGCTCATGTGTGTGGGGGTGAATTCCATACACTGTGAGGGGTGGGGATAGCCTGGATCTGGCCAGCAGCAGACGGTCCCAGCACAGGCCAGGCGGCAGACTCCCTCCTCACCGTTCTGGCTTTCTGGAGGGCTGAGGCCAGGTCTTGGGTGACCTTGCATTCAGGGGCTGCCAGCTGGGTGGCCGTGGGCCTTCTGCAGCAGAGGAGACACTGCCAGGAACCTTTGGAGCCAGCTCCAAACTCATCCACACCTCCTATCCCAGAACACAGTGGGCAGGTGCACAATGATGCCGCTGTATCCCAGGTCTTTCCAGAAGGGAATTCCAGGATCTGCTCCTGGTGGGAGGTAGGATGAAAGACAACTTCTGATGACCTCATGAATGTCATTGTTCCTTGATTTGAGAATGCAGTGGTTTGAAATTCCCGCTGAGAAATGCCACTTGCTCTGGGTTTCCCCGAGAGCACTCTGTGTGCAGCCTTCTGTGCCTACAGTCCAGGAGCTGTGTTGCTAGGGGCAATGCAGGCCTCCCCTGGTGGATCTAAAGTTGGAAGCAGGGACAAAACCTTGGGAAGGTGTCCTGACTGTTTGGGGCTGATGGCTACCGTGGTTATTGATTGGCTTCCTGGATTATCAGAGGTGGTGTCTGGCTTCCTACAGACCTGATCTGGAGCAGACCTGTGTCCTGGGAGGCTCTCATGGTTAAGTGGCCTATTTGGCTCTGAGTCTAGTTTTGTATGAGGTCTGACCATGGACCGTTTGTATATTTAGTGTCTCCCTGGATGTGTGCTGGAGTCCTAACACTCTTGCATGCCCAGTGGCAGAGCTGTGGTCCTTGGGCTGTGCTGGCCTTCAGCTGTCTGCACAGGCGGTGGTCCTAGGAGGAAGATGGGGTCCAACACGTAGAACAGACCCATTGTCAACCCATCAAATCACCTTCAGCCTCCCACACAGGTCTTGAGAGTCCCTACGCATAAGTTCATGTGCATGTGTGTTAATTTTGGTGAGGTTTATTTTCAGGTAAAAATGATCAGAAACACCAACATAAGCTTTGGGACTCAATCCTGTGCCCACTTCCCAGTGTGCTGAACAAATCTGTGCATTTTCTGGAAAGTAGGCATCACACACTTTTGGCTTTCTTGGAGGCGGGAGCTGGCACAACACCAGGGAACATGAAGGACCAAGATTCTCTCTCTCCTACTGAGATCTGCCGTGATCTCAATTCTCTGCTGTCTGAAAAATGAATTCTTTGTCAAAGGCCTGAGTTGGGTTTAGAAGATTCCAGGAGGAAGCATGGAACAGAGCAGTGCAACCCAAGTTCCAGCCCGGAGAAGGGAGGCAGGCGTGGGCTCTCAGAGGGGAGCACTTCTCTTCCCCCAGGGGGTTCCTGTCCTGCAGGGAGGGGGGTCATGACAAGCAGACGTGCGCCCTGGCCTCAGCACTTCCTGGGAGAGATCTGTCCTGCCGACTCCGTGGGCTTCCTTGGACGTGTCAGACCAGTGCCTTCCAGAGCCTCGGGGGATTTTATGGTCAGACACCCCCACTCCCAGCCATCTCATCTGATGCCAATTCTAGGGCCCAGTGGATGGGGGGCAGGGACCTGATGGATGGAATTGGAATCTGAAGAGAAGCTGGTGAGAATTTGAAAATGTAGAACTTCCAGCTCGTGGTGTCTTTTAATGGAGTTTTGATCCTAATTATTTCCAAATTTAGGCTTGGTTTACTCTGGCTTCTTAAAATGCCATGTAACTTTGATCTGCCCTCACAGGTCCCACTTCTGCGTACTGAATTCTGGCCTTGCAGGCTGGATGAGATGTGCTGACCTAGCTTGGATGCAGGACTGCCTGCATTTTAAAACTTCCCTCCTGTCTCTAACATGTTTACTATGACACGAGGCCTAATGGAGGGATGTTTATCATCTCAATAAAGCAGAAACTATTATAACCCTTCCTCTAAATGTTTGGTATTAGCTGTTCCAAAACGATAGCCATTATCCAAAATTATCACAGCTCATTTACTTTTTTAGCAGATGCTTAATAAGACTTTCATGAACTATTCCGAGACATACCCAGGAGAAGTCTATGTTCACTCAAATTCATTTTATAATATTATGAGCCAGGATGACTTTGAACAAAATTGATAAACTGTTTCAGATGCTCTAATTAAAAGGAGAAAAATTAGGACACTGGCCTCTATCTGCAACAACCTCATGTATTCAGGGTAATCCTACATACATTAAAAAACTCTTATGAAGAGTAACAAGGAAAGCAAAAGAAAAATATTCAGATCTCACAAAGACTAAAATTAGGAAATTTGCCTAAATGTGTCATTTAGTGAAATGCAGAACTGAAATGACTTTTAGCGCTTCCCATTTGGAAGTGAGAAGGCCGCTGTCAGAGGGAACTGAGGTCCGGCCCCACACAGACACAGTCCCCAGTGGTACAACTTTTCCAGGGGCTGGACTTGATGGAGTCTCTGAGGGTCAGACGGCGATCCAGCCTCTGCTAAGGGCTGAATCCAGCAGAACAACATGGTGGCCATGACCTCTGTGCTTCACCTGCACTAGATAGAAGAAGAAGACAGGAGGAAGGGGCAGCATGTGGGGCATGCTGGTAACAATAAACGGATCCAGTAAATGACATCCTAAATCTTTGCTATGAGCATCCCCCACCCCAGGTGACCCCGTGTTTCCAAGAAGTGCAGCGGCTGAGCCTGTGCGTCTGGGAGAGCAAAGCATTCCTGCACTACAGTCCTGCAACTCAGCACCTGCCAAGCACTCAGCATTTTATGTAGGCTACTCGTTCAATACTTATCAAGGGGTAAGCATGTGGTGTGGCCGTTAAGCCATATGGGATGCCTCATCCCATACTTGAGTGCCTGGTTGGAGTCCCAGCTACTGATCCAGCTTCCTGCTAATGAGCACCCTAGGATGGAGCAAATGATGCCTTAAATACTAGGGTCCCTGCCACTCACATGGAAAACCTAAACAGAGTTCCAGGTTCCTGGCTTCCTCCTGTCCCAGCCGTGGCTGCTGTGGGTATCTGGGGAATGAACCAGCAGGTGGAAGATTTCTGTCTCTCCATCTTTCAAATTTGAGATTTTTTAAAAATTCCTCATCAAAATCCTGTTGAGTCCATTGTTATCCCATTTTTATTTGGTGTTGAAATCAAGGTGCAACATATTTATGAACCTGTGCATGCATCTGGCTGTAGTGAAGTCTTAGAACGCTTGTTTCCTTGGCATCCACGTTGGAAGCTGCGCTCAGTCACCCTGAGAGAGTCTAGTACTGATCTCTGCTCCCCAACTCATTCTATAGTTAATTCAGATCTGAGCTTCTCCAGGGCACAGCTGGATGCAGCCTGGACGACTGGCCGCACGCCCCTCAGGGACTGAGCAGATTTGCCACAGTGACCTCCTGGAACCCACACCGGCCTGCCCTGGATGCACCAGCGAGGGCTCCCCTCAGAAAACCTGCCTGGGAAACACTACACCCAATAAGGTGCTGGTCCAGAGGTCCCTCTTCTTCATCTCTCCTCCTGTCTGCCCCCTGACCTGTGTCCCCTTTCATAAGGACATTGGCCATTTGGCTTAGGGGTCTGCCCTACGGTAGAGCAACCTCATCTCATCCTAGCAAATTTTATCTGTGACAATGCTATCGCCACATGTCACTTTCTGAGGTGTCAGTGGGGAGGGGGGTGTTTGGATTTCAACATATGGATTTGCCAGATTTGGGGGAGGGGCATATGTCAACTTATAAGCAGGAAAGACAGAAGCCAAGTGGTGGGTGGGCTTCTGATCACATTGCAAGTCTGACACCCCGAGTGGAGAGGTAGCAGGGAGTGGGGCAGAAAGGCTTCCAGGCAGTCATGAGAGACACATGGACAGGGTGATGGGCAGTCAAGAGAAAGTCACTCATTAGAAAAGTCCTGGGGCAGGGTCTCCTACTAAGCTAGGTCACCATGGGCTCAGGGTGGGGCAGGAGTGGGGTCCTTAAGAGGGGCACTGGGCTGTCAGTTGCATGCCTCTGCAGCAAAGGAGAGCAAGTGGTACACATCCACCAAGGGAATGGAAAGAGAATCACAGCCCGTCTCATTTGTGAAGATGGATGTGAAGGTCTCAGTGTAAGCACCCGCCCAGATCTCAGACGGCATCCCAGATGAGTCACCCTCAACCCACAAATGCAAGGACAATGGACATCAGAAAATCTAGCTACACATCAGTCACCACATATTCGTGAAACCTTCCCCCAGACTTGGAGGCTTCCATTGTTCAGGATGTCATAGGTGAGAAATGTGGGGACACCTTTCAGTTTTACTTAAGTCCCTCATGCAGAGTCCTCTGAAGGCTTGACTACACTGGCTCTCATAGGTGGTTCACATTCATGGTCAGGGCTGGGAGCTATATCTCCATGGCCTCCTGGGCAGGGCAGTCCCAGGACAGTCAGTCCTCAGCATAGAGCTGACCTCTCCAAGTGGGGATCACAAGATTGGGTGAACCTTGTGACCAGACCTTGGAAGTCACACAGTACTGACTTGTGGTGTGGTCTTGGGCCAAAGAGATCCTGTCTTCTCAGATTCCAGGTGAGGGGACACAGACCACACCTCTCAACGGGAGGACTATCATCTGTGACCATTTCTCTTAAAATTCACAGAGAATTTAGAGAGAATAAGCAAATTGTGTCCCTAATGGATGCATAAAAATAATTTAATGTTTATTCCTCTGTGAAAAAGTCTCAGAAAACAGAATAAAAGGAAATTTCCTATCTTGACAAAGGCAACACACAGACAACTATGGACTCAATTTACATAATTTACATCAAGTTTGTATAATTCCTACTAAGATCAGCAATGAAACCAAGATGCTTGTTATAGTCATCACTGTTTAACACAACATTGATGTTGTGGCTGAAGGTATAAGAAATGAAAATGATGTAGTAAATACAGAGATTGAAAGAAAGAAATAAACTCCTATTATTTGTAGTTGCTAAGGTCATCTGCATCAAATACTCCCCCAATAGGATGGATGTAATTTGAGAACGAATAGTAAATTCAGCATGGTGGCCAGATGCAAAATCAGGAGCCAAGACTCATTATCATTCCTGTGCCCCAGCAACAATGAACCAGAAAATCTTATGGAAAATAATATACCATTCACAATGCTGATGAAAATACAAGTACTAGAATATCCCCTTGTGTTCTATACAATTTATACTAATATATAATCAACACAGACCTATAAATATGTGTTATACTCCACACACTCATGAGGGCTGACACTCGGTTTGTTTTCATTACTGTACCCCCAGTCTTTAGAATAGTGAAAGGCACTCAGTAAATATGTTAAGGGATATCTACTGAATGTGGAATCGAGAGTTAATCTGAGCAATAACCCTGCAGACTTTAATGAAGGGACACTTAGATGCTACAGAAGGACAAGAAAGAAGATGGGAACATAGGAAGAGGTGTTCTTCTGGGTAAGGTTATCTGATGTAAAGATGTGGTTGTGGCTGGAAGCCACTCAATGAGTGCAAATAAATATCCCAGCTGGAATTTTCAATAAATTAATGGATAACATTGAAATTTATATGGAAAAACAAAATATGAAAAGCAAAGTCAATTTTACAATACAGGAGTAAGTAAGGGCCCTAGCTCCTAGTGAGACATAAAGTCACATGATTAAAATATGGTATTTCTGTAGGAGTACATGGATTAATGAAGCAAAACAGGATTGAGAAACAGATCTATAGTTATATGAGAACTTGATGAAAAACAACAACAGGACCCACCCATGTGCTGTCCATAGGAGACTGCCTTTAGACCTGAGGACACAGAGGCTGAGAGAAGGTGGAGTAGATGTCCCATGTGAGCAGAACAAAGGGAGCAGATGGGCAGGAGAAGGCAGAGGAGGAGGGGCTTTTCAAAGTTTAGGGCTGAGAAACTTGCTCCTTGTATGGGATAAAATGGGGCTGTCTCCTTACTTTTGACATGTCAAACATGGACATGAACTAGGCTAGCATTAACATAGAAAAGTGGAAGGATAAGTCCCAGAAGAAAATGAAGATTTGTCAGATGAAGAAATGGATAAGGATTTTTTTATACTAAAACCACAAGAGTATAAATTATCAGGCAAAATATTGGTGGGTACAGAAACAAAACAATTATTTGTGTCTCTCCCTATATAACTCTGACTTTCAAATAAATTAAATTTAAAAGCAAACAAAAAACGTTCCAGGGGATTCCAATACAATCCCATCAAGGTGGCATGTACCAATGCCATCTCACTAGTCCAAGTGATCAATTTCAGTTCACAATTGACCACACTGATAGGTCTAAGAGTCAAAGGGATCACACAAACAAGATTAGTGTCTGCGAATACTAACTGATAGAATAAAAAAGGGGGAGAACAATCCAACATGGGAAGCAGGATACACAGAAGACTCAGAGAATGGCAGATGTCCTAAATAGCACTCTGGCCTCAGAATCAGCCCTTAAGGCATTCAGATCTGGCTCAAGAGCCCATGAGAGTATTCTAGGCCTGGAAAGCCAAGACACTCTGGAAAAACAAAACAAAACAAAACAAAAAAAACCCTAAATGAAAGATCTCTGTGAGTGAGATCGCAGTAGAAAGGACGGGGCCATCAAAGAAGGAGGTACCTTTCTCTGAAGGGAGAAGAAAACTTCTTCCACTTTGACTATGACCCTGTCAGAATAAGATCGAAGTCGGCAAACTCAAAAGGCTTCCATAGCCTTGGCAACTCATGACTAGAGCCTAGGGAGATTACTGATGCCATAAACAAGAGTGTCAAATTGTTAAGTCAACAACAGGAGTCACTGTGTACTTACTCCTCATGTGGGATCTGTCCTTAATGTGTTGTCCAATGTGAAGTAATGCTATAACTAGTACTGAAACGGTATTTTACACTTTGTGTTTCTGTGTGGGTGCAAACTGATGAAATCTTTACTTAATATATACTAAATCGATCTTTTTTTTTTTTTTTTTTTTTTTTTTACAGGGAGAGTGGACAGTGAGAGAGAGAGACAGAGAGAAAGGTCTTCCTTTGCCGTTGGTTCACCCTCCAATGGCCGCCGCGGTCGGCGCGCTGCGGCCGGCGCACCGCGCTTGTCCGATGGCAGGAGCCAGGATCCAGGTGCTTTTCCTGGTCTCCCCATGGGGTGCAGGGCCCAAGCACCTGGGCCATCCTCCACTGCACTCCCGGACCACAGCAGAGGGCTGGCCTGGAAGAGGGGCAACCAGGACAGAATCCGGTGCCCCAACCGGGACTAGAACCCGGTGTGCCGGCGCCGCAAGGTGGAGGATTAGCCTGTTGAGCCACGGCGCCGGCCTAAATCGATCTTCTGTATATAAAGATAATTGAAAATGAATCTTGATGTGAATGGAATGAGAGAGGGAGCGGGGGATGGGAGGGGTGTGGGTGGGAGGGAAGTTATGGGGTGAGGCCATTGTAATCATAAACTGTACTTTGGAAATTTATATTTACTAAATAAAAATTAAAAAACAAACAAACAAAAAACAAAAACAAAGGGCACTGGTTCATGTTCTGGTTGCTCCACTTAATCTGGTTCCCTGCTAATGGCCTGAGAAAAGCAGTGGAATATGGCTCCAGTATTTGGGACCCTGCCATCATGTGGGAAACCTGGATGAAGCTCCTGGCTACTGTTCATGACCTAGCTCAGGCCTGGCCATTGCTACCATCTGGGGAGTGAACCAGCAAATGGAAGATCTTTCTGTCTCTCCTTCTGTCTCTGTAACTCTGACATTCAAATAAATAAATATATCTTTTTTTAAAAAAAGCACACAAAATAATTACTATTTGCATTTACTAAAGGCACAATAAGCACAATTAATGGACAACTGGAAATTTGGAGAATCTTTCCAGTGTCTAGAACAGCAAGGGCTTTGCATACAGAATATGAAAGGACTCTTGCAGGCTGACAAGATCAGAGGAAAACCCTAGGAGTATGTGGTAGAATGAGAAGGCTATGCCAAGATGGCCACTGGTAATGGAGCCTGCCTGGCAACAGGCTGTGATTGGATGGCTTTGGAAACTGCCTGGCAACAGGCTATGATTCGTTAGGGCATAAACCACCCCTTGACCAGATTGGCTGCCTTGGCTATATAAGCTGCTGTACCAACTGAAATAAACAAGTCTGCGGGCTGCTCACCTCTGGCCCACTTTCACCCGGCTCCTGGGGTCTGTGTGGTGACTCTGCGCCTCTTGCCCCCCACGCGTTCCTCCCCTCAGAACGAATCCACAGCAACATGTGGCGCCCAATGTGACGGAGAGAGACAGCGTTTCGGACTTGGCAAGGTCCCCCCTTGATTTCGGCAAGTAGACCCCTCGATATTTTATGTGTTGTTCGGTTCTGTGAGGGTGAGCACAGAACCCCCTCCTACTCCCCTATCCTTGTCTTTGTCCTCGGTCTAAGTGACCCAGGTTAGGCACACACCACCCAGACATGTAATGCCACTTCTCAGCTCCTCCTTTTACTTTAGGTTCGCCTGGCAAATTCACATAAGGGACTGATTATCCCAGAATTTGGAACTAAGTCATCTTCCCTCTCTAGAAAGGTGGCACTTTGGAGACACCGTGTAGGCATATGGCCTTGGCCTTGACCTAACAAATCAAGGAAATCCCCCACTAAGCCAGGACATATGATCTGATACACCACTGTCTGTTTGTCTAAGGTAGGGAAACCCTGCATAATGCCATCAGCTGCTGAGGTGCTAGGAATTTGCTTTGTTATGGCAGCAATGCTGTGGGTGTCTTTCCTTTGGCTAGAGTTGGCATGGCATGCTGCTCTTAAGCACTCAAACATGGGAAAGATACCCCCCTCTCAGAATCCCGCACAGACTACCAAACATAATGAATCTGTGAGTGATAAGAGCCTGTCACTCCAGGCCACTGCCTCACAGGCAACAGTTGATGACTTAGGGAGAGAGAGCGCCACAGTGAAAATGACATGACAGCAGACAACACAGCAATGCCTAGTCAGCCACCCCCCCCCCCCGAACATTCATGGGATGAACTTAGACAACCTCGAGGTGATAACCCATGTGAGGTCATCCCATCCACACCCAGTGAGGATCCCCACATTTGTGGCAGTTCCCAGGCACCCCAGGCTCTCAGGGAAGCCCCTAGACCCCATACCACCTGCATATTTGCCATTAATGTAGGAGTGGACACAAAATTCAGGCCCTAGATTCCAACGCCCGTATAAAGGCTTCTGCTAACCAAGGGTCGAGGATATGCTTGTGTCTTTCCAGAGAATGTGGGACAGCCCATTTGGGTACCAGCCAGAAACATCAAGCCTGCAACTGACAGTCAACTAGAACCAGCTGAAAAAAACTGAGAGTCTGCCTTGTTAGTGGGCATACCTGCCCTATCATCCTACCCTGAGGAACTGCCCATAGCCACATCTGCTACTGTTTTATACCCCACTTAGCCCCAGTCAGCCACTCAAACGGCCCTCAGCCTGCATGCAGTTATGCCATTCCTGATTACCTCTCCCCTCATTCCTACCATCTGAGCCAGCACTCCCGTGGTCTCCTGTTTTGAGGGCTGGTTAGTCAACGACAGGTAAGATCCCCTGGGGACAACCTAAGACAGACACAGTCACATACAGAGACCACATGGAAACGGGGTCAACAAAGGTATGGCCAAGGATCATGCCTCTTGTTGCTCAAAAATAAACAAAAAGGGGGAAATGTGGTGGAATGAGAAGGCCATGCCAAGATGCCACTGGTAACGGAGCCTACCTGGCAACAGGCTATGATTGGTTAGGGCATAGACTGCCCCTTGACCAGATTGGCTGCCTTGGCTATATAAGCTGCTGTACCAACTGAAATAAACAAGTCTGCAGGCTGCTTGCCTCAGGCCTGCTTTCACCCCACTCCCGGGGTCTGTGTGGTGACTCTGTGCCTCTTGCCCCCCACGCGTTCCTCCTCTCAGAATGAATCCACAGCAACAGGAGTATAAGGAAATGTCAAGAACAGGCAGTTTCAGAAGGGGCAGCCTCAGAAGCAAGTGGGTATAAAGGTACTTGCTCGCTGACAAGTGAGCAGAACAATGCACATGGCAGTGAGGTAACATATCATGTCAGGCTGAGCACGCTGGGCAAGCAGATGGAGGCAGTTACAGAGAGGGGGATCTCTGTGAGTGCCGCTTTTCTCTTTGGATCCCAGAAACCCTCCGCGTGGCCTCACCTGGTGCTATGTCCAAAGCCTGCTTATCAGGATGCTGCCTGTAGCACCAGGGGGTCTTTGCTAGGGGAACTCTGTGTGCTGGGGTAAAGGCGTAGGGTTGCAGTTAGGGCTGTGCTCAGGTGTTCAGCTGGACTCCAGTTCCTTTAGTCTGGCACTACTGTTTCCAACAACTTGATGATGGCCTCCTCCACAGGCTGAATCATGTGCCCCAGACTGCATCAACACATCCAAACCCTGGAGAGAGGTGCAGAACGAAGAGATAGATTCTTTGTAAGGGTATGGCCTGGAAGTCACAGCTTCCTTCTTCCAACACCTCACTGGCCTGGAACATACATATCTGGCCATGCCCAGCTGCAAGTTAAAACTTGTTGCATCAATTACTAAAATGGGAGGGGAGTGTGAATGTTGTGATAGCTTCTGCCACCAGAGTGGATGAGTATAATGTGGCCGGTGCACACTACTGAATGTCAGGCAGCAGTTAGAACATACAGTCAGACATACAAGTGGTAAAGTGCATCGATTTAAAAAACAGGCTGTTAAGAGAAATAATAAATGAAACGAATACTATACAAAACAGTACTACACATTTTAATGGAAATGTGCATTTTAAAATGCACACATAAAGCCCACCAAGAGGACCCTTGCTCCAGGGCAGTGCTGTAGGAGCAGTGTGGGGACACAAGGGAAGTATCAGCAAAGCAAGGGGACCTGAGGGAGCAAGACCGCCTGTGTCACATGCTGGGACGTAGGACTGCCTCAGTGTCTTGTAGCTGAGGTCAAAGGAGAAAAGAAAAACAAAGCAAAAAAAAAAAAAAAGTAGAAGATACTTGGAGCAAAGGGGTTTTTTCATGCATGGATCCCAAAAATGAAGTTGGATTGTTAGCCATTATATCCGTTCCTTCTGTCTCATGTGTGTAGATGTGGCCTGTTTGTGTCTGTTACTGACCCAAACTTCTGCCATGGAAGCACATTTTAAACACAGAACCACAACAAATCTACATTTATGTTCTATGTTTTGAAAATAATACAAAGAAGCAGCTCCTCTGCAAGTGATTGGGAAAAACAACCAGCTATTTTATATTTTGATGACTGTTTGAAAATTGCATTCCCAAGATGAGAATGAAAAAGAAATTTAACAATTGCATGACAGTAGATTCAAATATAATATAAAATAGTAGGAATCTAATTTTCTGAGGGGTTGATGCAGACAGCAGTTCTGTTATTTCCCCACACATTTGCACAAAGAACATTGTCCTGACCATAATCTCTTGCATATTTGTTAGTGGATTTGTTCCAATGGGTGTGTCTGGGGATATTTACTGGTGAGAAAATTTAAATGATTTACAGAATTTGTTCAGATACCCTCTTGATAGCAGGATTATTTGTGGAACTGTGCATTGCCCCATGTGACTGCACACTTGCACAGATGCATACGGACAGACCTGATCCATGAATTTGGATGTGAGAGATTAAAAACTGGGCATCGTGCCCTCCTCCTCTCTACCAAACTGCAGGGGGATCAGAAATTGCATCTGTGCCCACAGAATTTTACTTGGAACATAAATATTTATCTAAAATAACATGTATAACATATGAGCTGCATTTGCATTTCCCCCTAAAAAGGATAATGGAGCTTGCAGGGACTAGTGAAGAAGTTAGTAAATCCAAAGGGCTTTCAATTCAGAGTGCCATGATGAGTGGGAGCTGGTAAGCTGCCTTCTCAGCTATGAAGGGGACTTTAAGCCTGTGTTCCTCTCAAGGCCAAGCACGGAGAATTCCAAATGGGTGTCCTGTGCATCTGTGGCAATGCTTGAAGCTGCCAGGACTTAACTTACTCATGCATTACAAAGCCTTGGTGTTCTGGTCTTGCTTGGGTTCAGTGGCTTTGGAAAAGCATACTGCCTGGAAGCTGTGGCCCCTGGCTCATTATGTGTTCTTTTCGATAGCTACAGTCAGTATGGAATGAATGTATTGATTATGCTGAATTGGACTTGCAATCAAATGCAGGTTATGTGGGGATTGAATCAATGCTTGACTTTTCTCAAGTTGCTGGTCTAGAGGTAGGAAGGAAAATTATTATTATTTTTTTAATTGAGTACCTTCTATGTACAAGGAACTGTGCATGGCTGAAGGATCCCAAACCAATCTGGTGCAATGAATCACACTGGGTGTGAGAGAGTGAGGAAGAGAGGAGAAAGAATTTTGATAAATTTTGATTCTGAAACCTGTATTTAAAAAATTATCTTAGGACTCCTTGGGGGAAATAGTTGGTCTAGCTTGAGGGTAAAGAAAGTACAAAGGTGAGCATGGGGACCTTCACTTCTCTGCTTTATTATGGAGATTTGATTATGAAAGGGCATTTAATTCTATCAAACACTTCTCTGCATTTGCTGAAATGATCATATGGCTTTTGCCTTTGATACTGTGGGTGTGGTGTATACAGAACCATCCTGCATTTCTGGGGTGAGTTCCATTTCATCATGGTGATTTATTTTTTTCAAAAAACGTATTTGAGTGGGAGAAAGAGAATGGGGGGTAGAGAGAGAAAGACAAACACAGGGACAGGACAGAACTCCCATCTGTTGGTTTACTTCCCAAATACTCCCAATGGCTGGGCCAGAGCCAAAGCCAGGAGCCAGGAGCCAGAAATGCAACCCAATCCATGTCTCCAACGTGAGTGGCAGGGACCCAGTTCCTTGAACCATCCCTGCTGCCTCCCAGGGTCTGCACTGGCAGGAAGCTGGAGTCAGAAGCTAAAGCTGGGAGTCAAACCCAGGCCATTTGATGTGGGACATGGCACCTGACTGCTAGGTTGACTGCCCAATCCTGGCGAATGGACTTGTACAGTGTGCTCCTGAATCTGATTTGCTAATATTTTATCAAGAAATTTTTCATCTGTGTCCCTCAGGAATATTGGCCTGCAGTTTTGTTTGAATAAAGGACATATACAGCGAACCTTCCACCAATGTCAGTATGGTGGAGGAAAAGTTGAAAGCTTTCTCTCTAAGATATGAAACAAGACAAGGGTGCTCACTTTCACCACTTCCATTCAATATAGAATTGAAAGTCTTAGCCAGAACAATTAGGCAAGAAAAGAAAAAGAAAAAAAAGTCATCTAAATTGGGGAGAAGGAAGTTAATAAAATCAGTGAGTGTCATGACACAAAAGAACACAAAAAACAGCAGCATTTCTATATACTCGTGGTGAACTCTGAAAAATAAATTAGGAAAACAATCCTGTTTACAACAGCTATAAAAACATATCCAGGGGTAAACTTAACTAATGAAAAAGAGCTTTACCATGAAAACTATAAAACACTGTTGAAAAGAAAACTGAAAACCATACAGAAAAAAGAAAAGACAGCCAGTATTCATGGGTTCGAAGAGTTCATGTTGTTAAAATGTCTACACTTCCTATAGCAATCTACACATTTAATGCAGTCTCTGTCAAAGTGCCAATGTCATACTTCACTGAAATAGGAGAAAACTCTAAAATTTACATGGAACCACGAAAGATCCCAAATATCCTAAGCAACCCCAAGCTATCACACTACTTGACTTTAAAATATACTACAGGGGCTGCCGCTGTGGTGTAGTGGGTAAAGCCGCTGCCTGCAGTACCAGCATCCCATATGGATGCTGGTTCAAGTCTTGGCTGCTCCACTTCCAATCCAGCTCTCTGCTATGGTCTGGGAAAACAGCAGAGGATGGCCCAAGTGCTTGGGCCCCTGCACCCGTGTGGGAGACCAGGAAGAAGCTCCTGGCTCCTGGCTTCGGATTGGAGTAGCTCTGGCCATTGTGGTCATCTGGGGAGTGAACCAACGGAGGGAAGACCTCTCTCTCTCTGCTTCTCTGTAATTCTGTTTTTCAAATAAATAAATAAATAAATAAATCTTTAAAAACATATACTGCAAAGAAATTTCCACACTGCTTTCCATAGTGGCTTCTCTAATTTACATCCCCACCAACAGTGTGTAAGTTTTCCCTTTCTCCATATCCTCATCAGCATTTGTTACTCTATGTGTTTTGGATTTTAGTCGTTCTGACGGGGGTGAGGTGATACCTCATTGTGGTTTTGATTTTTCATTTCCCTAATGACTAGTGATGTTGAGCATTTTTTCACATATTTGCTGGCCATTTGTATTTCCTCTTTTGAGAACTGTCTATTGAGGTCCTTTGCCTATTTCTCGACTGGATTGATTACTTTGTAGTTGCTGAGTTTTTTAAGTTGCTTATATAATCTGGATGTTAGGTGCTTTGCAAATATTTTTTCCCATATTGTTGGATTTCTCTTTATTGATAATTTTCTTTGCTGTGCAAAAGATTCTGAGTTTTCTAAAATCCCATTTGTTCAGTTTTGCTTTTGTTGCCCATGTTTTGGGGGTCTTATCCAAGAAGTCATCCCCTATACCAATGTCTTGGAGTGTTTTCGCTATGGTTTTTCCAGCAACTTCAAAGTCCCAGGTCTTAAATTTAAATTCTTGATCCATCTTGAGTTTTTTTTTTTTATATGGTGAGAGATATGGATTTAATTTGATTTTTAAATATACACATCCAGTTTTGCCAGTACCATTTGTTGAAGAGACTATCCTTATTCCACTGTATGGTCTAAGCACTATTGTCAAAAGTCAATTGGCTGTATATATGTGGATTAATTTCTCTATTCTGTTTCATTGATCTATGTGTTGGTTTTTATGCCAATACCATGCTGTTTTGATTACTATAGCTTTGTAATATGCTTTGAAGTCAGGTATTGTGATGTCTCCAGGTTGTTTTCTCTTGTTCAAGATCCCTTTAGCTATTCTGGGTCTTTTGTGATTCCATATGAATTTTAGCATTGCTTTTTCTAGTTCTGTAAAGAACACCATTGATATTTTGATAAGGATTGCATTGAATCTGTTCTATAGTATAGGCATTTTAATGATATTGATTATTCCAACCCATGAGCAAGGAATATTTTTCCATTTTTTGTGTGTCCTTCATGATTTCTTTCAACAGTGTTTGATAATTTTGATTGTAAAGATTTTTCATATCTTTGCTTAAATTTATTCCTAAATATTTGATTTTTGTAGCTATTATGAATGAATTTCTTTCTTGATTTCTCTGTGAGTTTATCATTAGCATACAAAAAGCTACTTTTTATGTTTATTTTTTAATCTGCAACTTCACTGAATTGTTTTACCAATTCTAACACATTTTTGGTGGAATGTTTAGGTTTTTTCATGTAAAACATCAAGTCATCTGTGAACATGGATAATTTGAATTCCTCTTTTCCAGTTTTTATGCCCTTTCTTTCTCCTCAATTGCTTGTTAAAATTTCCAGTACTGTATTTAATATGAGTGGTAAAAGTGGACATCCTTTTTTTGAAATTGATTAATTTTTTGATGCAATTTCCAACGTAACACTGAGTTGTTGTTTTTTTTTTTTCCATTTTCGGCCTGTATACAAAGAGAATTGAAAATGAATCTGGATGTGAACGAAGGGGTGGAGGGAGTGGGCAAGGGGGGTGGGTTGCGGGGGGAGAGGGAAAGTATGGGGGGAAAGCCATTATAATCCATAAGTTGTACCTTGGAAATTTATATTCTAAATAAAAGTTAAAAAAAAAAAAGTGGACATCCTTGTCTCATTCCAGATCTGAGGGGAAATCTTTTCAGCTTTTTCCCATTCAGTATGATACTGGCTGTTGGTTTGTCATTTTTGCCTTTATAATTTTGAGGAATGTTCCTTCTACATCTAATTTCTGGAGGTTTTTTTTTTTTTTTTTTTTTTTTTTTTTTGACAGGGAGAGTGGACAGTGAGAGAGAGAGACAGAGAGAAAGGTCTTCCTTGGCCGTTGGTTCACCCTCCAATGGCTGCCGCGGCCGGCGCGCTGCGGCCGGCGCACCGCGCTCATCTGATGGCAGGAGCCAGGTGCTAGTGCTTTTTCCTGGTCTTCCATGGGGTGCAGGGCCCAAGCACTTGGGCCATCCTCCACTGCACTCCCGGACCACAGCAGAGGGCTGGCCTGGAAGAGGGGCAACCGGGACAGAATCCGGCGCCCCGACCGGGACTAGAACCCGGTGTGCCGGCGCCGCAAGGTGAAGGATTAGCCTGTTGAGCCACGGCGCCGGTCTGGAGTTTTTTTTTTTTTAAATCATGAATAGTGTTTAATCATTTTATTAAAAGATTTATTTATTTATTTATTTGAAAGTCAGAGTTACACAGAGAGAGAAGGAGAGGTGGGGAGGAGCGGTCTTCCATCCGCTGGTTTACTCCTCAGTTGGCTGCAACAGCCAGAGCTATGTTGATCTGAAGCCAGGAGCCAGGAGCTTCCACTGGGTCTCCCACGCAGGTGCAGGGGCCCAAGCACCTGGGCCATCTTCCACTGCTTTCCCAGGCCATAGCAAAGAGTTGGGTGGGAAGAGGAGCAGCTGGAACTCTAATTGACACCCATATAGGATGCTGGCACCAAAGGCAGTGGCTTTACCCAATACTTTACAGCGCTGGCCCCTAGGTGTTTAATCTTATCAATTATTTTCTTTGCATCTATTGAAATGACCATATGGTTTTTGTTTTTCATTCTGATATGATTTATGATATTTATTGATGTATGAATGTTGAACCATCCTTGTATCTGGGATAAATCCCACTTGATCATGGTGTATGATCTTTTTGATGTGGTTTTTTATTTGATTTGCTAAAATCTTGTTAAGAGTCTCTAAGGATACAGGTCTTTATACCTTTAATTTTGTGCCATGTCTCTTTTTTTTTTCTTTTTTTAAAAAAGATTTATTTATTTATTTATATGAAAGTCAGAGTTACACAGAGAGAGAGGTCTTCTAACCGCTGGTTCACTCCCCAGGTAGCTGCAATAGCCGGAGCTGCAGTGATCCGGAGCCAGGAGCCTCTTCAGGTCTCCCACGGAGGTGCAGAGGCCCAAGGACTTGGGCCATCTTCTACTGCTTTCCCAGGCCATAGCAGAGAGCTGGATGGGAAGTGGAGCAGCCAGGTCTCGAACCAGTGTGCAGATGGGATGCTGGTGCTTCAGGCCAGGGCGTTAACCCACTGCGCCACAGTGCCAGCCCCATAGTTGGAGATTTTAACATACCTATCTCTGTAACTGGTAGCATAAGCAGACAAAAGACACTGTAAAAGGTAGATTTGAACATAATCAGCCAACATGGCCTAACTGACATGCACAGGTTACTACATCCAACAACTGTAGAGTAAACATCATTTTATTTTTTTGTTGTTGTTGTTATATAATTATTTTTTTATTTAAGAAATGTGAATTTACAAAGTGTAACTTTTGTATTGTTGTGGCTTCCCCCCACCAACCTCCCTCCCTCCCGTGGCCCTCCCCTCTCCCACTCCCTCTCCCATCCCACCCTTCATCGAGTTTCATTTTCAATTACCTTCATACACTGAAGATCAACTTAGTATATGCAAGGCAAGGATTTCAACAGGCTGCACTCACACAACCGCACAAAGGTATAGGGTATTGTTCGACTAGTAGTGTTGTTTTTAAGTTTCATAGTAAAAAACATTAAGGACAGAGATCCTACGTGGGGAGCATGTACCTAGTGACTCCCATTGTAGATTTAACAATTGGCACGCTTATTTATGATGTCAGCAATCACCCGAGACCCTTCCATGAGCTGTCTAGGCTATGGAAGCCCCTTGAGTTCACCAACTCTGAACTTGTTTAGTCAAGGCCATATCACAGTGGAGGTTCCTTCCTCCCTTCACAGAAAGGCGCCTCTCTCCCGCCATGTCTCTTAAAAAATGAGAAATAGACTTGCCATATGATCCAGCAATCCTACTACTGGGTATACACCCCAAAGACTTGAACACAATGAGTCAAAGAGATACCTACACACTGTGTTTATAGCAATACTGTTCACAATAGCCAAAATCTGGACTCAACCAAGGTGTCTGTGATCAGATGAATGAATAAAGAAAATGTGGTAAATATACACATAGAATATTATTCAGCTTTTTTAAAAAATGAAATTCTACCCTTTATAGCAAAATGGGCACAACTGGAGGACACCATGTTATGTGAAATAAGCCAGATGCAGAAAGACAAAAACTACATGTTGTCCCTTATATATGGGAGCTAAAATTAAAAAAAAGAAAGAAAGTAAAAGTCTATGTGTACCAGTATTTCTGCAAATATAGTTTTGAAAAAATTTTATACCCTTGTCAAGCCAGTGGTTAAGAATGCTCTACTACTACAGCTTTAATGACCTGAGATTACTTTAAAACTTACTGTACATGGGTGAAATGGTCACTTTTCCATTGAGTTATTGTTTATAGCTGTTGTCTGTATTCCCACTAAACTAGGGTCTTTTTACTTTTTTAATTTGTTAAACTTATTCAGTGAAGTATTAAGCCTTTTTACTGAAATGTAAATTTAAAATATGTTATCTAAAATATTTTTTAAAAATGACAGATTTAGAAAAGGAACTACTTTGCAATCCGAACAAAAGAACTGACTTGGGAGAGGGCGCTTGGTGAGGAGGCCACCAGGGACTGTCCTGGTCAGAACATGTGCATGGTGAAGGAGCACCACCCGGCAGACTTGACCTGGCAGCCACCCCCGAGCCTAGGTCAGTGCCCTGATGGGCTCCTCTGTTGTCCGTGTTGTGGTGGGCGCAGTCTCCAGATGGCATTCTGCACCCATGTCCTTCCCTCACGAGGGCTGCTATTCAGTCCCAACTATTAATACCATGGTATTCATTTTCCAAGTGTTGTGGTTTGGGTGATAATTTATGTGATCACTCAAAAGGTAGGAAACTGTTGTTAATTTTCTTAGGTGTGCATAATGGACTGAGTTTAGTAGGAGGATGAGTGTCTTCATCCCTAGAAGTCTAAGGTTCAGGGAATTAAGCTCCTTGGATACCCCAGAACACAGATCATATGGCATAGAATCAGCTTGTAGAAAGTGTGGTAAGCTAATCAACGAAACTCAATTAAAAATGGGCAAATGATTGGGCCGGCACTGTGCCATAACTGGTAAAGCAGCCACCTGCAGTGCCAGCATCCCATATGGATGCCAGTTCAAGTCTCTCTGCCGCTCCACTTCCAATCCAGCTCTCTGCTATGGTCTGGGAAAGCAGCAGAGGATGGCCCAAGTGCTTGGGCCCCTGCACCCGTGTGGGAGACCAGGAAGAAGCTCCTGGCTCCTGGCTTCGGATTGGAGTAGCTCTGGCCATTGTGGCCATCTGGGGAGTAAACCAGCAGATGGAAGCCCTTTCTCTCTGCCTCTCTGTAACTCTGCCTTTCAAATAAAATAATTAAATCTTAAAAAATGGGCAAATGAATAGACATTTTGATTACTGAAATTGAATAGACATGTCTCCAAAAAAATATACAAATAGCCAATAAACACATGAAAAGATGCTCAATATCACTGATCAGTAGGGAAACAGAAATGAAAACCACAATAAGATAGCACATTAAACCCCTTATAATGGCTATTATTTAAACAGCAATAATAACAAACCAGACAGAAAATAAAAAGCATTACCAAGGATGTAGAAAAAATGGAAATCTTTGTGTATTGTTGCCACAACTGTAGGATGCTGTATGAGAGTTTTCAAAAAATTAAACAGAATTGCCAAACACCCAAACGCCCATCCATAAACAGACGGATACACAAAGGGTGATCTATCCATACAATGGAGTACTTTTCAGCTTTTAAGAGGAAGGGAATTCTCACATGTGTGACCACATGGACGAAGTTTCAGGGCATTATATTAAGTGAAATAAGCTGTTCACCAAAAGACAAATACTGTATGACTCCACTTATCTGAGGAATCTAAAGTCCTCAGACTAACAAGAGACAGAAAGTAGGGCGGTGGTTGCCAGGGACTGGGGAGCTAGTGTGTAATGGATGGTGGTAATGCTTGCACACGACTGTAAATGCACCTAATGTCATTGGTGTTTAAAATTTTCTAATACACAAAATAATCATAATAAAATATTTTTAAAGTATAGTAGCTTTTATATCAGTAGTCTCAGTTCTTGTAATCTAACAAAAAATATGTAAGGGCCAGTACTGGGGCAGAGTGGGTTAAGCTGCCACTTGCAACATTGGCATCCCAAGTCAGAACTCCAATTCAAACCACAGCTACTCTGTTTTGCTGATAATGTGCCTGGGAAGGCAGCAGAAGATGGCCCAAGTACTTGGGTCCCTGCCACTCACATGGAAGACCTGGGTAGAATTCCAGGCTCCTGGCTTTGGCCTGGCCCAGCTCTGCCTGTTGCAGCCATTTGGGGAGTGAACCAGTGGAAGGAAGACCTCTCTCTGGTTCTCCTTTTCTCTCTGTCACTCTGCCTGTAAAATAAATAAATAAATCTTTAAAATAATATATGGAAAAGATTTTTAAAACCCTGTTTATCTATGGAAACTTAATTGCTCACCCATAAAGGAATAGCTAAATTGTTGATAGCACATTTATTTGAATATTACCCAGTAATGAAAATGAACAGTTATGT
The DNA here is from genome assembly GCA_949820135.1 of Sylvilagus floridanus. NCBI lineage: Eukaryota > Metazoa > Chordata > Mammalia > Lagomorpha > Leporidae > Sylvilagus > Sylvilagus floridanus. The sequence goes on along the minus strand of OX463238.1, from coordinate 122,859,073 downwards.
TCATTTAGAAAACTGGTAGCAACAAATCTCAGTGTATTCCTAGGAGTGGAGATGGGGATAGGCTCATTAGAGGGCTGCTGGTGCTGGTAATCCTGTTCCTGGTCTAGGTGTTGGTGACAGGAGTCTGCATCTTGTCATAACTCATCAGATTGTAAACTTGAGGTTTATGTATGTTATACAGCACAGAAATATTCTTAGATTTTATAAATGAATTTTCAAATTAAAAAATATGTATTCCATACTTGCCACCATGTAGATACTGAGGAACAAATATGGGTAGGAATTATACCTCCTGGTACCAGCGATGGCTTATGGTGACACTTCCTAGGGCACTCATGGTGATGACCTCCAGGGTGTATCATGGTGTCAGCCTCTAAGGACATTCATGATGACAACTACCAAGGGCCTCAAAGTACTGTCATGATGAGGTCTCTCCAAGAGATTAATTGATGCCCCTCTAAGGGCTCTTAAAAGGAACACATTCTCTCTATCTTCTCTTTCTGTAATTCTCTCAAATAAATAAATAAATCTTTCTTATAAAAAAAAGGAACTCATGACGACAAACTCCAAAGACTCTCACAATGACAATCACCAAGGGCTCTCACAGTGACATCCCTCCCAAGGACTCCATGGTAACCACTCTCCAAGGACTCTCAGGCCAGGCCTGGTGCTGTGGCGTAGTGGGTAAAGCTGCTGCCTGCAGCTCAGGCATCCCTATGGATGCCGGTTTGATTTCTGGCTGCTCAGCTTCCACTCCAGCTCCCTATGGAAAATGGCCCAAGTCCTTTGGCCTTTGCACCCTTGTGGGACACCTGGATGGAAAAATCTCTCTCTCTGCCTCTGCTTATCCTCCCCCCCCTTCTCTGTAACTCTTAAATAAATAAATAAAAATTTTTTTAAAAAGGACTCCCAAGCCAATATACTTCCCAGGACTCTCAAAGTGATAAGTCTCAAAGGTGACATCTCCAAGGGCACTCACAGTGATGATTTCCAAGACCACCCATGGTGATGTCCCTCTAAAGGTTGCCATGGTGATGGCCCTTTTCAAAAAGATTTTTTTAACTCTAAAAGGCAGAGTTTTTATATTTTTAATTCTGAAAGGCAGAGTTACAGAGAGAGGGACACGGAACATCCCTCTATGTTTTCCCATGGTGATGTCGCTCCGTGGACTCCCACAGTGGTATCTGTTCCAGAGTTCCCTCAGCAACAACCCCCAGGGATTCTCAAGGTGATGATCCTCCAAGAACTCTCTCAGTGACACCCAGTGTGCTCTTACAGTGATGACTCTTCAAGGGTCCTCACACTGACGACCTCCAAAGGACTGCAGAGTAATCTTGCTCCACATTCTTCAGGGCAATGACAACAGTGATAACGTTGACAACCTCCAAGGCCACTCACACTGACATCCCTTAAGGGCTCCAGCAGTAACAATCCTCCAAGGGCTATTGTGATGATGTCCTTCTGAGGACACTCATGTCGAGAACTCTCCAAGGCCTCTGGCAGTGATACCCCACCATGGACTCCTATAATGACATCCTCCACAGGCTCCCACAGTGACAACCTCCATGGGCTGTCAGGTATGTCATTTACAAAGGCTCTTGTGGTAATAATGCTCTCACAGTGACAACATCCATGGCTCTCACAGGAATATCCTTCCCAAGAGGTCTCTCAATGACCAACTACATGAACTCCCAAGGTGATCTCACTTCAGAGGATCCCCTGGTAATGTCCCTCCAAGGGATCAAAGGTGACATCAGTCAATGGATATCATTTGTGAAGACTTCCAAGAGCTCTCATGTGACATCCCTCACAATGGGGACTCTCCAAGGGATCTCACAGTGATGCCTCTGATGCACACCAAGGGCTGTAAGGTGGTGACACTTAATGGACCCTAGTAACAGCTCCCAAAAGTCCCCATGGTGATATCCCTCCAAGTAGACTCATGGTGACAATCTCAAAGGCCTTTCAGGGTGATATTCCTTCCAGGGCTCCCATGGTGTTGTCCCTGCAAAGGGCCTAAGGTGATAACAGTCAATGGACCATGATGACAACCTCCAAGGGCTCTACTGATGATAACCCTACAAGACTTTAATGATCATTACCTTCCAGGAGTTCTCATGGTTAAGACACTCAAAGGCCTTCCACTGTGATGTCTTCTCCAGGGGGATGCATGGTAACAATCTCCAGGGGCTTGCAAAGGTTATAAGGATACAATACTCAGCAGGCCATTGTGACAACCTCCACAGGATCTTATGTGGTGACCCTCCAAGATTCTCATGGTCACTTCCTTTGAAGGGTTCCCATGGCAATGCCTCTCCCCTTCATGGATTCTTACAGTAGCATCCTTCCAAAGGCTCCCAAAGTGACATCCTCATAGGCTCTCAAGGAGATGAACCCCAAAGGCTCTCCTGGTGACATGTATTTCATAGTGATGAACCTTCAGGAGCTCTGGAGATGATGTCTCTCCAAGGACTCCATGGTGAAAACCAATGGATATCATGGAGATAACTTCCAGGTGCTTCACAGTGATGGCCCTGCAAGGACTCCCACAGTGGTGAAACTGCCCAGTAACATGCTTCCAAGGGCTTCCATGGAGAGAAGCTCCACTGTCCAAGGGCCCCCACAGTGTTGTCCTCCCAAGGATTCTCACGCTGATATCCCTCTGACAATTCTCAAGGTAACATCTCAAGGACTCTTCTAGTGACGTTCCTCTAAGGGCCCTCCAGTTGATGTCTTCTGTGTGCTCCCATATTAATGCTCCAAGGGCTCTCACAGTGACATGAGATCCTTCAGAAGTTCTCATGGTGACATCCTTCCATCATTTCTCATGGGGATGAACCCCCAAGTGCTCCCATAGTGATAGTCTTGAAAGGGATCTAAGATGCCACTCAATGACTATCATGGTGACAAGCTCCAAATGTTCTGGCAGTGATTGGCCTCCAGAGTCTCATGGTGACATCCCACCAGGGGCTCCATGATGAACATACCAGGGTTCTCACAGTGACAGTCCCCAAGGTCCTCATGGTGATATCCCTCCATTGGTTCCCATAGTGATGTCCCTGCAAGGACTCCAAGGTACAACACTCAATGGGAATCACAAAGGCACCTCCAAAGGCTTTAAGGGTTCTCAAGTGGACATCCCTCCAAGGACACTCATTGTGACAACCTCCAAAGACTCTCTTTGTCATCACTCCAGAGGCTCCCATGGTAACATACTTTCACAGCTTTCATGGTAACAACCCCAAGGCTCTCATAGTGACATCCTACAAGGACTCTCTTGTTGCCATACTTCCAAGGCCAACGATTTCCTAGGGCTCTCCAGGTGATGACTGAAAGGACTGCCATGGGGATGTACTCCCAAGAGTTCCCACAGTGACAGCAAGGGCTCTCGAGGCGGTAACCATGCATAGGTCTCAGGTAATGAACCTCCAAAAACTCTCACGGTGACCTTCTTCAAGGGCTCCCACAGTGATGACCATCCACAGGCTCTCATCCCTCCAAGGGCCCAGGTCAACACCACAGTGTCTCAGGATCAGCCTGGCTGCCACTGCAGAGGCCGCAGGCAGTGGGCTCACTCTTTGAAGGCACAGGAGGTCATCACAGTAAGGTGGAAACTCCAAGGGTTTTGTCCCAGGAGAGGGACCCAGCCCTGCTGCCACTGTCTTACTGTGGATATATGGCAGGAAAACCTGAATGAGTTTAAGATACCTGGTCACTGCTCATGGAGACAAACATCGTCTCACACTGAATGCCAGCCCACCAGTGTTGCATCCTGGTGCTTACTTGGCTGCTAGACCTACCACTAATTACCAATTCTCTCCAGCCCCAAAGTGGAAGGCTATGAGAATGATAAATGAGAAACCCTGACCTAGGAGGTCTCCACAGAGCCACATACCTGGATGGACCTCAGAGCAAGCCCAGGTCCATGTTGTATTCCAAGGCTCTTGGGAAGAGCAGTAGCAAGCGATGCCAGGTTTCACGTTGGCCTAGCCTTTTCTAACAGATAACACTTTTACTGTCTTCAGACAGGACACTGTAGCTGTAAGACTTACATTCTTAAACTCTATTTTACTTTTATGCTCAGGCACTCTAAAGCCACAGGCAAGTATAAGTAAATTCAATTCAGTAAGTAATAATTAAACCTGCAGAGAATGATTTTCTATGTTTACATACAGGACTCTTGGAATCTTTTGACATTTAAAAATCTAGTTTCAGCTTTATTAATTGTCTTTGCCCTTCTCTATATAGAGTTCAATTTTTACCTAAGCACGTTTTCTGATTGTGAATTTTTTGGTCTACCTACTCTTGTTGGTGAACTCACTCTTCTTCTTTGCTGTATTCCTTTTTTTTCTGTTGTTTGTATGGTTGTTTACTTGTTTATTTGGTTGTTTCTTATTGTTTGGGCCCCAGTTTTCAGTTAATCCTGCAGTTCACTTTATATCACATTATTACCTTTGATTTCTGCATGGCCTCTCTGGCTTGCTCTCTCATTATCCTCATTCATTCATTCATTCATTCTTTTATCTATTCCCCACTCTTACTCTCTGCATCTTCTCTAGGTAGTCATACATGGTAGAACTTTTGTAGTTTTTTTTTTTATTTAAACCAATTCTTGCAAAATTTCTTATTGTTTTATGTGATACTACCATCATGTTTCTCATGATTTTCTCCAGCATGCTCTTTCAGAGGTACATACATGATGCTACCTGCCCAACCAGAGTGCTGCATCCATCCTCTCTCCCTGAGAGGGTCATCAGGCAGCTCTGAGTACTGGCCACCACAGATGATGCTGACATGAACAACTCTATTCACAGACACTTACAGATTGATGAGAATTTCCTAGGGCTATGACTCCAAAGTGGAATCAAAGTGTTAGAGGCTACAGTCATTCTTGACTGCTCTCCAGAATGCTTCTGCCATCTACACTTTCCTCAGAGGTGCACAGCCCAACATTCTCACCAACACCTTTCTACACTTCCCTGGTGTTTCTTTGAATTTTTCCTAAGACAAAAACCATAAGTTGCTTTCTCTTACCTTGTGAATTTAGTGATCACAAAAGCATTCCTTGCAGTATTTGCTTCTTATACCCTCCACTGAATCCTAAGCCTTCATTTATTTATTTATTCAACAAATGCTGAGTTCTGACATGTAGCAAACACTGGGCTTCAGTGCCCAGAACAGAAAGTGAACACATTAGAATGTGTGTTCTCTGACTTTGTGGTTTGCACAATCTACAAGCAGAGGCACAGAGCAAGCATGCAGGTCTGACATGAGGAGCACTGTGGGACTAGTGCTCGCTGGCAGACCTGGGGAACCAGGCCAGAGCTCAGGAGAGCGCTCCTCACAGACCCTGGAGATGCCTTCTGGAGAATCTCCACAGTGTTTTCCCTAGACATGAAAGCTGCATCTTTACTGGGGTGAGCAAGGAGCAATCCTGGGCTACACAAGCTGAGCAGGAGAAAGAGGAGGGGCAGCTCTCTGGGTGTGTTCTTATCAGGACATTAATCCATCACGGTGTTAGGGGGTAATCTTCATGACCTCACCTTACCCTAATCACCTCTTAATACCATGCCACTGGGGGCGGGGCTTCAACGCATGAATTGGGAGGGCACATCCAGTCTATCACAGGGGATCTTCTCCAGCGATGTAAAGTTGGTCCTTGCTTTCTGCATTAGTTTCCTAGAGCTGAATTTTCCATATCTTAAGTCTGATGTCTCTGTTTCCTCTCCCACTTCCCTGTAATTGTAACCCATGCGTTTGTGCCTGTCAAGGGAGCCCCTATTTTAGTATATAGGGAGGAAGGAAGGCCCAGCAAGATGCAAACCACCTTTACACTGAAGACATCTTGTTTCTGATGCTTCACTGGCACACCCACAGAAGCTGAACTGAAGCACTGTGACGTTTGGGAAACAGCCCCTTCCTCCTGCCAGAACAGGTGCTTCCCACAGGGAGTGCCCCTCAGAGGGATCCACCTACCTTCCACTGAACTCAGGGGGGAAGATGTCATTCAGAGAAGGGCATTTGAGAGCCCAGGGGGTGGCAGGAGGCATGACACAGGGAGGTGTGGGAGCAGCTCTGTCCATGGATACATAGGCACTCGGCTTCCATAAGCCTGACAATGCCTGTCAGCAGCTGAGGCATGGACAAAGACTATATGCAGATTGCCCCTTATTTTCTACACTTTAGCATTCAATTCACATTTGGGAGCAAAAATTATTACTTGGGGGAAGGAAATATGTCAATGAAATTTTTTTTTAAAAGCAAAAGTAAAGTCAAAATCCTATTCTGTAATAATGAAGTCTGAAACAATGGGTTTAAGTTCCTGTCCATGACACCAGGGCATTGGGGCCTCTCTAGGTTGACACTTGCAGGTTCTCTGGTCCAAGGCTATCACCCCCACACCCTCTCCCTGGGCCTTTGTCAGTGGGGTGGATGCTGGTTGAGCCTAGGGTGGAGGAAACAGAGGTTTGGGATGAGTTGCTCCCTGTCAGCCCTGGGGATATGCCTCCACCCTGGGAGTGGTGCCATGTGTCTGCACTTAATTTGCTTTTGATGAGTGGATGCTGGTTGGACTGGGGAAGAACCAAGGCAATAGGAGCCCCCACCCACCACTACCAGGGCCTCTTCCCCAAAGAAGCTGTTGCCTTGCCAGGGTCCCCAGAGAGACCTGAGGGTGTGTGCTCCCCTGTGAGGCTCCTGTGTGAAGAATCTTCTCTTCATTCTCTGCCAGTGAGGCAGGTGGCAATGCAAGTGTCAGTAGATATGGCAGAGTAGGTCTTTCTCTGCACCTGCAGAAGGAAGCTGGCTCAGGAATAATGGGATGAACCTTACAGGGCCATGGTCCACATCCTCTAATTGATATGAACTGCTACCACACATTACGATCCTCATGGTGATCTAGCCTTGGCAAATCTCTCAACACCCCATGGGGTGGGTGACTGTCTCTGGCTAACAAATGAGAAACATAGGGGGTAAGTAGTTGGAACAAGCTCTCATAGCAGATGGTGGCTGGGGCATCCTGCACCTGCCTGGGTTTTTCACATTTAAAAACTGGTTTAGAGTCAGCACTGTGGTACAGCCCATATCAGCATCCCATTTCAGAGTACCAGTTTGACTCCTTGCTGCTCCACTGTTCTATTGCTCCACCAGCTCCCAGATAATGCACCTGAGAGGCAGCCAAAGATCGCCCAAGTACTTGGGCCAACTGCCACCCATGTGGGATACCTGGATGGAATTCTGGGTTCCTGGTTTCAGTTCGGACCAGTCCTGGTAACTATGGCCATCTCGGGAGTGAACCAGCTAAGATCTGTCTCTCTCTCTCTCTCTCTCTCTGTTCCTCTGCCTTTCGAAATGAAAACTCAGAAGCTTCTGCATAGCAAAGAAATGACTGATAGAGTAAAGAGACATCCAACAGAATGGGAAAAATATTTGCAAGCTACCTATCTGACAAAGCATTAAAATCTACAATTTATCAACAACTCAAAAAACTCAACAATAAACCTGCGGTATCTCCACTTTTATTAAACTGTCTCTTCCCGGACATTGGAGAGACCCTGCAAGATATAGGTACCGGCAAAGACTTCTTGGAAAAGACCCTGGAAGCACAGGCAGTCAAAGCCAAAATTAACAATTGGGATTGCATCAAATTGAGAAGTTTCTGTATTGCAAAAGAAACAGTCAGGAAAGTGAAGAGGCAACTGACAGAATGGGAAAAAATATTTGCAGACTATGCAACCGATAAAGGGTTAATAACCAGTATCTACAAAGAGATCAAGAAACTCCACAACATCAAAACAAACAACCCACTTAAGAGATGGGCCAAGGACCTCAATAGACATTTTTCAAAAGAGGAAATCCAAATGGCCAACAGACACATGAAAAAATGTTCAGGATCACTAGCAATTATGGAAATGCAAATCAAAAACACAATGATGTTTCACCTCACCCAGGTGAGAATGGCTCACATACAGAAATCTACCAACAACAGATGCTGGCGAGGGACACTGACCCACTGTTGGTGGGAATGCAAACTGGTAAAGCCACTATGAAGGCAGTGTGGAGATTCCTCAGAAACCTGAATATAACCCTACCATACAATCCAGCCATCTCACTCCTTGGAATTTACCTAAAGGAAATTAAATTGGCAAACAAAAAAGCTGTCTGCACCTTAATGTTTATTGCAGCTCAATTCAAAATAGCTAAGACCTGGAATCAACCCAAATGCCTATCAACAGTAGACTGGATAAAGAAATTATGGGACATGTACTCTATAGAATACTATACAGCAGTAAAAAAACAATGAAATCCGGTTATTTGCAACAAAATGGAGGAATTTGGAAAACATCATGCTGAGTGAATTAAGCCAGTTTCAAAGGGACAGATATCATATGTTCTCCCTGATCGGTGACAACTAACCAAGCACAAAAGTGAAAGGGACACTATGAGAAACAGTGACTTGATCAGCCCTTGTCCTGACTGTTGATGTACAATTTAATACTTTATCCCTTTTAGTATTTTTTTTTTGTTCTAGTTAATACTATTGGTTGAACTGTGTAATTAACACACAATTATTCTTAGGTGTTTAAATTTAACTGAAAAGTGATCCCTGTTAAATATAAGAGTGGGAATAAGAGAGGGAGGAGATGTACAATTTGGGACATGCTCAATCGGACTTGCCCCAAATGGTGGAGTTAGAAATGTGCCAGGGGAGTCCAATACAATTCCATCAAGGTGGCATGTACCAATGCCATCTCACTAGTCCAAGTGATCAATTTCAGTTCACAATTGATCACACTGATAGGTCTAAGAGTCAAAGGGATCACACAAACAAGATTAGTGTCTGCGAATACTAACTGATAGAATAAAAAAGGAGGGAACGATCCAACATGGGAAGCAGGATACACAGCAGACTCAGAGAATGGCAGAGGTCCTAAACAGCACTCTGGCCTCAGAATCAGCCCTTAAAGCATTCAGATCTGGCTGAAGAGCCCATGAGACTTTTTTAGGCATGGAAAGCCAAGACATCCTGGCAAAACAAAAAAAAACCCTAAATGAAAGATCTCTGTGAGTGAGATCGCAGTAGAAAGGACGGGGCCATCAAAGAAGGAGGTACCTTTCTCTGAAGGGAGAAGAAAACTTCTTCCACTTTGACTATGACCCTGTCAGAATAAGATCGAAGTCGGCAAACTCAAAAGGCTTCCATAGCCTTGGCAACTCATGACTAGAGCCTAGGGAGATTACTGATGCCATAAACAAGAGTGTCAAATTGTTAAGTCAACAACAGGAGTCACTGTGTACTTACTCCTCATGTGGGATCTGTCCTTAATGTGTTGTCCAATGTGAAGTAATGCTATAACTAGTACTGAAACGGTATTTTACACTTTGTGTTTCTGTGTGGGTGCAAACTGATGAAATCTTTACTTAATATACACTAAATCGATCTTCTGTATATAAAGATAATTGAAAATGAATCTTGATGTGAATGGAATGGGAGAGGGAGCGGGGGATGGGAGGGGTGTGGGTAGGAGGGAAGTTATGGCGGGGGAAGCCATTGTAATCCATAAACTGTACTTTGGAAATTTATATTTACTAAATAAAAGTTAAAAAAAAAAACTCAACAATATAAAAACAACCCATACAATTAAGAAATACAAAGGACCAGAATAGACAGCTCTCAAATTACAAATGGCCAACAAATACATGAAAAAGAGGTCAACATCACCAGCATCAGGAAAATGCAAATCAAAACCAAAATATTACCTCATTCCTGTTAGAATGATTATTATCCAAAAGACAGAGTGACAAATGCTGATGAGGATGTGAAGAAAGGCGAACTCATACACCAACTCACACTGGTGGGAATTTAAGTTAGTATAAGCATTGTGGAAAACAGTGTGGAGATTTCTTAAAAAACTAGAAATATGCTTACCATACGACCCAGCAATCCTACACTAAGTATAAGCCCAAAGACATGAATGCGTTGTATCAGAGACCTGCACCACCATGTTTACAGCAGCACTGTGCACACAGCCCAGATATGGAATCAACCACAGTGTCTATCATCAGACGAACGCTTAAAGAAAAGGCGACACATATATTATTCAACTATGAAAAGACAATGACCTCCTACCATTTGCAGCAACATGGATGCAACTGGAGGACATCACTTTGAGTGAAATAAGCCAGACATGAAAGACAGATACTACATGTTCTCTCTCATACATGGAGGCTAAATAAGAAAAAAAAATCAAACATAAAATGAAAGATGCTTCTGTGTAACAGTATTGCTGCAATATAGTTTTGTCAAACTTTATTGTACATCTTTGTCAAACCAATGGTTAAAAATAATACTGGGAGCGGGGAAGAGTGGAGTTGGCCTGCAGTGCCGGCATCCCATATGGGCACCGGTTTGAGTCCCAGCTGCTCCACTTTTGATCCAGCTCTCTGCTATGGCCTAGGAAAGCAGTAGAAGGTGGCCCAAGTCCTTGCGCCCTTGCACCTGCGTGGGAGACCTAGAAGAAGCTCCTGGCTCCTGGCTCCTGGCTCTGGATCGGTGCAGTTCCGGCCACTGCAGCCAACTGGGGAGTGAACCAGCGGATGGAAGACCTCTCTCTGCCTCTCCTTCTCTCTGTGTAACTCCGACTTTCAAACAAATAAATAAATCTTTTTTAAAAAAAAGATACTGTGGCCAGTGTTGTGGCACAGCAGGTTAAAGTGCTACCTAAGAAGCTAGCTTCCACACAAGCACTGGTTTGCATCCTGGCTGTTTCACTTCTGATGCAGCTCTCAGCTAATGTGCCTGGGAAAGCAGCAGAAGATAATCCAAGTACTTGGGCTCTGTAACCCATGTGGGAGACCTTGATAGAGTTCCTGGCTCCAGGCTTCAGCGTGGCCCAGCCCTAGCCATTGTAGCATTTGGGGCGTGACCCAGCAGATGGAAGATCTATGTCTCCTCCACCATTGTAACTCTGCTTTTTAAATTAACAAATCTTAAAGAAAAAAACATAGTGATATACCACTATCACTTTAATGACCTATGATTGACTGTACAGGAGTGCAATGATCATTTTTTCTTAAAGATTTTATTTATTTTATTTGAGTGGTAGATTACAGACATTGAGAGGAAGAGACAGAGAGAAAGGTCTTCCTTCCGTTGGTTCACTCCCCAAATGGCTGTAACAGCTGGAGCTGCGCCGATCTGAGGCCAGGAGCCAGGAGCTTCCTCCCGGTCTCCCATGAGGGTGCAGGGGCCCAAGCACTTGGACCATCTTCAACTGCATTCCCAGGACATAGCAGAGAGCTGGACTGGAAGTGGAGCAGCCATGACTAGAACTAGCACCCATGTGGGATGCCGGCACCACAGGCAAAGGATTAACCTACTGCGCCATGGCACCGGCCCAATTTTTTTCATTTTATTAGTGTTTATAGCCTTTGAACTAGGGTCATTTTACTTGTTGAATTCTTTATTTAGTAGAACAGTAAGCCTTTGAATATAACATAAATTTAAAATGTTATCTCAAAAACTAAGGAAGGAAGGGAAGAGGGAAGGAAGGAGTAAGAGTGAGGGAGGGAGGAAGGGAACAATATTATATTCTTAGAATTGTAGCTGTAAACTACATTGAATTTCCTTGTATTAATATCACATTAACATGAAAAAATAAAATTAAAAAAAGTTTTATAAAAAAAAGGTCGTCTTGAAGGAATAAAAAATTCTAAAATCTGCCCCTTTAATATTAAAAACTGCTTCACTTGCTTTCCTTTCACTCCTTTTGTTATGCTTTCTCTAAACAAAGAACTTTAGGGGGACCCTACCCTGTTCTTTCCCTACCCTGTTTTGCTTAGTTAATGGCTCATACCTGTTTTGTGTCACAAAGGAGTCAAAACACAGACCTGTAACTTTCTTTGTGTAAGCCTTGTGATGTAAACTCCCACCACATCCCTAGACTACTCTCATGACCTAAGTGACCCTCCCCTTATCACTTGTTATCTTACTCTATGTGCCTGGTACTAGATGCACTGGTAAAACAACTGTCTTGACATGTACTGATTGTTAGCTCTGTAAATCTTGTCAAACGTAAATTAAATACCTCAATGTATAAAAACCCCGACCATTTACTCTTCAGGGCCGCCTGTTCTTGGACGAACGGGGGCCCCAGCATGCTGGTTTAATAAACTACCCCTTTGCACTATTGCATGAGAGTGGTTTCTTGGAGACAGTCTTTTGGGCAGCCCTTCTCCGACTCTAACAGTCTCTTCACACAGGGGAGTTCCCAACTAATCCACTGCAGATGGGGCATGTGGGCAAGAAGATGCTCCGATCTGACTTATGGGAAGAAGAAGGCTGCTTGACAGGAGGGAGCAGAGAAAGACAAATGGTTCAGGTGTGCGTCGCTGTCTCCAGGGAAGCACACAGCTGTTCTTGTGAGGTCAGTAGAAAGCTCACTCAGTTGCATGTGAGCTCCTGGCTAGAAATGCACCAACAGCCTTCACACTGCAGCTTTTCCCAGATGCACCTCAAGCACTGGGAGGCACTGCCCATTCCCTTGGGCTGACTGACAGGCCTCTGATAAAGCTGGTGGAGGAGGAGCATGCTGCCGTGATGACCAGAACGATCCAGAGACTGTGCTGCCAACAGGTGAGATGCCCAGCAGCCGGGAGGAGCTCTCTACGGCCAGGGTACTGCATCACACCACATCACTCCTGGCTGAGGGGCTGGGCCTAATGCGTTTTGCTTCAGGCTTCTGATTCATACCTGGCATGTATGAGTGTGGTTGTGAGAACGTTTAAAAATAGGTCTCCATGGCCTGGGTGTTCCACCATACCCTACATTGCTCAATCTCTCCAGACTGTGTGGGCCTGCCTCGGCCCCTGGCTCCCTCTGGGCAGAGGACAGGGCCCTGGCTCACTGAGCTTCTCCCTGCACTTGACGCCAACCCTCCCAGGTGGGATTTACCAGCCCAGGTGAGACGTGGAGAATCCACACGTGTAAAGAGTTGCATGAACACTTTAGGGGAAATGCTACCTCTACTTGGAGCAGCAACACCTCTTTCCTTTCCTGCTTGAGAAATGGAGGGAAACATCTGCTCCTGAGGGTCTCCAGGGGCCACAGCCCAAAGAGGCAACTGTGCCACTGCTGCCCACCTGCCATCAGACACTTCATTTTAGCCGAATGTCCCTGCTCAGTTTGGACCCTGGGGCTTCTTTGGGCCTGTCAGGGTGGGATGAGAACAGGAATGCCACTTTGTGGTTCCTTCACTCCCATCTGCACTTAATGAAAGACATTGTTCAAACCTGGCTTGTTTTAACAATGAGAGCCCTGTGGTCAGTATGTTAAATGAGGGTGATTACCATTTAGCATTCCTGAAGCAAATCCTTACCTCACCATTGTTTAGTATGACATGTTTGCTCCTACAGAGTTGACATGATTGGGCTATTCTGGCTCAGATTTGTAACTGCACTGCTGCTTCTCCTGTGAGAACACAATTTTTCTTGGGACATCTGGAAACAAATGATTTCCTCAAGCTTCACCCCTGAATCAGTGTGTGTCTTAGAAAACAGGGACACCCTCCCGCGAGTGCCCAGAAGTGCCACAGAGGACAACACAGGGGCAGGCAGGGAATCTGCACTCACATCCTCACTTGTTCAGCACCACTTCACATCTGCCCTGTGCCGGGCGCCTGCAGTTAGACGTCTCCAGCGTGGAACCATCTCCCCTTCTTGTGGCAGAGCCAGCGAAGTCTGAGAGCATTGTTCCTCGTGGGCAATTAGCCAGTCATCTGCAGGGGATAATATTGGGACTATGTGGCTTTTTTCTTCTCCAAAATATTTCACTCAGTGGTTTTAGTATCCAGGGGTGCTCCTTGCTTGAGTCAATAGCAAATGCACCTTTCTGGTATTTCATCTAATTTATCAGCTCCCAGTTTTCTCTAAGAAAGAGCCTTTTCCTCTGCCCACATGCCCCATCCTTTCAGTATTACATTTTATGTACCAGGAGTTAATGATTATCTTTCTTCTATGTACAGTGTTATCATCCATTAACATCATTGTTCATGGTGAGGCTTAAATTACTCCAGATTTGGCAGTGGGAGAATCTCTAAGCTTGCCTGTCATTTTGATAAGTCCTTTTTAATTTTCAGCATTTGCCTGCTTCCTGGAATAATGAGATATTCTGACTCATGTTGTACCTTCCCTGCTCCATGCCTGGAATTAGCATTTCTCCCAGGCGTCTTGGTTAATTTTAGCACAGAAGGGTACATAGCACCAGTTCTCAAACTTTGGTCTCAGGATCCCCTTAGACCTGGAAGACTCTCTGAGGAAGGCAGCAGCTGTATTTATGTCATATGTATCTATCCATGTTTATTATTCTGGAACTTAAAACAGAAAAAATTTAAGCATGTATTAATTCATTTGCAAATAAGTAAGAAGCTCCTTATCTGTTAACCTAATTTTTTTAAATGAGAAAGCAAACAAACTTATTTGCAACTTTCTTATAGGATGGGAAAAGAGAGGAGCATGTCACTAGCTTTTAAAAATAAATATGAGTAGTTTTATTCAAGAGCAAAATCCAACCAGTTGTAGCTTTTTAAAAGTTGTGTGTGGAATATGAAAATGCAAAAGTAATGGAGACAGATGCAGTGTCCCCAGACTCAAAGTGTGTAACCTAACTATTATCACTGGCAACATGTGTGCAATATGATATATATGTGTGTGTGTGTGTTGTAATTTTTGGAGAATACATTCAAGATAAATTCCCAGAAATTGGATTGCTGGCTCAGATGGCCTCACAACTAACTTGCTAGAATCAGTGAAATGAGCTGTAATGCCTTTTGGCTCTGGTCTTATACCATAAAATTCCTCCCAGCCATCTGTCTGGTGTGTAGTAAATGTGGGTGGTCTGTTTCTAAGTGGTGGGATTACAGAGGTAATATTCCCACTTCATTATTTGTATTTTATGTGTTACTTTAATTTTTAATGGTATGAAAATAATTTCTTAAAATCAATAAACAAAATACTTGGAGCCTTCATGGGGGTGCAGGGCTGGAGGCAGTGTGGTCATCAGGGAGTGGATCACTGGTCTTTGGCTGCTGTCTGCCATGTGTGATTAACAAGTGGGTTAGACTCAAGCCTCCCCTTGGTGTTCTCACGGTTGGCTCTGACCCACTGACCTTGCACCGTGGCTGTGGCCATGACCACTGATCTTCTTGGTTCCCTCTGTTCAGTGTGCACGGTTTTACCTGGGCTGTGGCTGCAGTGCTAGGGGCCTCGGTGCCTCCATAGCCTTGCCATCTGGGGCTGCTGAGCCACTGAGTACAGCTGAGAGGTATCCTGCTGGCCACTCCTTCCCCCTGCCAGCAAGCTCCTTTCATGCCGTCACTGCACCTGGAGATTTGGCCAAGGCTCTCCTATGCATGGCCATGACTGTCAGCTCCTCGAGGAGACCAATCTTTCCACCCTTTTAGTACAGCACCCAACGTGGCCCTGCCTGGGCCAACATCTCCTGAATCACAAATGAGAAATCAACTACATGGGGACACATACAGGGGCACCGTGGAATATGAGGATGGTACCAGTACACACAAAGCTTCCTTACTCTCATACTATCCTAAAATTCCATGTGGCACTTAACAAAACTACGGTCATGTGGACTTTCTTTGCTCCCAGAAACTGCTGTGTAGCATGCGTCTGTCTGACCTGCTTGCAGTGGCACCCTAGAAATGTTATGTGAGTAGAGACGTTGGGGTTTCAATGTTCCCATGGAAAGACCGAGGTGACGCTTTCTGTACTCAAGGCTATTAATGACTGTGCTTGTGTTCCAAGCCAGCACCTGGGTTGCACACAGGGTATATCCAGCTGGCATGTGCTGAGAACACACTGTGCTCCGGGCTTCAGAATCTCATTGGCAGGGAGGTGACACTGACCCTGTGCATCTGAATGTATACCTAAAGTGGGTGAGGCTAGGTTTGATATGTACCCCTCTGAGAATGGTAAGCCTGTGAGTGATGTTAGCTGTGGGTGCTAATGTTTTATTACTTGTGGGTGATTGTGACCTTCACTAAGGTCAAGCAAACGTTTGTGTATCTTAAAGTGGGGATAGCTGCTACAACCTTAATGAGTTTTCACAAGATACTGTATACAAGGAACTCACTGTATGTCTGTCACATGCATTCAGCAGGTGCTCAATAAATACAAGTCCCCCTTCTCCTTGTCACTCTCCATTGCAAGCGTCAACTAGGAACTGACAAGCACCTAACTTGAAATGAGAGCATCAACAAGTTGGTGGTAGACTCTGGCTGAGTTTGTGAGGACAGCAGAGGAGCTGTGCTGTGGCTCTGCAGGCCCGTGTATCTGCTGTTTGTGTTATGTGGCTGCCGTGCCTTTGTCACTGTCGTACTCGATATTGGAGTGTTCTAGCATTTCCAAAAACACAAGGGACATCTAGGAGCATCACCAGCAAGGCCCAGTGATGACATGAGTAGAGACTCAGAGATCATTTTCTGCAATAGCGTTACCGTGTATGTCAACAGCACAGCTGCTGATGGAAGGAGTCCTCACTGGAGTAGACAGAGGCACTCCTGTATTTCCACGTGTCCTGACCCCACCTGTCTATTAGGGAGCAACTGATGTTGCCTGATATGAAGTCGTATGCCTCCTTGATTCCTCTGTGACTTCTGATAACCTCTCACCTACACCGTCTTGGCTCACTCATCATCTCACTTTCCATCTGGAAAGAGCACTGTGTGACTGCTTGGCAACTTCTCTTGTGAGAAACAGGTCAGATAACATGATTTGAAAACCTGTGGGCCCAGTGGGTGGTAAGGAAGACACTTGGTCTATGCCCGCCAGCTGAAGCAGATAGGACTATGCCAAGTCTTCAGCTTGTAAAGAGAAGCAGAAACCTACACACTTCCTAAATGTCTAGAGTTCTGTCTGTTGGCTTATAGAGTCTTTTCTTTAGAGTTCTGTCTGTTGGCTTATAGTCTTTTCTTTACATAGCAATGCTATGTACAGGCTGAATCTGGCCAGGTTACTGGAATGCGGAAGTTGGATGGAATGACTGCTAAGTCCAGGGCAGCTGTAAACTGGTGACCTGCACCAGAAGGAAAGAGGACCCAGACACAACAGTTCTCGATCTGGCTCTGCCCAGGTCTGACACATTGCTGTGCACAGCTCCTAATCTGCCAAGCCTGCTGGGAGTGTCCATCAGTGCTAGGCCTGGCCCCAAATGCTTGCCTCTTAAGAGCAGCAACTGACCCATCAGCTCCAAAGTTGGGGCGAGGAGCTGAAGTTGCTGCTCACAGCACAGTGCTAGGTCCCAGGTAATAGACATTAGTCACTTCCTCCAAGATTTCACCTCCAAGTGTCAAGACAGGGCAGCTCAGGTCAGAGCCACTGCTAGCAGGCTCTACAATCTCAAAGCTTTCTGGAACTGGGGAGGAATGAGCACAGGCCACAGGTGAGCAGCTGGCAGGTACACGAGGCCACTGCTGTCATCCCTCCACACAGAGGCATCTCCAGACCCAGCTCACCATCCTGCACTGGGGAGCTCACTGAGCTGGCTGGATGCCAGACCGATGACCCTGGCCCTGCTGAGTCCTTAGAGAAGCTTAGGCCTGTGTGCTCCTCCTCCAAGGCAGAGAACTGCCTGAGGCTTCTGGTCAGCACACCTCAGGGCCTCCAGTTGTTAGCTGGCAGCAGCTTTCCTTGAATCCACAGTTTCCATTTGTCATTTTCTTCTTTGAGGCTACTTGCAAAGGCCTTGGAGTACAAGGAACATCTGGATCTCAAGTCTGTGCGATGTCTTCTGTGTGAAGCGAGAGGTGGGGGAAGGCTTGGCTTAATCACAGCTGTGCTGTCCATGAGCTGTGGTTCGGCCAGCACTTGAAATCTGCAACCTTTCATTTTTTGGTTTGTAGAACAGAGGTGATTCCCACTTCACGGTATTGCCATAAACATATGTGCATCAAAACATAAATACTCCGAACCAAGCAGGAAGTAGAGATGACATTTCTTATTCCCAAGTGAGTTTTGAATGGCTAGTTCCAAAGACTACATTTTTTTTTTTTTTTTCCAGATCAAATGACTTGATCTCTGGCAATTTCTTCCCTTATTTAGGGAAAGCTGGATCAGCATTCCTACTCCTTTGGAGCCTGAACTTTAAAAAAAATTTTATTTATTTTACTAAGGCAGAGAAACAGAAAGATAGTGACCGATACAAAGATCTTCCATTCCCTGGTTTACTCCCTTAATGTCTGCAACAGCCAGGGCTGCGGCAGGCTGAAGCCAAGAACCAGGAACTCAGTCCAGTTCCAACACATAAGTGGCAAGGGCCCAAGTACATGAGGAATCATCTCCTGCTTCCCAGGTTATGCTTTAGCTGGAAGCTGTAATTGCAAACAGAGCTGAGACTCAAACCCAGTACTCCAGTATCAAATGCTGGCATCTCAACCACTACTCCAAACGCCTACCTTGTACCCCAAATTCTTTCAGTCCTTTTAGAAGTACTTTTCATACATCTTAATTTCATTTTCCTTTTAATTAATTAAATATAATTTTCCATGAAATTATTTTAGTCTTTAAAATTTTTAAATTTATTTACTTGAGAGACAGAGACAAAGATCTTATTAAAATAGTCTCCAAACATTAAGCCTTTTGCAAGAAATACCTTGAAAAAAATTCACAGTAGGAAGTCATTATGCTGCCTTTATCTCTGGGTTCTGGGCATCCCGCCTGCCAGGCAAATGCCTCCTTGTCCCAGGCTTCACTTGCATCCACCAACAGTTGGCATTCTACCCAGTCTCCTGCTCTTTCTCTGCGCACATGCCAATTTTATAGACATGCATTTCTTATCAATATGGGCTGGATGTGTTCTGCCCTCCAGAGGTTCATGTGTTGAAAGCTCAGTCCTAGTGTGGTGGCTGTGGTGGGGAACCTTTAGGAGAAGCATTGTGGGAGTCGGTTAGGTCACTGGGGACACTGGCCTTGAAAGGAGTTGATGTAGTTTCCAGAAGACCCTGGCTATTTCCATGAGATTGGGTTACACAAAGAGCAAGCGCTGGGGAAGGCTTTTGGCCCAGGGGTTAAGATGCCAGTTAAAATGCTTATGTCCCACACTGGAGTGCCCAGGTTAAATACCCAGCTCTGGCCCTTGACTTCAGTTGTCTGCTAATGTAGACCCTGGGAGGCAGCCATAATGGCTCAAGTGATTAGGCTTCTGCCACCATACAGGAAACGTAGATTAAGGTCCTGGATCCTCCTTTGGCCCTGGCTGGAGACCACTGTAGGCATTTTGGAAGTGAACAAGTAGATGACAATTCTATTTTTCTGCTGCTAAAATAAATTAAAAAAAAAAAAAAGAAGAAGAAGAAGGAACAAGTCTGGCGTCTTCCTGCTCTCTGGCTCCCTATCTTGCCATGTGAGCTCACCCTCTCCTGTCATGATGCCACCCACTGAGATGTAATGCAGCCAAGAGGGGAGGGGTCTCACCAGAGGCTGAACCAGTGGGCCACCTACCCAATCTCGGACTTTCAGCTTTCAAAACTGAGCTAAATAAACCTCTTTATGTTATAAAGTTCCCAGCCTTAGGTATTTTGTTATAGCAACTGAAAGTGGACTAACACAGTTTTTTTTTTTTTTTTAATTTGACAGGTAGAATTATAGACAGTGAAAGAGAGACAGAGAGAAAGGTCTTCCTTCCATTGGTTCACTCCCCAAATGGCTGCTACAGCCGGCAATGCGCTGATCCAAAGCCAGGAGGCAGGTGTTTCCTCCCGGTCTCCCACGCAGGTACAAGGGCCCAAGTACCTGGGCCATCCTCCACTGCCCTCCGGGCCATAGCAGAGAGTTGGACTGGAAAAGGAGCAACAGGGACTGGAAACTGGTGCCCATATGGGATGCTGGCGCTGCAGGCAGAGGATTAACCAAGTGAGCCACGGTGCCAGCCCCTAACACAGTTTTTTATAAAACATTTTTAAAAACATCAGTCAGTGATCTCACAGGTCTTCTTCACACCTACATGGTTTAATGAGGTCTCCCATAAATGAGGCCAGTATTTGCATGCTCAGGGCCAAGGCCACATTCCAAATGCAATGTTACTACAATATCTAACAGACAACCCCAGAGGCAGGCCACATCTACCCACAAAGCTTGCAAAGACACAGTTGCCTCTGGGTGCTCCTCTCAGGAGAGCAGGTGGACTGGGACCCAGAGACACATACTGTCTGCCCCTGCTAGCCTCTGCTCTGAGACTGTTATCTCAACTTCTCACGTTCACCTTAGTGAGATTCTGACTCTATGAGAGGAAATTACAAACTTTTCTCATTTTCAGTGTGGGGTTTGGGGAAGGCACACTGAGGTATTCTGGACACCTCCCCATTTTCTGGGGACATGTTTCCTTTATTCTGCTTTGATGAATACCTGGGGGCTGCTTGAGCACCTGCAGTCCCTGGAGGCCTTGACCAGGCAATGTGGCCTGGGACCAACTCGAGGGTATCAGCCTCCAGGGTCCCCTGATGTGGCCACAAACCTCAGCTTTGTCAGCTAGCCTTCCTCACTCTGTCTAGCTTCCCCTGCAATGCGTTCTGACGAGATCCCTCCCACAACAGGGGTGACCACTTCTAACCTCCTGATCTACTATGAATAAGGAAATTACTCACCAGGAGCCAGGACTGTGGCAGACCATGAGTGGAGCTTGTAAACAGAAGGTCTTCGAGAAGCTCTCCTGAGCTTGGTGGGCAGGAGCCTAGTGAGACCTAGAGAGCCCCTGCCCTCATGCCTGCCCCAGCGTGGGGCTCCCTGGGTGTGTCCAAATATACCTGTGAATTCCAGTGGACGCAATTACTTGGCTTTAGGAAAAAGAGAGACTATCTGAGTGGGCCTCACTGTATCAGGGGAGCCTCTTAGAAGGTAATAAGACAGAGGAATTCCTCTGCTGGTCTTGAAGTCAGCTGCTGGAACCGGAAGTGGTTGCAGCCAAAGGTCAGAAAGGAATCCATCTTCCGACCACAAGGACAAGTCTTCCCGTAGCCCTGTAACACTGGAGCAGAGGACAGAGTCTGGCCACGTTGGACCTTGGCCCCGACTCTAAGGTGGTCAATGGTGCTCTTTTAAGCCACTGAGTCTGATGTAGTTTCTTATGAAGCAATATAAAATTATATACTGCAGAATGAGCTTCAGGAATTTGCAGCCTCTTCAAAGCTGTATATGACATTTATGTGCAGTGGAGAGGGTGTGGCCATATTTCTTGTTTTGGAGAGTGGAATCCATTCAATGGGTCCTCTTAAGAATATGTGCTGTAGAATGGAACAAGATGATGCATGCTCCGAGAATGTTCTGGACACATGCAGAGCTGGACAGCGAGGGAAATCCAGCATCAACCAAGAGGGTGCTACGTGCACAAGACTTGGTAGAGCTCTTCTCTGATGACAGGCCAGCACTCAGGCACAGCAATCAGCCCCATGCTGATGGCTTAGTAAATACCTTTTCTTTTAGGCTCAACTCTTATGTTAGCAATCTAATAAAAATTTTTCACATTTCTTGAGAACCTACTTCTCTTTGTCTTAACTGATAAGGTTTACAAAAGATAACCCTGTAAAGAATGAATTTTTTTTTGTACTACTGTAGAAGGTACATTTGTCTATCATCCAATTCAATCATAGTGGGATAAACAGAATATTATCTTTCTGCCAACATGTTAGAGACAAGATTTATTTGCTTTTGTTTTCTAGAAGTTGCATTTTCTTTCCTTGAAATTAGAACCGCATACGAACGCTGTCTCTATACTGTGCTTCCAATGCCAGGAAAACAGATATAAAAGGTGTTACAGGCTGGCACCGTGGCTCAATAGGCTAATCCTCCACCTGAGTGCCAGCACATCGGGTTCTAGTCCCGGTTGGGGTGCAGGATTCTGTCCCGGTTGCTCCTCTTCCAGTCCAGCTCTCTGCTGTGGCCCGGGAGTGCAGTGGAGTATGGCCCAAGTCCTTGGGCCCTGCACCCACATGGGAGACCAGGAGAAGCACCTGGCTCCTGGCTTCGGATTAGTGCGGTGCACCGGCCGCAGTGGCCATTGGAGGGTGAACCAATGGTAAAGGAAGACCTTTCTCTCTCTTACTGTCCACTCTGTCAAAAAACAAAAACAAAAACAACAACAACAGCAAAAAAGGTGTTACAAAGTAAAACCAAAGAAGATAACAGAAGGAACAACAGTCCATAGGGATTCAGCAAATTCAATCCCACGTTAGAAGATCTCCACTTTATTAACAGTGTATTAACTTGCTGGGCATGGAAAATGTGTAATTGGGTCATCAATAAGAGAAAATAGCATTTAGAATTAATGGGAAATTGTGTGTCAATATTTAATTTCATATTAGAAAAGCACATTACTAATGCAGAGGACCTTCCACCTTGGTGTATCTGAGAGCCCAGGC
Organism: Sylvilagus floridanus; assembly: GCA_949820135.1. Classification (NCBI taxonomy): domain Eukaryota; kingdom Metazoa; phylum Chordata; class Mammalia; order Lagomorpha; family Leporidae; genus Sylvilagus; species Sylvilagus floridanus. The sequence continues at coordinate 122,836,652 of OX463238.1, read as the reverse complement.
TCCATAAGACCACAGGAGGCTCTTGAAGGAAGAAGGACACAGACTTCAGTGCTGCTGAGGGGTCATGGGCTGTGTGGATCCTGCATCCTGTGATGAGGATTCTGGAATCACCAACACTTTAGGCTGACTTCTGAGTGAGGAGGAACGGGGAGGACACTCCACAGCATGAAGACAACGTCTCTTCTGTCAAGAGTGTAAAACAATGGACAACTGCAGATCCCATGTGGTGTGGCCTTTTCTCAGAACACCTCATGTGGGTAGTGGCTTGAATCTTGTTCTTACTATGTGAAGACAAGGACCCCATGATGATCCATCTGCCACCACTGTTCATTTTCAGGGACCCAGCCTGATGTCCAGCCTGAATTTGGCTAAAGTTATCAATGGTATGCCTCTCCAATTTCCAGACCCAGACACAATGCCCTGTGTTTCAGTTAGCTTCCAGAAAGTCCCATATAGTGGAAAGGGTGTCTCCTAGGAACCTGGAGGGCAGTGGTGGAGGTGGCCATGTCCTTTCCTCTTCTTCCATGTTGGGTCTGGAGCTCTGGCCCTCGGCAGGAAGGCGGACTGGGTAACTAGCAAAGCACTGTTATTCCTCAGCCAAACACAGCATTGGGTCTTAAGCTTTGTCAGCAGGATGCAGTCTGTGCACAGATGAACAACATAAATTCATTAATGATCAGGTCTGGGATTTGGCTTCCGATTTAGACTGGGCATGGAGCAGCTACAATGGTCTTAAGACAGTGTCCCAAATCCTCTCCTTAGGTAGGTGAACACCTGTCTTCAACTCACTCCTGAGAAGAGGTGGACATCCATCCCCAATTTACTTCTGAGGTAGGAGGACAGTTTCTCTTCAAGTCCTTGGTGAGCTTTGAGTGCCACGAAGGAATCCTGATCAGGCCCTCTTGTTTAGTAATAATACTTAGTGTTCCTGTGGAAGTGCCCTTGGTGTATACCAGGTAGTGTTTCCTTGTGTATTTGTTAAAGTGCTGATTCATGACAGTCAAATTTGCACATAATCCATCTTGAAAACAATAAGAACAATAACAACAAAAAACATAGGCAGGAGACAGGTGTTGTGTATAGTGGGTAAAGCCACTGGCTGCAATGCTGGCACCTATCCCACAGGGGTGTCAGTTTGTATCCTGGCTGCTGTTTTCTATCCAGTTCTCTGCTAATGGTCTGGAAAAGCAGTGGAAGTGCTTAGGCCCTAGCACCCATTTGGGAACCCAGATGAGGCTCCTGGCTCCTGGCTTTGACCTGGCTCAGCCCTGGCTGTTGTGGCCATCTGGGGAGTGAACCAGTAGATGGAAGATTTCTCTCTGTCTCTGCCTTTTTCTCTATTTCTCCTCCTACCCCTCACTTTCTCTGTAACTCCTTCAAATAAGAAATAATCTTTCAAAAAAAGAGTGAACATGCTGACTGTATAAAGAGGGTATGAGCTGTGGTGGGATCTGCTGGCTGACGCTGCAACCATAGGAGGGCCAGAAGGCTGCTGGGTATTCCTCTCCAGTGACCTGGCTGGTTCTTTTAGGGTGCATTTTGGTGGTTTATGCAGAGGCTGGGATGGAACCAGTAGAGTGGTGAATGCTTTGGGCCTTGTCTACTGAAAATTTCTAGACATTGCAAGACTCCCCATCTCTTTGGCTGACCAGGTAAGGCAATTGCAAATGGGCTTGAGAATTCACACGAGGCTTCAGTGCAGACTTCCTAGATGTGAGCCACATGGGAATGAAATGGAACGGGCAGCAGAGCCTATGGTCTTGGCGGCTGTTGCTGCCATATGGTGCCACCAAAGTTGAGCCTGACAAAGGTGAGAAGAAGGGAGACGGACAGTCTGGTACAGATACAAAGTGTAATCACAACCTATATGAAAAACACTGATGATGTCATACTCAATGTTGAAAGAATAAAAGTCCTGGGGCCAGCGCCTTGGCTCAGTAGGTTAATCAACCACCTGTGGCGGCAGCATCCCATATGGGCACCGGGTTCTAGTCCCAGTTGCTCCTCTTCCAGTCCAGCTCTCTGCTGTGGCTCGGAAACGCAGTGGAAGATGGCCCAAGTGCTTGAGTGCCTGTACCTGCATGGGAGACCAGGAAGAAGCACCTGGCTCCTGGCTTCAGATCAGGGCAGCGTGATCTGAATGGCAGCCGTAGCGGCCATTTGGGGGGTGAACCAACGGAAGGAAGACCTGTCTGTCTGTCTCTCTCACAGTCTAACTCTATCTGTCAAATAAAAAAAAGAATAATAGTCTTTCCTCTATTGTCAGGGACGGGCTAGAAGGCCCATTCTTGCCAGCCCAATTCAACACAATGGTGAGAGTCCTAGCCATAATAATTATATGTATTATATGTATAATAATATATTAATATACTATACTATGATATATAATATACTATTATAATATAATATACATAATTATATGTATGCATATAATAATATATGTATATTTAATAAGTAAATAAAAGAAATTAAAGGCATCCAAATTATAAAAGAGGTGATATTATCTATTTAACAGATGAAAGGATCTCATACATAGAAAACTCTAGAGATTCTAAAAAACAAAAAACAAAAAAACTTTTAGATCTAATATATGAGCCCAGCAAAGCTGAATCAACAAAGTAAAAATCACTGGCAATGAAGTATCTGAAAAAGAAAATTAAGAAAATAATTCTGTTTGCAATAGAATCAAAAAGAAAACAATATTTAGAAATACATTTAACCAAGGAAGTGTAAGACTTGTACACTAAAAACTAGAAAACATTGCTGATGGAAAGTAAAGAAAATCTAAATAGATGAAAGACATCCTATGCTCATGGATGGGAAGTGCTACTAAATCTGTATATATGAAATATATGAAATTTGTTCACCTTAAAAATAAATTAATTAAAAAATCAATACTACCAAAAGGAATCTAAAGATAGAGTCAATGAAATCCCTGTGGATTTTCCACAGGGGCTGGCCTTGTGGGGCAGTGAGTTAAATCATCTCTTGCAATGCTGGCATCTCATATCAGACTGCCGGTTCAAGTCCAGGCTGTTCTGCTTCTAATCCACTTCTCTGCAAATGTGCCTGGGAAGGCAGCAGAAGATGGCTTTAGTACTTAGGTCCTTGCCACCTATGTAGGAAACCCAGATGGAATGCCTGGCTCTTGGTGTCATCTTGGCCCAGCGTTAGCTGTTGCAGCCATTTGGGGAATGGACCAGTGGATGGAAGATGTCTTATTGTCTTCCTCTCTCTCTGTCACTCTGCTTTTCAATAACCAACTAACTAAATAAATCTTTTAAAACACCCCAATGAATATCTTTTTATTTGCATAGATAGGAAAACTAAGCCTAAAATTCACATAAAATACAATGGGATTCCAAATAGCCAAAAGAAGTCTTGAAATATGAAGTTCAAGGGTTTATATTTCTTCATTTGAAAACTTACTATAGTTACAGTAATCAAAACACCATGGTTCTAGCATAAGACAGATGCATAGATCAAAGGAATAAAGTACAGAAATAAGCCTTTGCATATATGTTGGTCAAATGATTCTTGAAAAGGGTACCAGGATCATTCAGTGGAGAAAGGACAGTCTCTTCAGCAATGGTGCTGGAAAAACTGGATATCCAGACGCAAAAGAATGAAGGTGATCTCTTATCTTACAACAGTTCAAAAATTAACTCAAAATGGGTCAAAGATCTAAACATAAAAGTTAAACTAAAAACTCTTAGAAGAAAATATAAGGTAAAATCTTTATGACACTGGGTTTGACAACGATTTCTTACATATGACGTTGGAAGCACAAGCAACAAAGGAAAAAACAGACAGTAATGCTAAACCTAGGAACTTCTTCCATGACAAAAACAAAGATAAATCAGGAAAACTAGCTCTTGCTGTTATTTCTCAAAGTAGAGCTGGGGGGAGGGGGTGGCGGCTATGAATTATACTATAAGCAAACTACTTAAACTAGAACATTTTTAAAAAGTTTTATTTTATGTATGTGAAAGGCAGAGTGACACAGAGAAAGGGAGAGACAGAGAGAGAAAGAGATCTTCCATTTGCTGGTTCACTCACCAAATGGCTGAAATGGCTGCAGCTGGGTCAGGCTGAAGCCAGGAGCCTGGACTCCATCCTGGTCTCCTACATGAGTGGCATGGTTCCAAGTACTTGGGCCATCTTCTGCTGCTTTCCCAGGTGCATTAGCAGGAACCTGAATCAGAAGTAGAGCAGCAGGGGCTCGAACTGGCGCTCTGATATGGGATGCTGGCATCGCATGTGGCAGCTTAACCTACTGCACCACAATGCAGGCCCATACTAGAACATTTTAATACCTATACAGTATTCTTAAAACAAAGATTCTAAGATGCAAGGTAACTTTATAAAAATATATAACATCTTCAAGTCATACAGCTTAATCTAATAGAATGTCCATTTTCAATTTTTACAGGAATTAAACAGAATCAATTCAAGATACATGCAATTACAAATAAATGAAGAATATAAATTTCACTCTTATTTCTCATTTTAAGTTTCAGGTGAGACTTCAAGTTTCATTATTTACAAACACAGGAATCAGTAACATGGCAAAATTGTCTTTGAAGGTCCCTGGATTTGGGTTGCAAAGAAAACACTGAGAATTAACCTTTGTAAATAAGATTTAATTCTCAGCCTGCTTCATTTCTGTCTTTTCTATTTTCTTGTCGAATATTAGCTCTTCTTAAAGAGAGACAGTGATTTTATTCATTGCTTTTCTCAGGAAGGACATGTGTGATCCAGTAATTAAAGAAAGCTGAGATTACTCTGGCATGGTCTGGAAAGCAAAAAACAAAAACAAAACAACAGGTAAAATAAAACAAAGACAAAAAGAAATAATAAATTATTATTTTTTGAATAGTAGCTTTTGGGTCCAAAGTAAATCCTTAAATAATCTAATAAAATGCAAACTTGGCACAATCTCATGTGATAGTGACATAATACACTTGTTAGCCACACAATATACAACAAATATGGCAGAATAGTGGATGAGTTCTGAATATTTGTATTTTATTCAGGTTCTGCTAGGTTTTAACTTCATACTATCACAGCACAATATTACGGGTTTAAAATCTGATCTGAAAGAAAACCATGTACAAATTGAAAGGACATAGAAGGTTATGTCACAGGTTAACTAGAAGAGAAAGGTAAAGTACAATCTCCCATGAGACAATACAGGAATTATACAGCATTCACATTTCATGAATGCCAATGCCCTGTGGGAACAGCAGAAAGAAACTGTCAAGGAGATGCGTGTTTCTTTGACATTATTGTGCAGTCAGTCCTTTCCTTACCTCACAGGAGAACTGTAACTTGAGTGAAGATTCTCCCTTGTTAGACTTTACAACTCATAAAGATCTAGAATCCAGTTTATAAGGGGCTTTGGCCACTTCTAAAGTTATTAGCATGGACACTGGGCATGAGCCCTGAAGGAAAAAGACATATTCCCCAAGTCTAAGATCCAAGGATGCCCAGGACTCAGTCCACTGTTGCTCATGCAAACGTTTCACTTCCACACCTGAGGGGCACTTTTAGCACAGGAGACCTGCCCCTCTGCACATACCAAGACACCCCCACAGCAGACTTCACATTGCTTGACCTCTGCACCTAGTTTCCCCAATAGTCAGAATAATAAAACTTTGATATAGAGGACCAAAGATTAAACAGAAAAACTCATGAAGCACCTTCTCAATGTGTGAGTGATCACAACTCAGTGAATGGCAGATATTACCTACGACAACAGGCGCATGATAAAAGGTGTCACTTTTCTAACATCCACTTTGCCTAACACTATGAAGCAGCTGTGCTACATTTGTGAAAGGGTAGCCTGTATCCTGTTGAATGAGACATCTATGATCCAGGAAAGAGAATTACTGAGTCAGCCACACGGCAGCAGAGATACAACGGTCAGAAAACATCCGTACCTACTCACAGAATGCTATTATTTCCATGTTTGTCCCACAGAAATGAGAGATACAACTATTAATTTAACTTTATGAGCTAGTTTTATGGAGAAGAAAACATAATTTGAAAAATTAGTGTAAGCCAAATCTGTAATACACAAATCTATTTATTTTATTGAAAATAAAGCTTCATCATTAAAAAAATTTATTTCACAAAATAGTCTGACTCCAGGAATATTATAAATGCGTATTTGCATGCATTTGAAGGAAATCAGTTTTATAGAAACAGGTTCATACATAAGTTTTAGTTTTATCAATTATAAATATGTTGGGAGACAAAACCCATCAGTAATTAAAAAAACAATGATTTCCAATGATTAAAAAAATGATTTACAATGATCTTAATATTGAGGAATCTGCTGAATATCCTAACAGCTGTCCACACTCTTCTGAAGCATCTCACAATAAAGAGTACTAACCATGGCCTGATGCATTTTAGAACACAACACACACACACACAACCCTTCAAGTATGAGAAACACAATGCAAATTTTAAAAAAATGAAAATGTTATCTTAAAAAACTTAAATTTATTTTGAAAGACTTATTTACTTGAAAGGTAGAGAGTCAGAGAGAGAGGAAAGGAGAGGGAGAGGAAGAGAGAGAGAGAGAGAGAGAGAGAGAGAGAGAGAGAGAGAGAGAGAGAGAGTCCACTTCTGTGTCCCTTGTGGGTGGCAGGGGCCCAAACACTTGGGATATCTTTCATTGCCTTCTGAGGATTATTAGCAGGGAACTGGATCAGCAGCAGAGCAGCCAAGACTCAAACAAATCACTAGGATACAGGATACCAGCATTGCAAATAGCGGCTTAACCTGCTGCGCCACAATGCCAGCCCCAAGATTCAAAACTTTAAATGGTTTACTTTCGTTCATCTCATAAAAATCTCATGTTAATTGAACTTAATAAATAGGCTTTTTGCCATTTGAGATGAATAGTTATTGCGGATGTTTAAATTTGTTAAATAATATAGTAGGCCTGAGGACCAAACAACAACAAAGAAATGCTACTCTGAGTTGACTGACCCCTGATCTTGTGTCCTTTCCAGAGCTGCCAGTGCTCCTGTGACTCATAGCCGTGGGTCTCCCTCTTTCCTTCCACACAGGCTGCTCCCCACCACAGCAGCCCTGTTCTGATTTCTCTCTTGAGCCTCTAGACTCTGCCCACTCCTGCAACCTCACTTTCCATTTTCTTTCACAGCAACCCTTGTGGCAAGGTCATCAGTCATGGTCTGCTCTTGGCCCCTTCCTGATGAAGCCCTTCTCCCACTCCCCATTACTCTGTCCAGGCACCCACGTGGCTGTCCAGCAAGCAGCATGGGGCTCCTGACAGCTCTTCACCCCAGCCTGCTCCTTCCTGCAGTCCTTCTTCTCCGACCAGCTTCTTGGCTCTTCTACACCCACCCTGTTGGCCAATCCTACTGGTTCTTTCTCCATGATTCCTATGCCCACCATGGCCCATGCCACCACACACATGGCCCCTGTATAGTACAGTCTGCATAGAATGGTTACGCAGTAAAAGCTGGAAATAAAAGAGATTCATAATGCGCAACACTCTTCCTAACAGTAGATGTTCAATGAGGCACACCAAAATATTTGGAAGACAGAAAAAAATGTACTTTGTATCACCTCAGCAGAAGAGAAGGAAAAGGGAAGAAATGAACTATTTCACTTCTATTAAAACTTATGAAAATGCGGCTCTAAGAGTTGAGAGCTCACAGGTCTGGAAAATTAGAACGCACATGCAGTTCCACATACATTGTGAAATATTTTATAGCAAGCAGAGACAGAAGAAACCCATTTCTCTGTGGTATTCTACTCTTCTAAGCTTTCTGGGCATCCTTACAGTTGCTGTTCTGGTGGAGTGTAACTTTTCATGGAACAACTTTGACTACAGCATGTCAGCAGTACAACAAATAAACCACACAGTACTTACCAGCAGGCATCACGCAGTGTTCTGGGAATATTTCCAGAGCACTCTTCAGTCTCTCAGTATCTTGCAAAAGCAACAGTGTTTTCATGTGGTCCAGAACGAACACATCTGAGGCAGGCATGCAGTGAGACTCCAGAAGCCTCAGCAGCTCCTCAGTGGTTTCCACACACACAGAGGAATCTGAGTCTTTGCAGAGACCTAAACGAAGTCAGCATCACATTGAAATAGAGCTTTACTTTGTAAATGATATCATTTCCTAAGGAAAGTTTCAAACATATTTCTACTAGGAATGAGATGTCTGGGACATGCAAAGGCACTGGGACATGAGACCTCTGAAAAGTACATGAGGACAACAAAAATGCTACTTTTGAACAACAATGGAAACTTTTATGTGTTTGACCTTGCAAGACACTGTCCAAATATAACATGGGACTCCAAGTCACAAGCAGCCCTAGGGTAAACCAGACAATGAAGCCAAGCTCTTCATCTTCTTGTCCTGCATCTTTAAACAACAAGAACAAGACTGCCGGCTGTTTAGGATGAGTCAAGCAAACCAATAACCAGGCGCCGGATCCTACTGTTTGTACTAAAGGACAACCATTAGTTTAGCTGCTGGTCTTGTGACGGTCACAGCTCCTTTTCCTCTGGTGCTTTAGCTATTGTGTTTTATGTAGAATCTAATCTTCTGTTTACACTGAGTTCTGAATTTTGGTTATTATCTCAGGCTTGGAATTTTCATTTGATTATCTTATTAGAGTCTCCATTTTTTTAAAATCTTTTTTCTTCATTTTATCCCCAATTTCTTGAACCACTTAACCAGATTTACTTAAACTTTCCTGTCTGATGAAATCAGTGTCTTCTGCTCCTGTGGCTACTTCCACGACTCTATTCTCTTGGTGTTACTGGCTCTTGGCATGCACAAGAAGGATTTTAGAGGTTTTAAATGATATTTTCCTATAGAGAAGTTTGCCCTTAGTCTGCTAGGCAACAGGGTCAGGGTGAGTCAACCTGGCTCATTCAGGGTCTGTCAAGTCTGCCAAAAGTCATCTACCTCTGGTCTCCTGTTCTCTGGGAAACCTTGTCTGCACAGTACATCAGCACTGCCAAGAAGTTCACTGTATTACTCAGGAGCTCTTTACGTGGGTTTTTGCCTCCTCCCTGAGTGTCAGATTTTGGTAATGGTTTTGAGGGAAGGCCAGCACAGTGTTAGGGTCTCTTCAACTTTCTTCCTCACCAGCCCCCAGACTTTCTACTTTCTGTCTCCATAATTCCATGAGACTGACATGTACTCTGCTGATTTGTCTGCCTCTTAGGACTCCTTTTCTAGACTCTAACCCAATGCCCCACCTCCACAGTTAGCCAATACCCTGAAGGAAAAGTGGCTATAGGAGGTTGGTTCACTTCCCCAGGTGTCACTTCTTTAGGAGCTTACATTCCTTCAACAGATCTTTTAATCTGATTTTCTAGTTATTCTTGGCATGGCTGCTGGTCTGCCATAAGCTATTCTATTGGTACACAGAATAAAAAATCTACCAAGATCTTTCTGAATCCTACCTTCTATCTCGAAGTGTATCAGCTATGTCTTCTAATTGGTGTCATTTAGATATTATGTTTTCAATCTGTTGATACAAATCACTGATAAACATGGTAGAGAAATCATCTTCTTGGGTCAAACTGGTCTTGCTGAAATCTGGAACTATTAAACCCACCATATTCCCTAATCTATAAGTAGTGTCATCAAAATATGGAAATTGGCTGGTGCCGCGGCTCACTTGGCTAATCTTCTGCCTGTGGTGCCGGCACCCCAGGTTCTAGTCCCCTGGGGCGCTGGATTCTGTCCCCGTTGCTCCTTTTCCAGTCCAGCTCTCTGCTGTGGCCCGGGAGGGCAGTGGAGGATGGCCTAAGTGCTGGGGCCCTGCACCCACATCGGAGACCAGGAGGAAGAACCTGGCTTCTGGCTTCAGATTGGCGCAGCGCGCCAGCCTTAGCGGTCATTTTGGGGGTGAACCAATGGAAGGAAGACCTTCCTGTCTTTCTCTCACTGTCTAACTCTGCCTGTCAATAAATAAATAAATAAATAAATAAAAATGAAAAAATTGTTGGAGTGCTTTTCTTCTTGGCTTTTAGCAGTTGCTTCTTTGTAATCCTCAGGCCAGTTATCAATAAAATGTAACACAAATGTAAGCAACTGCCAGTCTTGAGAATAAACAAATCTTTAGTTTCATATCTTACACCAACTCAGATAGTTTCCAGAAAATGCTAACTGAAAAATCTTAAATCAGTAAGCTATATGTAGAAAATTATAACATGTTTTATGCAAGGATTTCAAAGTTGTTTTTACACCAAACTTACCTTTTAGTTCCATTTCCTCACAGATCTTTTGATGTGTCCTTGTGTTTCCTAAAGAGGAAATGTGCTACTTCTACTGCTCTATAAATTTATGAAGGTGAACACAAGTTCATTAAAACCTCCAGTCTAGACTCACCTTTCAGTTAGAAACACACCGTAGAACACCGACACACTCTGAAGCCTGATTTTAGAGGAATAAAGAACCAACCCACAGGCACAGCTTTACTGGGCTGGCTGTGCTGCTGCTTTCAGAAAGTCTCGAGTAATTAACAATTCCAACCCTTTGCTGGAGAGAATTTAAATATCCTGATTTTTGCCTTGAAATTCATTATTTGTTGTGAACATTTTAATGTGTTTTATATTGTAAACATCAAAATAATAACTTATTGTTCACTTTTCCACAATTGAAAGTGGGTGCCATTGGTCAAAAGAAAACAGGAAAATACATACCATCATAAAAATAAATTTCTTGCATTGATTTCAGCAAGCTTAGGATGCCATCTGCCTTTTCATTGGTGACTTTAACTTCTTCCTCACTGGCGTCTCCAGCTTCTACTTCTTTGGCATCTCTGACATCTTCCTCACTGCTGTCTCTAACTTCTCCCTCACTGTCTCTTTCATTTTCTTGCTCACTGGCGCTCTCTGCAGGTTGGTACATGAAATTGACACCTGAAGCCTTTGCTGCTAAGCCAGCTGCTTTCTTCCTTTTAACCTGCCGTTTCTTTTTCAGTTTCCTTTTTTTATTTTTGCTGATTGATGGGCCATCTGTGTGCTGGTGCTGTAATTTCTCTTGTAAAAGACTCTGATGTTTCTCTAATTCTGCTTGTTCTACATGAAGAATATTGGAATTTTTCAAATTTTTCTTTGATTTATGCTTTCTAATTCTTCTTCTCTTTGGTTGGTCATGAGAATCCTGATCTGTTCAAAATATCAAATTGAACAATGTTCAGTATAATGGATCCATAACAAACATATAAGCTAAATAAAGATTCTTTCAGGATATTGCAGTAGAGAAAGAATTTAAGCTATCTGCTTCAGTGATTCTCAACTTTACTTCACAGTAGTTACACTACCAAAGATCCTAACCATAACATAAATCCATGCCCTATGTGTTTTCCAGAAAATGGACAAATAGGGGCCAGTGCTGTGGCATAGCGGGTAAAGCCATGGCCTGCAGTGCCAGCATCCCATATGGGTGCTGGTTCAAGTCCTGGCTGCTCCACTTCTGTTCCAGCTCTCTATTATGGCTTTGGAAAGCAGTAGAAGATGGCCCAAATCCTTGGGCCTCTGTACCTGGAAGAAGCTCCTGACTCCTGGCTTTGGATTGGCGCAGCTCTGGCCATTGCGGCCCACTGGGGAGTGAACCAGCAGATGGAAGACTTCTCTCTCTGCCTCTCCTTTCTCTGTGTAACTCTTTCATATAAATAATAAAATAAATCTTTTTAAAAAAAGAAAATGCACATATAGATTTTCACACATAGTTGTTACAATCATGATCTACAGTGTGCCTTTAAGGAAGTAAGAGTTGTTATAGGCTTACTGTGGTGAAATTTTATTCCTATAACCTTTGGGAAAAAAATGAATTCTTATGTTATTCACATTTTACTTTAGTACTTTTCAAGAGTTAGGGCACATTTTTAAACGAAGATTTCAGTTTGGGCAACAGGTCAGCAGAAGTTGGCAGATAACAGAGTTGGCCAAAGATGTCCTGGTAAATGGTTAATAGCTGGCTTTTGGTGGCAAAGTCCTGAGTTATACACTTGTCAACTTCATTGTTATATATATTTTCACCATGGTTGATCTGGAATGACCCTGGGCTATCACTAGATAGGAAGAGATAACTTCAGTTGTTCTCATGAGCCAAGGAGGAGTCTACCACTGAGCAGGAGCCAGCAAGAGGAGCGGGGAGAGGTGTGGTGGGTAAAACCGCATCACACAAGGTCAGCCAGGAGTGGCAGAGACAAATCATCAGAAACAAGGATCCATATCCAGTGTAAGCTACTGCTGGCACCACGAGGAAGGTCTCAAATTACAAATGGCATCTTGCAGGGCTGATCAAAGATGGCAGGTGATACCACACTTGAGGGCGCACAAGGAGAAGGAGAGCAAAAAGTCCTGTACTCATTCAAGTGATGTTTCTGCCCCTGGAAGACTTAAGAACATAGCCCAAGTTGCTGAGCGGACAGCTCACCTCTGTGTCACTGTCCCTCCAGCTCTGCCTCAGTAGATCTAGAATGCAGGGTCTGGTTTTCAGACAATTTCCTTTTTAGTTCTTGTTCACTTTTTTCTGAGCTGCATAGTATCCCATCACAGATTATTTTGAGAAACAAGATTAAACAATGTAATTTACACTTTATATATGAAATTTTTAAAATAAAAATAAAAAGGTACAGATGGCCAGACGCTGCTGTACTGAATAAAACCTGGTTTGTTATTTCTATTCAAGGACTTTATTTTATCCTGAAATTAGCTGGCATAAGTCTAATTTGTCTTCCACATAGTTCCTCAAAGCAGCTTTCCTGTTTCACCTGGATCTCAGTAACCTCACCAATGCTGGCCGAAGCTTTGGGGAGCCACCTGAGTGAGTGTGCTGGGACAAGGAACAGGTGGTTACAAGGCCTGAGTCCTTGTTCCAGATACTACATCTATGTGTGTAGCCTAACTTCCATCAATTCAATTATCTCAACATGAGGACACACAAAATAAGTATTTTAATAAGTATTAAACGTCATCTCTGTCATCCGACATAGATAATCCCCTTTCTAACCCACCCTGGTCAGCTGTGTCACTGTCAAAGTAGAACCTGTATTGTGGACAATTTCACTGCTAGTTCTTGAATGAGAGTTCTCAGTTTCCCCTGAACCTTACCTATGAACATAAAATATTTTAAAATTATTATGAAACCCATAATTTTCTCTTGATCACCAGGGCACTTTTTCTATTTCATTTCCAAGTGTGCACTGGAATCAGGGACCTGGCCAAGTGCAGCTGATAGACCAAGGCAGAACAGCTGACTCTTGAGATGGTCTATGGAATATTAACTTCCAAAAATGACCACTGCTTATCAGTTTTTACTTCCCAGGTCCATTTTAAAAAGATGACATTATATTTCTCCTCACTGCATCTATCTTTTTTTTTTTTTTTTTTTTTTTTACAGGCAGAGTGGACAGTGAGAGAGAGAGACAGAGAGAAAGGTCTTCCTTTGCCGTTGGTTTACCCTCCAATGGCCGCCGGCGCACCGTGCTCGTCCGATGGCAGGAGCCAGGATCCAGGTGCTTTTCCTGGTCTCCCCATGGGGTGCAGGGCCCAAGCACCTGGGCCATCCTCCACTGCACTCCTGGGCCACAGCAGAGGGCTGGCCTGGAAGAGGGGCAACCGGGACAGAATCCGGTGCCCCGACCGGGACTAGAACCCGGTGTGCCGGCGCCGCAAGGCGGAGGATTAGCCTGTTGAGCCATGGCGCCGGCCTGCATCTATCTTTAAAATATGCTTGAGCTCATTAATTGATAGACAAGAAAACTACAGAGTGTTTTATCATCCTAAAGCAAACCACCGGGGGGCCAACATAGATCATGGGGGTATCTCATTACCACCAAGAACCGCAGCTGGAGGGCTCCTCTTGTCCTCTGGCTCTTGCAAAAAAAAAAAACTGTCTTCTTTGTAGGTCTTCTACTCTATCTAGATAATCGCCAATCTTATATCTGTGGTCTACTTGCTCCGTAAGTGGTGAGACTGCCATACAAACTATTGTCCTGCTGTTGTTACAAGACTATCAAATAAGAATTTAAAAAGGTGGAGATGGCAAAAGCCTATAAAATAATTATTACACCATACGTTTTCATGTAAGTGTAAGTGTGTGTGTGTCTGTGTGTGCCCGTGCATGCACACGTGTACCTTAGAAAAGAAAAACATAACATACATTTTTAAAAAATCCTGACAGTCCACATCCCAGTATGTTAACTGTAGGTGCCTTTGGGTTGTGCTAGCATAGGTTGTTGTGTTTTCCACTGTACTGATATCCATGTTTTGGGCATTGAGAAGATAATGTTTTTATAACAAAGTAAAATTTCCTATCTTAAACTTAATAAGATCATGACATCTAAAAATTTATGGGGTGGTATTAAATCCTGCTTATAGGGAAATTTATAGTTTTAAATATATCAGGAAAAAAGGCTAAAAACCAGTGATGTAAGCACTCATTTCAAGAAGCTAGAAAATAGCAATTAAACCCAACAAAAGCAGAAGGAAAGAAATCATACATGTAATACTACAAAATAAACAGCAAATAATACAACAGAGAGAAACAAAAAAACAAACATTGGAACTTTGAAGAAAAATTGGACAAACCGCTGGTGAGACTAGTGGAGAGGAGAAGGCAGGCAAGTGTCCCCAGCTGAGGTCAACAAGCTTACAAAAGGATATGGTGGTAATGTTATGCAAATACATTAGATAAACCAGAAGAAGAGTATTCTGAGAAAAGTCTAACTTGCCAAAAGGACATAGACAAACACAGAACACAGTAATAGTCCGACATCAACATAACAATTTGAATCTTTAGTTAAAAATAATCCCATGAAAAGAACTTCAGGCCTTTGTGGAGTCACTTGTAACTTCCACTAGATCTGTCCAGTGCACAGAAAAAACAGCAGTCATCTATAGGTTGCTTTGTGAAGCCAGTTTAATCTTCACTCCAAAACTTGACAGGGTCATTAAAACAAATGTGAATGTACTCCAATCCTCTTATAAAATTTTTTACAAAAGCTCTAAACAAAACCATAGATACAAGCAGTATAAATAACTTGATCAATATTGACACCAATATATAAAATCTCATTATCAAACTACAAATAGCAAAGAAAACTCTAAATTTGACATGGAAGAGCCACAGAACCCACCATATGTAATAGTGAAATTCCTTTCCTCTGATTTGAAGAGAAACAGTGGTGGCCACTGCCATCCCTTGTGGCTACCTCTATCGTGAGGGTCCAGGAGAGAAGACACAATGTGTAGGAGTCACCACCAATGACATACTCATGGAAGACTCCAGAGTCCATGAGTGAACTGCCCATCACAGACAAAAGTAGGAATGAACGCAGTAGAACCTGCTCAGCAGCAAGAATGAGCTACTGGTAATCAGGACAGTGAGTGGAAGCAGCACATACAAATCACATGCCCATTCGCTCAAGGTCAGGATGTGTGCTGTCCACATGGACAGAAAGTGGAGGAGGGGCTTCCTAGCTGGGTGGAGGGAGGGTGGGGACACTTGTGGGGCAGAAGGGGACTTGGTGGTAACTGACGAAGTCAGTAATAAAGACTACAGGGGTGGGGCTGGCGCTGTAGCTTAGTAGGCTAAGCTGGTTGTGCTGGCATCCCATGTGAGTACCGATTCATGTCCCAGCTGCCCCTCTTCTGATCCAGCTCTCTGCCAGTGGCCTGGGAAAGCACTGGAAGATGGCCCAAGTGCTTGGGCCACTCTATCCACATGGAAGACCTGGAAGAAGTTCCTGGCTTCTGGCTTAGGCCTAGGCCAGCTCTGGCCATTGCAGCCATTTGGGGAGTGAACCAGCGGATGGAAGACCTCTCTCTGTGTCTCTCCCTCTCTCTGTCCATAGTTCTGCCTCTCAAAATAAATGAATAAATAACTTATATTCAAATCATCAAATTTCTCTTTAAACTAGAGTGGTTTATTGTACATGGCTCTGTACTTCTCCCTTCCACTGTATCAGGGCTGCTGTACAGACCCCAGCAGTGACAGTCACAGAGCACCTGAGGGAGCTGCGGCAGTGTCTGGGTGAGCACTCCTAGCTTCAGCATGCCACCATGGATATCCTACCCCTGACCTGGTGTTCCCAGCAGTAGAAAGGTTTCTGATGATTCTGGAGGGTGAAGCTCATGACCTCTTCTGTGTATCTAGAATACACACATGCAATCAGAGCAAGACCATGGGTTACAACCATGGGTTACACATTTTTGGCAACTGGGGCAAAACAAACAAACAAACAAAAACAGTGATCATCAGCTGGCGCCGCGGCTCAATAGGCTAATCCTCCGCCTTGCGGCGCCGGCACACCGGGTTCTAGTCCCGGTCGGGGCGCCGGATTCTGTCCCGATTGCCCCTCTTCCAGGCCAGCTCTCTGCTGTGGCCAGGGAGTGCAGTGGAAGATGGCCCAAGTGCTTGGGCCCTGCACCCCATGGGAGACCAGGAGAAGCACCTGGCTCCTGCCATCGGATCAGTGCAATGCGCTGGCCGTAGCGCGCCGGCCATTGGAGGGTAAACCAACGGCAAAGGAAGACCTTTCTCTCTGTCTCTCTCTCTCACTGTCCACTCTGCCTGTCAAAAAAAAAAAAAAAAAAAAAACCAAAAAAACAAACCAGTGATCATGAGTATGTTGCTCAGTTCTTTGCCAAGCCAGAAAACATCACTCAAATTTAGGTCCGAGTGAGTGGACAGACTGACTGCTGGACTAAATGACCAGGCTTGAGCCTCCTCCTAGGCTCACCCATGCACATCCTTGGAATTCCAGTTTAGGAGGACTCTGCTAAGTCAGCGTGGCAAGAACCCCCATCATTGACATTGATCACTCTCAAAATCTGATCGGGTTCCTCATTCTCCACCACTGCCCAGGTGCCAGAATACCTCACCCTTCCTCTGCCCCACTCCTGGGTCAAAACTCGTTTGTCCATGTTGTATTGAGGCTGAGTCCAGTGCCCTCCTCATCTGCAATCTGCTTCTGTGCAGTGGTCCTTGCATGAATGTACTGGCCCTAACAGGGTCTGCCTGCCCGCCAGTAGCAAGAGTCACGAGTAATTTTCCATTTAACATCATGACACAACTCAATTACAGCTCCTGGCTTCCTCAGAGTCACATCGGAGGGAGCTGGCCAGGCAGGTTTCTCAGATTTAGAAAGGAACACAAGACTGTAAGGAATTACTGGCCAAAGAAAGACACTGAAGGATTGCAGTACTGTTAAATTTTGTGTCCCTCACAGTCATTTTCACTTCTGAATTGTATGTTTGCTAAAGACAGATACAATGTATAAACACAGAGAGAACCCTAATAACCATTTGTTTGGGATTTATACATCTGATGCAAGTACCTATACATAAAGTACTCTTCGGTGGGAGAAAACTTTATTAACCAGGGAAAGAGTTAATCTACTTCTTCTTTTAGTGAGATGATAGTTAATCTAGTCTTTCTTACTTTACAGTGAAATGAGAAATCTTTATTCATAATTAAAATATTTTTAATAACCATGTGTACTACATGTTTTACTTATTACCCTTGATGGGCTATTTCACTCAGTCAGCCTGAGGCGGAAACTTGAGTTCCTAGGTTTGGCTCCTGGGAGTGAATTTTCTCTAGGAGAAACAGAAGCATCACAAAGTGCCTGTTCTGCAGAGCAGGCTGCAGCTCACGGGACTTCTCCACACTGCAGGACACTGGGTGCAGGTGCAGCAGAAGGAAGGGGCAAGACCATGGGTTACAACCGTGGGTTACACGGTGCAGTGTGCAGCAGGAGGCTGAGGTTGGCAAAGGCTCTCTGCTAACAGGCACAGCTGGTGTAGCCTCACCACCCTGGACCCAGTGTGGAAAATTCAGCAGCTTTCCCATCACCTCTCAGCCAGCAGAGCCTCCACAGTTTGCCTACCATGTCGAGGCCAAAATGTCAGGTCTGACAGTACTGACCACCCTTCCACTACGTGCTCCAACGACACTTCGACTCTGCAACCCCTTGGGAGGCCTTTCTCAACTCCCCAAGTTGCCCCAACTGCATTACTCTGGTCTGAACCCCCCCAGGATGGCTCTATCTTACTCAGAGAGGTCTGCTTTGTGGAGTGTCCTCAGCAGCTGCTGGTGACACGCGATCATGCATTCACCTCAAATGTGGCTGGAGAGTGAGAGGAGCCCTACTTCAAATTGTATTTAATGAACTAAAATCTAAATATGTGTAGAGAAACTGCCACAGGTTCACCCATGCAACACCAATAGGTACCACAGGGCCAGGAGAATGGTCAGGATTTAAAAAATACATGGAGCAGCAGTGATGGAATATACTTTATTACACATTCAACATGTTACCTGTTTTGAAAGCACATGAGAAATAAAGTAAGACCTGCTTAGATCACAAGTTACAGGATAAACTTCTAATCCCACCAACCACCTGGTCTGCAGGGGGAAATGAAATAGCCCAAGTAGACCACCTAGGATAGAGGGCAGCAGGAGTGAGGAGTATTCTTGTGGGATCAGTAGCCCTTGAAGGCAGAATAAAAAAAGATGTTGTATTTCTTCTTAAACACATGTCAGATTAAAATTCCTGCTCACTGGAGATCAGCAGCGTCCAATAAGCAAGGGAATCCATCCCATCTTCAGCAGAGGGCCTATACATGAGAGTAAGCTCAGCCCTGTCCCTTCTCTGTGACAGCAGATACTGAATAAAATCTGATTTTACTGCTTGACACAAGGCTCAACTGTGTTTAACATCCATGAAAACTCAGTCACCTTGGATAAGCTCAGAAATAAAGCCACTGCCTGCAGCACCAGTGTCCCTTACAGGTGCTGCCCCTCCCTCCTTTTCAAGTGCAGTGCCCTCGGCCCTCCTGACTTACCCTCCTCACACTGCTCAACATGCCAGCTTAGACATCCTTAACAGCTCTAATGGCCACCTCACTCTCCCATCTGAACTGCCAAACTGTTTCCCATCTGTTTACAGTACCTTCCCAGTTGGGTCTGGGAGGATGGACGGGTAGACACATGGGAGGGAAAGATACAGGAAACTGCAGGGCACTGACCTGGAGATGAACCTACATTGCTGTCATGGGGATTCAAGCCTCTTTTTCTTGCTCCTCTGCCCTTCAGCATCCTCTGTCCTCAGCTGTTTGTTTCTCTGTCTAGAATTCTCCTGCCTGGTCAGTTCCTGATTAGTTTCTAACTCACAGCAGGCATGGCCCTCTCTATCCTCCTCCTGTGGCCCAGCCTCCTTACCATGTCTCTAAGATGCACTCAACCAGTCACTTTGAGGTCCACAACTGCGTGATGGCCCTGCATCACAAGTGCCACTGAGAGGACTCAGGGTGACCAGGTAACGTCATTCAAAAGGCAAGATCAACACTGGGTCTTTTCTGGGAGATGCTTCCTACGCCTGCTGGCCAAGGGCTTCAGCACTGGCACCAGACACAATGGCCCAGGCCTCTGCTGTGAAGTGGGGACTCCACAGGCCCTGGTACTACCATGTGGGGTTCTGTCATGAACATGCCTGTCCTGAGGCCATCTGACAGAAGGCCAGTTCCATAGCCATCTCTGCCACAATGGCTGTCCTGACCAGAGTCAAGGTCCCCATCTACTCCTTAGGGCAGACGTTCCTAATCTCATGCTGCTGCCCATGTGTTGACAACAGGCTCGAGCAGTCACTGAGAGAAGTAAGCCATGGCTGGCTTTCCACACGTCACTCTCGCATCTCAGGTGCCAGAGGATCAGCACAGGCACCACAGCAGGAAAAAAGGACCCTGTGAGGCCACAGCCCAGATGAGCCCTCAGTTCAGCCCAGATGCCAGGGAGATGATGACTACTGGAGCTTGATGTATACAACTTGGAAACCTTTGCCAGCCCTTTCTGTTCTCTAAGGGCTCCAAACCCAGACACAGGCCTCTGACCAAGCGAGGCAGCTCCACACTCACTCATGACCCTCCTTCCTTCCACCTCAGCTCCTCAAGCCATTTTTGACGTAAGTCACAGGGAAACACAGCAGCAAGCCAGAGGCCTGACTGGTGACCTCACCTGGGAGGCACACAAACCGAAAGCTGCTATCTTCAAAACATACCCTTCAGACATGCTAACCTTAGAAATAATGATAACTGTCAAAATTCTCTTCACTATCTGACACTTACATTCTGATGAACTGTGAGTAGATAGTGACAGTAGTCACTGATTTCAGATTATTTGAACTCTCAAATAGGTGTTACATTAAAACAGGCTAAACGCTTCAAATGAAATAAGAGTTGTTTTCTAAATTCAAGGCTGAGACCACAAACTGCATCTGATAAATACCCTCAAGCTAGCAATGTCTTGCAGGTACTAAATAAAAAGCAGTAAGTTCCTGTTTAATGTTGATCTAAACCATCTATGTGAACATAAGTATTTACGCTGTAATATCATAAGACACTTTGATTACTTCAATAACCTAGTGCTCCCTACAGTTCAGGACAATGTTCTGTAATAACATAAACTGGTTATCCACAGTCAGTCAAGGAAGAATTGGGGTCTCACAGATGTAAACAAATAGGGAGAAATGTTGAGAAAATTGTGTGTGGGCATGAGGGGCCCAGGTCAGGCCTGGGATCCTTGGAGAACTCAGGGATGGATGTGGGGTAGGCATGGCTGGTGAACACAGCAGTTGCCTTCAGAACAAATGTATCATGTGGAGAGGATCACTGTGTCTGATTTGGCTTTTGCAGACAAAAGTCAGACCAAACAGACACGTGTCCTGTAACGGGATATGGCCACATCAACTCCTGGACAGAATTTCCACACCAAGTGCTGCAACCACAAGGGCAGCCTCTGGGACCATGGAGCTCTCGAGAAGGAGGGACAGTCTCCCTGGTCAGCAGGCACTGACCACCCTTTGAATCAAGAGGACTGTAGGAGTTGCCTATAACTTTGAATTTATTTATTTATTTATTTTGACAGGCAGAGTGGACAGTGAGAGAGAGAGACAGAGAGAAAGGTCTTCCTTTGCCGTTGGTTCACCCTCCAATGGCCACCGCGGCTGGCGCACCACGCTGATCCGATGGCAGGAGCCAGGTGCTTCTCCTGGTCTCCCATGGGGTGCAGGGCCCAAGCACTTGGGCCATCCTCCACTGCACTTCCTGGCCATAGCAGAGAGCTGGCCTGGAAGAGGGGCAACCGGGATAGATTCTGGCGCCCCGACAGGGACTAGAACCTGGTGTGCTGGCGCTGCAAGGTGAAGGATTAGCCTATTCTGCTGCAGCGCCGGCCGCCTATAACTTTTAAAGAGTGGGTTCTCTGGTGCCGTGGCTCAACAGGCTAATCCTCCATTCATACATTACTTTTATTTTTCATGCGTACACAGTTGAGTCTTGGAAACTAACAGACATGAAGTGGAAGGGTACTCAGGCAACACCTCAATCCAAATATGTTAGTATTGTGATTTTTTTTTTAAATGACCCATTTACTTATTTGAAGGGAAAAGAGTGATGTGGGAGCGGTGGATGGAGTAGGAGGAAAGAGGGAGAGAGCAAGAGAGAGAGAGATTGATTTTCAATCTGTTGGTTCAGTCTCCAAATGGCTGCAATGGCCAAGGCTGGTCCAGGATGAAGCCAGGTGTGCAAAGCTCCACCGAGGCTCCGATGTTTTAGGCAGGGACCCAAGAACTTGGGCCACTTTCTGCTGATTTCCAAAGTGAATTAACAGGGAGCTGGATCAGACATGGAGCAGCTGGGACTCAAAATTGGTGCTCCAATATCGAATGCTGGTATTTCAAGTGGCAGCTTAGCTCACTGAGCCTTAATGCCAGCCCTCAAAATACACTGATATTTTTCAATGTTAAGACTGCTAGACTGTATTTTCTATGTATTTGTCATGGAACCTGACTAGACTAATTAATCTGAAGAAATATT
Source organism: Sylvilagus floridanus (assembly GCA_949820135.1). Lineage (NCBI taxonomy): Eukaryota > Metazoa > Chordata > Mammalia > Lagomorpha > Leporidae > Sylvilagus > Sylvilagus floridanus. The sequence goes on along the minus strand of OX463238.1, from coordinate 122,814,760 downwards.
CATTACTTTAAGCTCTTTCATGACATGCAAGTGTACCTGACCTTCACATCACCTCTTGATCTTCCTAGGATAATCAACAGTAGTCATCAAAGGAAAACTATTCTCCTAAACACACAATCATTGATCACCTTCTTACATCTTACATGGAAGCCAAAGGCTTAGAGATTGTTTTCCCAAAGGCCAGAATTTCCATATTTCTTCCCTAAGTTTAAGATGTTGATGTCATTTAGCATGAGGATTTGCTAGTTAATTTAGACAAAAACAAGGTTCAACATTTCTTTTGAAAAACAGTAATACGTGCTAATACTAAGATTCAATATGGGTGTAGGCATTTGACATACCAGTTAAAATGTTGCTTGGTATGTCTGCATCCCTTATCAGGGTATCTAGGTTTGAATCCTGGCTCTGTTTCTAATTTCAGCTTCTTGCTAATGCGTACCCTGGGAAGCTGAAGGTAATGGCTCAAGTAGTTCAGTTCTTGGCACTCATGTGGGAGACCTGGATCAAGTTCTGGGCTCCCAACTCCAGCCTGGCTCAGGTCTAGCTGCTTTGCTGGAAATGTTAATACCTGGGCTGGCACTGTGGTGTAGTGTGTCAAGCTGTCACCTGTGGTGCTGCCATCCCACATGGGCGCCAGTTAGAGTCCCAGCTGCTCCACTTCCAATCCGGCTCCCTGCTAATGAGCCTGAGAAAGCAGCGGAAGATGGCCCAAGTGCTTAGGCCCCTGCACCAGCATGGGATATGCAGATGAAGCTTCTGGCTCCAGCCTGGTCCAACCTTGGCCATTGTGGTCATTTGGAAAGTGAACCAGTAGATGGAAGATCAATATCTCTGTCTCTCTCTCTTTCTCTCCCTCTCTCTCTGTAACTCTTTCAAATAAATAGATCTTTAAAAAGAAGTTAATAATTGCCATATAGGAAGAAAATTAATGAAGCATGAAATGGATTATATAAACTATGTGTCATATCTATCATGTACATGTGTCATATCTATGCAAGAGAGAGAGAGAGACAGACCCATTTTCCGTCTGCTGGTTCACTTCCCAAATGCTCACAACAGCCAGGGTTGGGCCAGAATGAAGCCAGGAACCTGGAGCCTGGAACTGCATCTGGATCTCCCACATTAGTGGGAGAAGTCCAAGTAGTTGGGCCATCTTCCACTGCTTTTTCAGGCACATTAGCAGGGAGCTGGATCAGAAGTAGAGGGACTGGGGCTGGCACTGTGGCACAGCAAGTAAAACCGCCACCTGCAGTGCTGGCATCCCACATGGGTGCCAGTTCGAGACCTGGCTGCTCCACTTCCAATCCAGCTCTCTGCTATGGCTTGAGAAAGCAGTGGAAGGTTACTCAAGCCCTTGGGACCCTGTACCTTTATGGGAGACCTAAATGAAGCCAATTGGGGAGTGAACCAGCAGATGGAAGACCTCTCTGTCCCTATGCTTCTCCTTCTCTCTTTGTGTAACTGTGACTTTCAAATAAATAAAATCAATCTTTAAAAAAAAAAGCAGAGAGACGCAAACTGGCACTATAATATGGGAAGCCAGTGTCACAGCAGTGGTTTAACCCACTGTACCACAATGCTGGCCCCATTCTAATTATTATTATTTAAGATTTATTTATTTATTTGAAAGGCAGAGTTAGAGAGAGGCAGACAGAGACAGATTTTCCATCTACTGGTTTACTCCCCAGATGTCCATGATGGCCAGGGCGGGGCTGGCCTGGAGCCAGGAACCAGGAGCCTCATCTGGGTCCCTCACTTGTGTGGTAGGAGCCTAAGCACCTGGGCCATCTGTTGCTGCTTTTCCAGGCACTTTAGCAGGAAGCTGAATCAAAGTAGAGCAGCTGGGATATGAACCAATATCCATATGGGATGCCAACATTGCAGCCAGTGGCTTAACCCCTGCTATGCCACAATGTTGGCCCAATTATTATTATTATTATTATTATTATTATTATTATTTTAAAGAAGTGACTATAGCTGTTTGGCTGAGCTACTGGCAAACCCTGTTATCATTTGTAAAAATGGAGTTTGACTTTACTGTACTTTCACCATAAATGTACCAGACATTTTCACACCTACTGACCTCTCTGGATAAAAATAAATTGTTCCCCTGGTTTACCTCGCTAGCTTTTTCTGAGCACTGGCTCAGATTTCAGGTCCTTTAAATGACTCCCCCAATTCCACAAAGTTAGCTCCTCCATCCTTTGTGAGCTAGCACCTGGTCCGCATCATTGGTAACACTTAGTGACAGAATCTGTTCAGCACTCCTTAACCTACATACTCCCCATGAGTAAGCCTGGTACGAAAGCCATGCTCTTATTCCAGATCCAACAGAAATGACGACAGTGCATTCTGAAAGTTGAATACAAAAGCTGCTGATCTTCCCCACAAGTCAGTGAGCCAAGTGACTTTTGGAGCCCAAAGGAGATAATAAATGTGGTCCATTTAAATCTACTGATCATCAGATTTCTCCTTTGTAGTTACATCACCAAAAAAGTACTCTCTTATTCCAGGCTTCTCTTTCTCAACCACATGGATTAGGGTGATTTCAGGCAGGAAAACTGGTCTCCTTAATTTTCTCTGGGAATTCCTGAGCAATCAATGAATTATTTCAAGTTGCCAGTGGGTTCCAGAAACCAATCCAACACAGTGAGCCCCAAGATGACTCTGACCAGGAAGCCAGGGGGAGCCTTCAGGATGACAAAATAGGAGGGGAGAGCCATCTGGTGGAAGTGGGGTGCAGGTCAGCCATTGGGATGCACAAGAGATTTACCAACGTGGCCCACTCATAGCCGACTGCTACTTCACACAACCACTTTTAAGAAAATGTCCTTTTTCTTGTTAAGCCCTGACTATCCTAAGATGAAGAAATTCACTGGACATGAGAAGTCAACAGAATTTACATTCAAAACTCACAACTCTTAAGTTACTTCATGGTTGTAGGGCCTGGCACAGGGTCTTATGAAAACCCTTGTACTCTGACTTATTTTTATACTGTGTTTAAGTTGATGAAAATAACCAAATTAAAATTTTCATCCTCATTTCATGAATAATTTATATTTTTATCCTGATTTCATGGGCAATTTATAAGACTCAGACAGTTCTAAAAAAGTTATACAAACTCCATGTGAAACTACATGTAACCAGTAACTAAATTTATATCTGTATAAATACAAGAAAATTGGAAGGCCGACACATCTAATGACCCAAGTTCTGTTGTTTCACAAACCTAAGTCCTTGGGATAGGCTCAGTACGAGCAGTCAAAGTAAAGTGTGACAGGGTCAGATGCACTCCTGGACTCAGGACCGGCCAGTGTTAGGTCAGATGCTATTGCCGCAGAATCGAGCCTGCGTCTTCCCCTTCCCCAAAGCCTCTGGAATGTGGCTGCGCAGGGAGAGCTATGGCTCAGTAAGAGTTCCTGCACCTTGTACAAGCCAGGAAGTAGAGATACGAGGGAGAAGGGACAGTTGTGTGCCTGGACTTTATTCTGGTGTGTAAGATGGAGGCCTGGGCTCCAGGTTTGCCCTGCCCTGTGCCTCTGCCTCCTTCTGCTCCTGTCGTGTTCATCTGTCTCAGATCTTCATTCCTGTGCTTGTCTGCTTCCTGGATCTTGTTCTTCCGATTCTTTCTCACTTAATCTCATCCACCTGGGAACACACCCTGTGCTGAACGTGCCCTCTGTTTATCAGCATGCTTCTGTTACTCAGTGCTAACCGCACACCTCCCTGCTCTGCTGGTTGTGACCCACCAGTTTTCTCATCGCTGATTATCTGCCTGAAGAGGGAGGGATCAATGATACTCCTTAATTAAACTACTTTAATTAATCTTCTTCCCCAGTATTACCCTTAAAGGATAAGTAGCTCAAAGAAATTTAAATTCACTGAATCTTAAAAATCTTTCCTTGTACAGATAAGACAAATATGAGGAAAAGGGTCAGGAGCCAGGAAGATTATTTAACTAAGATGGAAACCCTAGATTCTGCTGCCTCCTGCTTCAGCCATCACAGCAGGTATATTTTGCCTTACCATCTTTCTATTTACTTGAATTACTGAGTTATTGCACAGACAAGCCCGACAATCACAAGATCAACTGAGGCTGCGCATGTGGAAGGCTTTGAAATGAGGCAGTATTCTAAGAATGTTCTCTCTTGACCAGGTTCACGACTGTGAGAGGAAAACTCACCCAAAACTCACGTGGGTCATAGGCCTGGATGGTGTTTCAGAGAGGCTGTGCCTCCAGTGCCTCCAGCTTCATTCTCACTCTTTGGTCAGGACACCTGTTTTCTTCTGTAGACGTCTTAGCATCTTCTTCCCAGGCCTGCTGTTCTGATTCCTGGTCTGTCTTCACTATTAAGTAGACACTGCACTGGTCTTCACTACTAAGTAGACACTGCACTGGTCTCTTCAGCTTCAGGAAACTCACATATGATTTCTCAAATAATGTCCGACCTATTCTTCTCAGTTGTCTCTCTTGAGAACTTCTATTGGTTGACTACTAATCAATATTAAATAGAAGTATTCATAAATCACTCTATTATTGTAACACATTCACCAAAGCTAAAAGTAGTATAACAGTTTACCAAGACCTAGATATTCCTGTAATCCAAATTTCCTGTGAATATGCGCCAACAATGGTTTGGAAATTAAGTGACTATGTTTTAAGAAAATAAATGGCAATCAGAAAAAATGTGCTACCCTATTTCTTTTCTCCCTTTCTCCTCCATTCCTGCGTAGGCAGAACAACAGTCCTTATAGATATCACTGATGAATTACTTCAAAATTAATACTGATATTCTGTATCCACTTAGTATCTAATCAAACAAACATCTAATTTTTATGCCAGTCAGTTCACTGAGATAGAGAAGAATCCAGGTACCCAATAATATAAAACACAACTACACAAAACTAGGTCCAGTCTTTTGAAAACAAACACAGGCCTTCTTAGGTGGCCCAAGATGCAGGAATTTGTGCCCATGTCAAGTCTTTTATTTAGACATTGATAGATGTGGAGGCAAATGGTCTAAATGGGGCCTTCTTGAGTACATGGTGAGAAACCCTCATGACTACCCTCACCTAAATGGACAGAATGGATAAGCATTGCCATAATCAAAGGTTTTAAATCTCTTTTCCATAAATCAGCAAAGTAAAAACAAAAAACTGCTAACTCTAAGCTTGCCACACCCTGAACAAGTGTGATGTGCAGGGTGATGGCCCTGACACACATGGGCTGGCTACATCTGGTGAAAACCTATATTCCTATTAGTCAAGGAGCAGGGATGCTTACCTGAACATCACAGGGGTCATTCCTGAAGGGATCAGAAAATCATAGATCAGAATTTTCTTCAGCAGAGGCAAAATGCTAAACAGTATCCATAGATCTGAAAACTACATGCCTTCGAACTAAGGCCTCCTCTGTCCAAATACCCTTAAAGAATGGAATGCATCTCACAAAGAATGAACCTGGGAACCATGCTTTCAGGTCATGCTTCCAGAGGCCACGGACTTCAGTTGGTGTTTGCTGCTAGAACAAAAGCCGCAACCATTTTTCACACAAATGATTTGTTTTCAGCACAAAAACCAAGTCAATGCTGTCAGACCCCCTTGTGGTTAGGAACTTCAGTGGTGTCCTGAGAGCTGCCTTATAGATTATTTGGATAACTAATCACTCAGCTAAATTCATCAAAACCTGACTAAAGACTTGGCTCTAGCTGGCATTGGGCCAGCTTGTAGTCATACAAGTTTGCAGCAGACACGCTTCAGCGGCACAACTCATACACATGTTTGTTAGTCTAGGACTATCACCCTCATTAGGTAGAGGGGGAAACGATGACCTGAAGAACTTATAAAAGGCTGGGGTCGGTGCTGTGGCAAACTAGGTTAATCTTCCACCTGTGGCGGCAGCATCCCATATGGGCGCCGGGTTCTAGTCTCGGTTGCTCTTCTTCCAGTCCAGCTCTGCTGTGGCCCGGAAGGGCAGTGGAAGATGGTCCAAGTGCTTGGGCCCCTGCACCTGCATGGGAGACCAGGAAGAAGCACCTGACTCCTGGCTTCAGATTGGCGCAGTGCTGGCCATAGCGGCCATTTGGGGGGTGAACCAATGGAAGGAAGACCTTTCTCTCTGTCTCTCTCTCTCTCACTGAATATAACTCTACCTGTCAAAAAAAATAACTTATAAAAGGCTACACAAAGTATGTGGCAGGGGAGGAGGCATTCTTTGTTTACAAAGAGGCTAGATAACAAGGGTCAATTAGTGACACTGTAAAGTTGAGATTTCCACAGGAAGGGGGTTGCACAATGACTTGAACAGCCCTCATTTTGACTGCTGAGAAACAGTTTTTTTTATTTTTTTCTCTTCTTCATACTATATGTTGAACTCTTTACTTAACGTAGAGTTAATCATATGCATATAAAGTAATTTGAAAATAGAGCTCAGTAAAAAATAAGAGGGGGAATAAGAGAAGGAGGAGAAAGTTTGTAACTGTAAAGTTGCATAGTTCTGCATATAGCCCTATGGAATTACTTCTATGGGTACAGTTTAAAAATTTGTCATGGGACTCCAAATCCCTTAAGATGGGTGGTAAAAATGCCATCTTAAGTGTTAAAGTGATCATATTAAGTGTTAAAGTGAACATATAGATACGATTAAGTGTTAAAGAGATCATATAAATAGCATCAAGTGTCTAGTAATAATAATAGAATTAAAAAGGAGGGAATGTCCAACATGGGAAGTAATCCACACAGCAAACTCATAGACAATCACTTTAAGTAACATTCTGACCTCAGAATCAGCTCTTAAGTAAGCGTTCAGATGTGGCTGAAAAGTCTATGAGAGCATTCCAGACATGGAAAGAACACTGCTGGGGAGGGAGATGGCCAGAACCCCTGAGTGAGAAGCCAGTTAAGGGAGCATGCAGACAGGACAGACTACCCACCAGCTTGCACAGGAACATGGAGAGATGCACTCACTGTCAGAATCTATCTACCAGGGAAACTACACAGTTCACATGAGACCCTGGGGACAGTCCCAGGGAGGAGAAATGGGGAAGTGACCCTGAGAATGGCTGGTTGGGTATGTGGAAGAAGTACCCAGAAGTAACTTCACAAGGCATTGCTCACTTGCTGCACTGGGAAACGCAAACACTGTGAGCAGACAGAAAGCAAGGACCACCACTATCACAATCACTGCATCTGTAACAACCACCAGCAGCAGCAGCACAGGTGCCCTGTGAAACACAGGGAGGTGAGTTCCGAAAACATCGTAAAGAGAGGTAAGTTGTTACTGGCATAGGCTATTATTTAAATTACTTGGGCTTTAAATATACTTGTAGCAAAACAATTCATGAAATGGAATGGAAGAGGCATTTGAAACCCCAGGGAGGGCAGGGAAGGTGACAGATCACCTGGAGGTAGTGAGGGTACCAATGTGGAATGGTTTCTGAAAGGAGTCTGACTGGGTTCCTCGTGTTATTCTTCCCAGTAGGATAAACTGGTGAAGGGACACTCATGGGATTCCTGGTTTTCCCAAACAGCACTGTCACCCAGGTGGCAACAGAAGCCTGAAGGGTCAGGGCTAAGTCAGAGATAGCAAGGAGGTTCTGACTCTTGTTACCCTGAGACCATGCCAAGGCCAGAGCCACAGGGCTTGGTCATTGGGAAGGAGACAAGACAAGGAGTGAGCCTCAGCCCGTCCCACACACCCTCATCTTGGGCATAGGCATGGGTTGGTGTGGCACTGAATGAGCCTGGCACCTCGACAGGGTGCATCATTATTGGAGAGACCATCACGGACTCACCGTCCTCCAGAGGAGAGAGGGCTGAGGTCTCAAAGGCTTCTGCTCGAGTGTTCATCAAAATAGGAAGAACTGGAGCCCCTCTGGAAGTGATGGGCCCAGGGTGTATGGACAAACCAGGAGTGCTTTGTTGTGAGGGAGACTATAACCTGGAAACTAGGCAACAAGACTGTCAGCCCCTGTCAAACTGTGATGTTCATAAAAAGTTCATAAAACACATTATTATAGTGAAAAGAGTAGGTGCTATTGTGACATAAAGACCAATACTAGAAAATGTCACAAAGAAATATAATAGTTATTTAAGGCTTCAACAATCTATCAATTTATAGATTGGTGAATATGGCATTGACTGAAAATGACAGAGCTCTTAAGAAATACAAGACAACAGGGATGTCTTAAGACTCCGAGGCCATAGGCACGCAGAGTTCCTTTGAGGAGTCCTGAGATTTTCAGGGCAGACTCCTCTCTGCATTGGTCTGTCTGTGGCACCAGCCAGGACCCTGAGGAGAATGCAAATCAGCCAAGGTATTATGTGGTTTAATCATTACTTGGGATGTGACATTGTCATCAACAAATGGGCTGCACAAATAAGACAGAACTGTGTGGGAAAGAAGCATCCAGTCCCAAGCATCGGAGTGCAGCTGGCAAAAAATGCTAGTCTAGAAGGACTAACAAGGAGAGTTGGGAGAACACATGCGAACTGATGTACTGAAAAGATACTTTTAACTCACAGAGGAAGATTAACAATTCACTTAAAGGTGTTGTTTAAAAATGTATTTAACAAAATAAGCACCTACATATTGTGCTCCCTAATAAAATATATTTAAGATGGGTCAAATATTTCAGGTACAACAGTCAAAGATAAGGAACCATAAAAGGATGCACTATATGCTTATTATTATATCTAGTCTTATTGGTTCTATCAGGAGTTGTCATTTCTGCTTGGCTCATTCTACTAGAGGGATGTCTTTCCTTATTGAGTCATAACAGCTTACTGAATTTTAAGGAAATTAATGTATCTACCATATAATGGGCAAGTATCATTCCCTGTTTTGTTCTGCTGTTTTGCAACTTGTTCACACTGGCCTTGCCATAAAGAAACTTAGAAATTTCCTCATAGTCAAGACCGTCAGTTACAGATGTTAGACCTAACTTCCCTGATGGGCAATTTTCTTACAGGAAAACATGAGATAAGTTATCTACATACAGTGTACATTGAGAAAATCTCCTATAACATATTAAGAGCAAAAATAGTTTATAATACAGTATATAAAATATGGCACAAATGACATAAAGCTGCATATGCACACATAGCATGCCCAGATAGACTTTAGCAGCTGTTTCCTCATGTGCCTCTCATTGGTGGCCTGCAGCAGTCTCACTTCCGTATGTCTTCTATGATGTCTGGCTTTTTAATGACAAGCATTTTTGTGGCCAAGAAAAACAAAACACTTTTGTTTTTGGAAAAAAAAAAAAAACACCAAAGATCAAAGTACACAGAAAAGGAAGGACTCTCTTTCCTGGAGATGCCTGTTTTTGAGTTCATCAACACTGAATGCCCATTTCTGTGTAAATTTGTAAATGCAGGGTCTCTGTGCAGAGGCCCAAGAACGTGTCTGTGGCCATGGTAGGCACAGGCACTGATGCTCACCTGAGGCAAGCTCTGTCTAACCCTTCAACTCTCACCTCAGGAAAGCACTCAACATTGCAGTCCTCCTTTTACCCTCCCTCAGCTGCTGCTGCCTCCAAGGAGAAGGGGGAAATCTCTCCCTTCAGCTTAGCTGATGAAACATCAATGTGTCTCGTGGGTTCCACCTTGGAAGCATCTTCAGCCAGGCCTTTATTCCCTCTACCTTTCACAGGCTCCAGGCATCTCTCTTTTGCTCTGCCCCAGAATGATCACATCTGGACACAAACCTGGTCTTGACTCTCCATGGACTCACAGTGGGGCCTGGCTCCACGTGGTTATGGGACCAAAGCAGGCATTTCCATCCAAAGCCTTGAACCATTGGTACAAAATAATTTACCACCTGCTCGTTCATCTTCTCAGCCCAAGCCATGCTGACCACACTTTATCTGCCGCTATTGAACACAGCATGTTTCCTTGACACCTCTGTCTTACTAGTCCCTAAGCAGTCCTGCTCCCATTTGCAGCTAGAGCCCATGCCTCTGCTCTGCCTCCTTCAACACTCACAGACTGAGTTCTCAGTTTCCTGTGTTGTACTCTCCTAGCCCTATTACTTATTCATTAGAGAATTTACTAAATTTTTACAGTCTGCTAACCTCATTGCTTACGTGTGAAATGCCCCGACCAGAAAGTTCCTAGAAAGGGTCCTGTTTGCCACCCTCATAGAATACTGCCGAACACAAACACAGAAAAAGGCATTTCACCAAGAGAATCAGTGTCAAGCCCTGATTACACTGCATACTTCCAAAAAAGGATGCAACCAGAAAACCCTTGTGTTTTAAGGGTTGAATCTAAAAAGAATGAATCAAGCAATTAAGACCTGGGGAAAGTTAACTATCAAGAGTGATGATCAAGGAAAGAATTACAAAGAATAAGAACCACAAAAGACTAAAAGTTGAGCTTCCTGGCAGCCAAAGCCAATGGAATTACCAATGAATAATTTGAATATACCTCCTATCTGATAGGAAGCAGTGTATCAGGATATCAGTGAGTAATATGAGCATCTCTCTTATCTGATAAAAAGCAGTGTACCAGTTCACAGAAATAAAAAAATCATCAGTGAATAGTTTGTCTTGCACCAATTCACAGGAACAAAAAGGGTATCAGTAAGTAATAAGTATATCTCTTACCTGATAGAAAGCAGTGTGCTAGTTCATAAAAACAAAAAAGCTATCTGTGAGTAACTTCAGTATATCTCTCTTATCTCATAAGAAATAATATAAACTAGGTATGTAGCTTTCCTATGATCTGACTTGGTACAAAGTGAACATTTTCAAAACCCAGTGGACTGAACAGTTAGTGAGTTCTTTGAACCACATTATTTATTTGAAAGGTAGAGTTACACAGAGAGAGAGAGAGAGAGAGAGAGAGAGAGAGAGAGAAAGAGAGAGAAGAGAGAGAAGGGGGAGAGGGAGAGGGAAGGGGAGGTCTTTCCCTAAATGGTTCATTCCCTAAATGGCTGCAACAGTCAGAGCTGGGCCAGTGCGAAGCCAGGAGCCAGAAGCTTCCTCTGGGTCTCCCATGTGCAGGGGCCCAAGCACTTGGGCAATCTTCCACTGCCTTTGCAGACCATGGATCAGAAGAGGAGCAGCCAGGGCATGAACCGGCACCCATATGGGATGCTGGCATCACAGACAGAGGCTTAGCCTACTATGCCACAGTGCCGGACCCTGAATCATACTCTTAAATACTGGGAGTCACTCCATGCCTTATCACTGTACTATTTAAAAACCTGGGAAAAGAGGCATGTTGGAGACACTGTGGATATTTTCTTCTGAAAATTAAGTAACTCAACTTGTTTCTTATCTAGCTTCCCAGGGAAAAGCTGTTGGAATCCATGGAAGGGGTGTAAACTTTCACTGTAGTGACCTGGAGCCCCAGAATCCCAGCGTGGCTGTCATACGCTAGGAGATTGATGTTTGACTGATGACAAGATCAGACATTCCTTATTATTTAAGTCACGCCAGAGAATCTTAGATCTTACAGTATCACTGTAATAGATTATATAACATTACACAGGACAGCATTCCTATGGATGTGCCAAGACAGTGAACAAAACAGTGTTCCTGCCAGATAAATGACTTAACATGCTAAATAAGGTTGTTGAGCATTTTCCCCAGAAAAACTGCCAAAAAGAATGCTTTCTTCTGTCATACTCTGTAGTGGGTTGTTCTATCTGTATCAGGCCAAAGGTTTACTGGCCTAGTGAAAGCAGCACACACTACACACGACAGTAAGAAGAGAGGAATACGTCCTGTAGAAGGGAGAGCACAAGTCCCTGTTTACATCTGGCTGCACGCAGTCTAACCCACCAACCCAGGAGGGGCAGAGCCTAGAACAAAATCCAACAGGTGCATTTAGCATTGAGATTTAGGCTTGACAATAGTACTTCCTCATCCTACAGCTCCCTGCTCCCCACTCCTAACAAACTGCAAGCTTAGAATAATTTAGGTGCTGTTTTTGTTATATTCAATGATTCTCAAAGACTGAGACAAAGACAGGATGGAAGGAGAAAAGTGACAGACACCTAGGACTCTGTCATCCCCTCATCACAGATACACAGGCCCTGAACAGCAAACTGACACTCCTAATAAGCCCCAGAGTTCTGTCTTTCACAATGCACTGGGTCAGGTACTCAGCGATGAAACAAAGGAAGCGGTCCTGGACTGAGGAAACTCAGGACAGGTACTTCCTGGAGGAGAGTAGCTGGGCCTCAGGGTCCAGGAGCACCAGAGGGAGTCCCGACTTGATTGCAAATACCAGCTCTGCCATCCATCCTGGATGATGAGGACTGGGGAGACTGGCCTGTGGCACCTGCAGAACAGGACTGTGTGAGTTCTAAACTAAAAGCTGGGGAGCAACTGGTGCTGGGACTGGCACAGAGATGTGCAAGTACAAAAAGAAACCAATCATTGTCTCCTGCAGCTTTCTAGAAGTTGCCGTTGAGCTTATTCCTTAGTTCTGGGTATTCAAGATGAAAGTCAGAGACTGGAAGTGCTTCCTTGAAAACAGTAACAATCTGACCTTTTCTTCTGTTCCAGCTTCAGCTCTCACATTCTCTTTGCTTAAAACTGAAAAGTAAAGATTAAAAACTCTTCCTTCTCCTCCCTTTGATGTCTCTCTGCCTGCTTTCACAGGACCTTGGGGTGCAGTCAGAAGAAATGAGGAAGCTCCAGGCTCATGGGGCCTGGCCCAGAACTAGCTGTTGCGGCCATTTGCAGGATGAACCAGTAGATGGAAGATCGATCTCTCCAACATCTGTCTTTCAAATAAATAAATCAATCTTGAAAATAAAAAGAAGAAATGAAAAAGTGAGGATATCCTGGACCCTGCCTCTTCTTGTGGCAGAATCCTTCTCTCAGATTCCCAGGAAGACACCCTAGCCTCACAGGGGCTCAGACACAGGGCTCTCACTGAATATTCTTTCATGTTGGAAAACAGATGTGAGCAACACAAGGAAGCAGTGGACACTAGTACCTTTTCTCCAACTCAACCCTTTAAAATGCCCTCAAATGAACCACCTCATGGGTTTACAATGAGAAAGAATATATTTAAATCTATACATCATAAAACATCCAGTGGAACTGAGAGGAGTCAGACGGGTTAATGCAGTCAGGGAGGTCCCAGCGGAAACTGAGGATGCAAAATCTTTAGCAAGGTCAAAAGTGCCAGCCTGCCCACTCCTTGAAAGCTTCCAGTTTTATCATGAGAACAGCAAGGGAGTGAGGATTCCTTCTGAGCTCCCAGTTCCCTATAAAGCAAATTAGGTGTCCCACCCTTCTGATGGTGCTTTTGTTTTATCATGAGCAAGCCAGAGGGTAAAACATTGTGAATCAGGTTTTGTCATGGGTCTTGTCCCAGCCTTGTAACTGAATGTTAAGTTTTTCTTTTCCCCAAAATTGTGCCTAAATACTCCAGTACCACTGGCCTCTTTGGGTTTTTTCCTCTCTTGGGGGCCCCTCCATGCTGCTCTGGCTAGAGGTCTCTGACTCTAACAAATTTTGCTTTTAAATCTCTCTGCTTGTCTGCTTAGAAATTCTTCTTCCATGTGAGACAAAGAACTGAGGTAATAATATTTTCTCCGCCACCGGTTCACCCATAACAGAACCATTTGGAGGTGAATGGTAAGAGCTGAAAGTTAAAAGATGACTTCCCACCCAGGATTTGATGGATAAGTTGTTCATAATGCTATTCTGAAAACCTCATCAGCATTTTCAGTTCACACTGACTTATTAAGGTGAACCAATAGTTTCTGTGGCAGAAGCCTCTGGGCCTCTGCCCCAGAAGTACACACTGGGAAGGTAGGGCAAGTCACCACTATGGCCTGTGAAGGGCTCTTCAGGAAGTAAGGGAGATCAGAAATGGGTCAGTACCACACAGATCTTGGAGTAACAATGGACTGAGTGTTTCCTCATGCTCTTGGCTCACCTATTCCTGTAACTCCCACGGCAGCCTCTGAAAAAGATCTGCCCACACTGACTACTCCCAGGAACTGGGCAACAGAGAAGTACATGAACCAACAGGAAGATTTTTGCCTAAGAAACTGATATAGGCAGGCAGATAGAATTAAACTGATTATATTTCTGAGCTGGAGATCACACCTTTGCCCTGCCCCCTTTCGTGATCTCACACCCCTACCTGACCTCACCTGTAGCCTACCTGCCAATCAGACTATGTAACCACTCCCCTTTAAAAGTAAATGAAAGACCTGGTGTGCCTGAGCCCCCTCCCTTGTTGTCCCGCAACCTCCCACCTCCAGGTGTGCTGCCTTCTTTTCTGCCTGTACTACGCTACCTCTGGCTGAACCTAACTGCACCCTTGCTCCATGTGGCTCCGAGCCTGCTGTCTGCCTGGTATGGACTCAACTTAGTTTCCAGACATTTTTCTCCCCAAAATAAAGCCCTCACTTTCTTGTATATTTCTTTCACTAAATAAATACTAAAAACTGTACCATGTTACCTGTTTCATTAATAAGCAGCTGATATTTAAAATTCTTATCTAAAAATACAGCAAGAACCCTTGAAATTTTCAGTGAAGGTTTCCAATTTCAAAACCACTTCTAAAAATGTAACTTGTAATAAACACTGTAATGAAAGCTACAACGAGGTAAATTTAGAATGAATCTCAATTGCTTGATTCTCCTTTTCTCTTCTTTTCAGAGTGGTCAGCTTGGCTCTAACCAGCCCATAATTGTAGAGCAGTTGCTGGTGCCAAGACTTCCTGGCTGCCTGCAGGGAGGAGGAGGCTTCAGGACCTAGGCAACAAGGAAAGTGACTACTCCAGGATCAGGGCACACAATCTGCAAGAAAGCTTTTGCAGGAGAACAGCTGTAGACTTGGCAAAGCTATCTCCACTTTCCCTGTTAGAGCATCACCTGGATGGGCCTCCCAGCAAGCCTCGGAGCTGTTGATGACACAGGTCTGCCCTCGCGCATCAGCAGCAGAGCAACCAGTGCCAACTGTCCACAACAGACCACATACTTTCTTATTAAACTCATTAAGTACACATGAAGTATATTTACCAAAGTAATTTCATAAGAACATGATAAATTATCTAGTGAAATAATCTATCTAGTAATTCCATTTTAAAGGTTTTTAACAGGGCTGGAAAAAATACATTATTTCTTACTCTATTTTTAAAAATTTTACAGTTACGGCCGGCGCCATGGCTCAACAGGCTAATCCTCCACCTTGCGGCGCCGGCACACCGGGTTCTAGTCCCGGTCGGGGTTCTGGATTCTGTCCCGGTTGCCCCTCTTCCAGGCCAGCCCTCTGCTGTAGCCCGGGAGTGCAGTGGAGGATAGCCCAAGTGCTTGGGCCCTGCACCCCATGGGAGACCAGGAAAAAGCACCTAGCACCTGGCTCCTGCCATCGGATGAGCGCGGTGCACAGGCCGCGGTGCGCCTGCTGTGGTGGCCATTGGAGGGTGAACCAACGGCAAAGGAAGACCTTTCTCTCTGTCTCTCTCTCTCACTGTCCACTCTGTCTGTCAAAAAAAAAAATTTACAGTTACTTTTTAAAAAAGATTTATTTATTTGAAAGAGTTACACAGAGAGAGGAGAGGTGGGGGGGGGTTGGGCTTCTGTCCAATGGTTCACTCTCTAGTTGGCCACAATGGCCATAGCTGTGTCGATCTGAAGTCAAGAGCCAGGAGCCTCTTCTGGGTCTCCCACGTGGGTGCAGGGGCCCAAGGACTTGGCCCATCCTTTACTGCTTTCCCAGGCCACAGCAGAGAGGTGGATCAGAAGTAGAGCAGCTGGGACTTGAACCAGCACCCATATGGGATGGCAGCACTGCAGGTGGCAGCTTTACCTGCTACACCACAGTGCCGGCCCCTATTTTTTTTTTTTTTGACAGGCAGAGTGGACAGTGAGAAAGACAGAGAGAAAAGTCTTCCTTTTGCCGTTGGTTCACCATCCAATGGCCGCCACGCTGTGGCCGGCACACCGCTTCTCCTGGTCTCCCATGGGGTGCAGGGCCCAAGCACTTGGGCCATCCTCCACTGAACTCCCTGGCCACAGCAGAGAGCTGGCCTGGAAGAGGGGCAACCGGGATAGATTCCAGTGCCCCAACTGGGACTAGAACCCGGTGTGCTGGCGCCGCAAGGCGGAGGATTAGCCTGTTGAGCCGCGGCGCTGGCCCGGCCCCTATTTTATAGTTACTTTTAAAAACCTTATTTATTTGAGCAGCAGAAACAGGCAAGGGAGGGGGAGAGACAGAGAGGGAGACAGAAAGGAGAGAGAGAGATCGTATCTTCTGATTCACTCCCCAAATGCTTGTAATGGCTGGAGCCATGCTGGGCTATGCTGGGCTGAAGACAAGAGCCAGCACTTCAATCCAGGTCTCTGGTTTGGGTGTCAGCAATCCAATTACTTACATCATCACCTCTCAGGGCCTACATTGGCAGGAAGCTGGAGTCAGGAGCAAGAGCTAGAGATTGCACCTAGGTACTCTGTTTTGACACACAGGCATCTTAACTGCTAGGCTAAATACCAGCTCTATTTTTGTTTGTTTTTCTTTAATTCAAAAGCCAAAAAGATCAATGTACAAGAAAACTATACTTCCTTTTTTTAAAATTTTTTGACAGGCAGAGTTAGACAGAGAGAGTTATAGACAGTGAGAGAGACAGACAGGTCTTCCTTCTGTTGGTTCACTCCCCTAATGGCCACTATGGCCGGCGCTGTGCCGATTCGAAGCCAGGAGTTGGGTGCTTCCTCCTGGTCTCCCATGCAAGTGCAGGAACCCAAGCACTTGGGCCATCCTCCACTCCCCTCCCAGGCCATGGCAGAGAGTTGGACTGGAAGAGGAGCAACCGGGACTAGTACTCGGTGCCCCAACCAGGACTAGTACTCGGTGCCCCAACCAGGACTAGAACCTGGGAAGCCGGCGCCGCAGGTGGAGGATTAGCCAAATGAGTCATGGCGCTGGCCAAAAACTATACTTTCTTAACATTCAAATTAACTAAGGTTTAAAATATAGAGTTTCTTAGTTTACACTTGCTAAAAACCATCCAGGGAAAATTTTTATTTGATTGTTCTAAATTCTCACAGAAGCTTCCAAATAGCCAATTTAAAGAGGAAAACAACCATTTCACTTTTCAAGGTAGAAACTTAATGTGTGAGGCAAGCTTTGTCACTCACTAGCAAGTTAAGCTGCCATTCATTCTGCTTCTAACCCAGCTCCTTGCTAATGTGCCTGGGAAGGCAGCAGATGATGGCTGAAGTGCTTGGGTCCCTGCTACCTATGTGGGAGACCAAGATGGAGTTTGTAGCTTCTAGCATCAGTCTGGCCCAGTCCATGCTTTTTTGGGGGCATTTGAGGAGTAAACCAGCAAACAGAAGATGAATATCTCTCTCTTTCTGCATTTCAAATAAATAAAAAGTTTTTTATAATAATCTTCAATGGCTGTAAAATAGGTAAAAAAACATACTATGGCTGTTTATGTGATGATATGCTCAACTATAATTATATATTTAGACGAAGTTAATTTAAAATGATGGAAAACTGTAAAATAATGATTTACATGTATACTGTTCACCTTTCCTCTTCCCCTTTTTACCTTCTACATCCTCTCCGGTGGAGATATTCTCAGAATCCAAGCAGCTGTGTGACTCCGGCAAATACCCCTCTGGGGGTAGACTCACAGTATAGAGCCGCCTTTCAGACTGCGTCTTAGTGTCACTATCTGTAAAAAACAAAGGGAAATGAGAAACTGGTATATTTTACATAATGCAATCAGATATTCTTTGCCCTTATTATGTGGTCATCATTTCTACAACTCAATTCAAGGAAGACATGAAATCAAATAGTTTAATAAAACCTAACCATAGTCATAAATACTAATTGTAAAGCCAAGCATTTTGCTAGGAGAGTAAGTCAGCTATATATCTAGCCAGGAAAAAGGAACTGTCTATATTTATCCAAGTTCACATTAAGTTACTTCTTATGTAAACTTTTGGGTTTCACAATGTGATGTAAAAATATTACTAAGCCAGGAGTATGAAGCAGAAAAAGTTCATTTTCTGGAATTTGTCTCCATGTACATATTAGTTTACATGTACTAACATGTAAACACCCACAATCATTCACACTAACACATGCACATCTTCATGTAATCAGGCCACACACACTTCATTATTATACAGACTTGCCTGTGTACCTCACATGTATAAATACCATTTAAAAGTGAACATACTATGATAAAATGCTACAATATTTAAATTTGTATACTCTTTTGATGACTGCATAATATTCTTTGCTCTAAGAAAATTATAATTTAAGCATTTTGCCAAAGTCTCTTCACAGAGGCTGTCCTCAGAGCCCCACTGTTACAAACAGGTGCCATGGTTATCCAGGCTGCATACTGGTCTGTGTACCTGGCAACCTGGTTCCCTCTTTGCTAGCTATTTATATACACTGTCTAGAAAAGCCATTAGAAGGGAGCTGGTTGGGGCCAGCGCTGTAGCACAGTGGGTTAAAGCCCTGGCCTGAAGTGCCGGCATCCCATATGGGCACTGGTTGTAGTCCCAGCTACTCCTCTTCCGATCCAGCTCTCTGCTATGACCTGGGAAAGCAGTAGAAGATCGCCCAAGTCCTTGGGCCCCTGCACCCACGTGGGAGACCTGGAAGAAGCTCTTGGCTCCTGGCTTCGGATCAGCGCATTTCTGGCCTTGCAACCATCTGGGGAGTGAACCAGCGGATGGAAGAATTCTCTTTCTGTCTCTACCTCTCTCTCTGTAATTCTTTCAAATAAATAAAATAAATCTTAAAAAAAAAATAAGAAGGGAGCTGGCTTCTCCACATTTTTAACAATCTTTTAATCTACTTATTTTCATTTAAAATCTGGAAAACTGATGCTGTTACATGTGATATACACAAGTGGATGTCTCAATTGTTTTTCACAGAGTAGCAAGCATTTTCTCTTAGAATCAACAACTATGGGTTGGTGTTATGGCACAGCAGTTAAGCAGTGGCTTGCAACACCAGCATTCCTTAATGGGGTAATGGTTCGAGTCCCAGCTGCTCCACTTCCAACCCAGCTCCCAGTTAATATGCCTTGGAAAATAGCAGAAGATGGCCCAAGTATTTGGACCCCTGTCACACATGTGGGAGATCCAGATGGAGTTCCTGGCTCCTAGCTTTGGCCTAGCCCAGCCTTGGCCAATGTAGTCATTTAGGGAATGAACTAGTGGATGAAAGATCTCTCCGTCTTTCCTCATCTCTCTCCCTCTGTCTTTCCCCATCTCTCTCCCCCCCTCTCTGTTGTTCTGCCTTTCAAGTAAATAAATAAATCTTTTAAAAAAATCAACCATGACAAAAATTAAGAGATGAATAGTACATATGATAGAATTGTGGTTACAATATATTTAAATTTAAAGATATTAAATGTAAAAATCTTGAAACATTTTCAAATTCTTATGCTCTCAATTTATTTCACTTTCTTAAAGTGATGTTGCCAGAATTCTAGCTCTTAAGTTAATTTGATTTGCACAGTTGATTAATTACTATGTCATTCCTTGCTAGAACCAAGTGCAGATGGAAACAACCTTGTAAGTATACTATCTCCTATCAAGTAACATCAGCATTTGATTCTTTTTCACAGAATGTTTTTGGAAGCTTTGTATCAATTAAATCTTTCTTAATAAGAAAATTAAGTGGAACTTAAAATGTCATTGTTCACCTAATTATTAGGATGAGTATAGGAGGTATTATGGACATGAAGCAAGAGATGATTCATGCAACGGGAAGTAACAACACATCCAAGAAAAAGAATTTTTATGGAAATATGCCAGGAGATAGTCCTCATCTATTAGGGAATCATACACTGATTACCACTGAGTTTTTAGGCTGTAAATGAAAATAATGTCAAGTTCAGTAAGGGGAGGAAAGTGTTGCCTGTAGGTTCATCTATAGGTGAAGGTGAGTGGCCAGGTAATCTGTAACAGCTTCTGGTTCTAATTTTTTGTATTCTTCTAGGTAAATGATTCTCTGCAATGACATTTACCCCTTGCACAAGTTAGATATTGAGTCCCTTGTCTGCTATAAGCAAAGAGATCAGCTGGCCAGTAGCTGTGCAATTCTATAAACAATCCTCTTCTTTTCAACACAGAGGAGTGCAGCATTTGTGAGCACAGCCCCCTGGGATCTTCAGTCTCCACAAGTGAGAGTGAAAGCGGCAAGGAAGATAGGTAGAAATCCAATCTGTATTGAAGCTGGAGCTGTGGCTCACTTGGCTAATCCTCCCCCTTGCGGCACCGGCATCCCATATGGGCACCAGGTTCTAGTCCCGGTTGGGGTGCCGGATTCTGTCCCAGTTGCTCCTCTTCCAGTCCAGCTCTCTGCTGTGGCCCGGGAGGGCAGTGGAGGATGGCCCAAGACCTAGGGCTCTGCACCCACATGGGAGACCAGGAGGAAGCACTTGGCTCTTGGCTTCGGATCAGCGCAGCGCTGGCCGTAGTGGCCATTTGGGGGGTGAACAAGCAGAAGGAAGACCTTTCTCTCTGTCTCTCTCTCTCACTGCCTAACTCTACCTGTCAAATAAGTTAAAAAAAGAAAAGAAAAGAAAAGAAATCCAATCTGCAGACAGAATCCACAAGCACAGCAGGCCTAAGAAGGCTGGAAGTCCCAAGTGTAAGAGGAGAAAAGCTTTCACCAGCCTAGGTGGCTGAGCTGTTCTGTAGGATTCTACCATTCAGCTTGCCTTGCGACTACACACATTGACTTCTCTCACAGTCCTCAGCCCACCTCTTCCCAGACCGTGGTTCTTCATATGTCCACAGAATAATGCTTCTCTCTGTCACCTGGTTACATCCCAACTCTAGCTACGGCGGGCCTTCCTCCTCCTCTGGGCTCATCCTGGCCAGCTGACAGCTGCCTAGGGACATGCCAAGGGAAGACTAATAATTTCTACCATCCTTGGATGGCCTGGAAAACACCCTTGCTCTGTCAGCAATGCTCTCAAGCCCACCCTCTCTCCCAAGGGCCTTTGCTCTTGTTTCATCACAAACATAAATCACAAGAGTCCCACAGACCCCGACCCACAGCTGCTGTGACCAGAGTCCTCATCACACCAGGCCTCCAACTCTGAACCTGCAGAAGCCCAACACCACCCTGCCCTTCTCAGACATGCTCTAGCAGCTCTCTCCAGTCCCTCTCTTCCTTCTCTTTTCTCTTCCTCTCTCTCTCCCCACCTCCAAGCTCTTGCTCCTTACCTCTAACTGCTCCCTTCTCTTTCTAACCCTCCAGAAGACTCTAGTATAGCCACAGTGGCTTCCAAGTTCTGCTAAACATACAGAATATAACAGCAGTTAATTATATTCCATGATTTCTACCAACTTCTGATGTCAACACTCTTTCCACTGCCCCATGCCTACCACCTAGGTCCGCTCCCAGTGAGGGTCTGTGGGTGGAAAAAAATCTCTCATGCCGGTATGAAAAGATTTTGACTTGATCTCTTTCTAGATATTTCATTGATGCTCTTAATAGGTAGCATAACTTCACTGTGATCAGTCTCCCTCCTGTTCTGCTCCCCACCTGCCCTGCTCCCAGGGCAACTAAGGTTACTATGTGTGGCCAGTTATTCCAAGGCTGCTGGTGAGCAGGAAACAGACACACACGCTGTTATTTCTTCTCTCCTTGAATCAGTTGCAAACACCCATTTTCTCTTGGTTTTTGCCCAGTGACATATTTTAATGTTACTTCAGTGATTCACAAATGGGCTCCCTAACCCTTTTGATGACTTTGTGTAAACTGTAAGGAACAAACACATCACTGTGCATTTAACCAACCTCCTACCATTGGAAATTCAGACTTGTATCAATCTTATTTTATTCTGAACAATAATGAATAACTGGCATACATAAGTGAATCAATAGGAAAGTCTCCTGGAGGCAACACTGCTGGGTCCAAGGTGTGTGCATTTTTTAACCAAGGATGTTCTCAGCCTGCCTTTCCATACCACTGTAGGATTCATATCCCCACAGTCAGGCTTCAGTGGCCAGCCACTCCTGACACAGACATGGGCAAATGAATGCTTGCTGTACAATGTACAATGTCATGTACACATGACAGAGGAAGACGGACTCCAACATGCTCTTGTATTTCTTGCTACCATTGAGGGTCAGCATCTCTTCTTAAAGGCTGAGGCAATGGTGTATCTATTCTTCGAGCTGCCTTGCACCATGCTTTGCACACTTCTCTTTTGAGCTTTCATCATGAGCTCTTTAGATGTTAAGGAAATGAACCTCTGTTTTGCCAAACAGAAATCTAAATTTTATGAGGTGTAGTTAAGAATTTTTCGTTTATGTCTCAGAATTGCATAATTTCTTATAGTACTTTTATGGTTTCCATTGAGGATTTAAGTTCTGGCTCCATCTGGAGTGCAAAGAGCTTCAGGTAAACTGTGGTTCCAATCCATTCTATCCCAGACAGTACCCAGTTGGCATCCACCAATGAAAAAACACATGAACTACTCCCAGCCCACCCTGAGCTCCATATCCTAGACCAGTCCAGCAAAACATACTGCCAGAAAAACATGTTCTGTTTGTATATATAAAGTACATAAGCTTTCACAAAACAGTGGCCAATGAAGCTAGAAACACAGCAGAGATCAAGGTCGAAAATTCACCTTTCTGAGCTGCACAAAGGTGGTGGTGGGGTCTGTGTCACCTCACTCTGGGGCAGGGTCTCAGTGTGGTCTGACCTGGGTGGTGTATCTTCACTCTAGGGCAAGGTCTCAGCGTATCCCGACCTGGTGGTCTGTGTCAGTTTGCTGAGTTAGCAATAGTGCTATCTGCAGTCCTAACTGGCTCTCCCTACTAAATGTGGGGGAAGATCAACATATCAAAGATATTGCATTTCCATCAGCAATTTGTGACTATTTTCTTGAGTTCTCAATGACAAGGTAGCATACCTACTTTATCAATGAAGTAGACAGAAAATAGCACCTTATGATTATCTTTTTTTTTTTTTTTTGACAGGCAGAGTGGACAGTGAGAGAGAGAGACAGAGAGAAAGGTCTTCCTTTGCCATTGGTTCACCCTCCAATGGCTGCCGCGGATGGCGCGCTGTGGCCGGCACACTGCGCTGATCCGATGGCAGGAGCCAGGTGCTAGGTGCTTTTTTCTGGTCTCCCATGGGGTGCAGGGCCCAAGCACCTGGGCCATCCTCCACTGCACTCCTGGGCCACAGCAGAGGGCTGGCCTGGAAGAGGGGCAACCGGGACAGAATCCGGCGCCCCGACAGGGACTAGAACCTGGTGTGCCGGCGCCGCAAGGCGGAGGATTAGCCTGTTGAGCCACGGCGCCGGCCACCTTATGATTGTCTTTACCTGTGAAATTTTAATTATAAAAGCGAGATTCTTCAGAGATCATCTTGTATGGAGGCCACAAGTTCCAACCACACAGCTTTGTTTTGTCCAAAATGTCAGCTCAGAAATTTCCCATACCTTAATTTCATTCTGCAAAGTAGCTAAAATTACCTTAGTGTAAGATATGAAAGGTTAATTATCCTCAGAGAAAAATAAGAAATAGTATTTCCTACATGTATGCAATAAATGGAAAAATATTTCTACAAAAAGAGAGTGGACATTACACCCTGCCTCTGTGTCCTGATGTACCCTGGTCTCTCTCCTGGCATCAGGGTAGTTTAAGCAATTAAATCTAAATAGAGAAAAGCAGCCAAAGCAACGAAACAAAGAAGAAACTAATGAATATCTCCACAAATGCCAAATAACAAATGTGCCAATTCAAGAAAAAAGAATAAGGAAGACAACATGATACCCCCAAAAGAACAAAATACTAGATTGCAAAGATGATGAAATTGAAGAAATGCCAGAAATGGAATTCAAAAAATTGATCATAGGATCACTTAGAAGTAATCAGAAGCAAATGCATGAATAAATGAAATCCATACATGACATGAAAGAAAATTTCCCCCACAAAATTCAGATCTTAAAGAGAAATCAAAATGATATCTTAGAAATGAAGAATTCATTAGAACAAATAAAAAATGAAGTGGAAAGCCATAACAAACAGGATCCTTGAAGCAGAAGAAAGAATATCCAATTTAGAAGAGCAAGCACAGGAAATTATAAAATCAGACCCAACAGAAGAAGAAGAAGTTAGACAACTAAAAAATACTGATGTTAGTCTACAGGATACTATCAAAAAACCCAACAAGTGGTCCTAAGAGTTCCTAAAGGCATGAAAAGAGAGAAAGGATCACATGGCCTTTTTAGTGAAATAATTACAGAAAACTTCCCTAATTTGGAGAAAGGAAGGGACAGCCAAGTATAAGAAGCACACAGAACTCCTAATAGACATGACCAGAAAAGATCTTAACCACAACACATTGTAGTCAAACTCTCTACAGTAAAACATAAAGAAAAGATTCTAATATGTGCACAAGAGAAACACGAGATTACTTTCAGAGGATCTCCAATCAGACTCACAGCTGACGTCTCATCAGAAACCCTATAGGCTAGGAGAAAATGGAAAGATATATTCCAAGTCTTAAGAGAAAATAGCTGTCAACCATGAATACTATATCTGGCAAAGCTTTCATTTATGAATGAAGGGGAAATAAATATTTTCCATGACAAACAGAAATTGAAACAATCTGTCACCACTTGTCTAACCTCGCAGAAGATGCTTAAGGATATGCTACACACAGAAACACAGAAACACAGTAATAACTATTTAAGAAGGTAAAGGAAGAAAATCTTCCAGTAAAAGTACATGGCCTCAATTCTCCAGTTAAAACAGACAGGCTGAATGGATTAAAAATTAAAACCCATCTATTTGCTGCCTATAAGAAACACATCTCACCAACAAATAAGCATGCAGACTGAAAGTGAAAGGATGGAAAAAGATATTCCATGCTAACAGAAATCAAAAAAAGAGCTGGTGCAGCCATGGTTGTATCAGACAAAATAGACTTTAACACAAAAACTGTTAAAGAGACAAAAAAGGGCACTATGTAATGAATAAGGGATCAATTCAACAGGAAGATGTAACTGTCACAAACATATATGCACCTAATTACAGGGCACCTGGCTATTTAAAATAAATGTTAAGGAATCTAAAGGGAGATATAAACTCAAATAGAATAGTAATGGGAGATTTCAATACTCCATTTTCAGGGCCAGCGCTATGGCTCAACAGGCTAATCCTCCGCCTAGCGGCGCTGGCACACCGGGTTCTAGTCCCAGTCGGGGCGCCAGATTCTGTCCTGGTTGCCCCTCTTCCAGGCCACCTCTCTACTATGGCCCGGGAGTGCAGTGGAGGATGACCCAAGTGCTTGGGCCCTGCACCCCATGGGAGACCAGGAGAAGCACCTGGCTCCTGCCTTCGGATCAGCGTGCACCGGCCGCGGTGGCCATTGGACGGTGTACCAACGGCAAAGGAAGACCTTTCTCTCTGTCTCTCTCACTGTGCACTCTGCCTGTCAAAAAAAAAAATACTCCATTTTCAGCAATGGACAGTTCAAATAGACCAAAAAAAAAAAAAAAAAAAAAAAACCAGCAAGGAAACAACAGAGTTCATCAACACTACAGACCGAATGGACCTAATAGATATCTACAGAACATTTCAACCTACAGTTGCAAATACATATTCTTTTCAGCAGTGCATGGGACTTTCTCCAGGATTAACCATATGCTAGGCCATAAAACAAGTCAGCAAATTCAAAAAAATGGAAACAATACCATGCATCTTCTCGGATCACAATGGAAAGAAGCTGGAAATTAGCAACTCAGAAATCTCTAGAACATACACAAACATATGAAGACTGAACAACATGCTCCTAAATGAACAGTGGGTCACAGAAGAAGTCAAAATAAAATTTTTAAAAATTTCTGGAAACAAATGAAGAAGACAATACAACATATCAAAACTTATAGGATACAGCAAAAGCAATGTTAAGAGGAAAATTTATAGCAATTGGTACATACATCAAGAAATTGGAAAGGCACTAAAATAAATGAGCTATCAATTCCTTTAAAGGATCTAGAAAAACAACAGCAAACCAAACCCAAAACTAGTAGGAGAAAAGAAATAATTAAAATTAGGGAAGAAATCAACAAAATTGCAGCCAAAGAAACAATACAAAAGATCAGCAAAACAAAGGCTTGGTTTTTGAGAAATAAACAAAATTGACATACCAACTAACAAAAAAAAAAAAAAAAAAAAAAAGGAGAGAGGACCCAAATCAATAAAATGAGAGATGAAAAAGAAAATATAAGAACAGATACCACAGAAATAAAGAGTCATCAGAAATTACTACAAATAGCTATATGTCAACAAACTGAGAAACCTAGAAGAAATCGATAGATTCCTGGACACATACAACCTACCTAAACTGAGCCATGAAGACACAGAAAACCTAAACAGATCCATTACCGAGAAGGAAATGGAATCAGGAAAAAAGACCTTTCCAACAATGAAAAGCCCAGGACCAGATAGATGGTTTCACTGCTGAATTATACCAGACATTTAAAGAAGAACTAACCCCAATACTTCTCAAGTTATTCAAAACAACTGAAAGGGATGGAATCCTTCCGAATTCTATGAAGCCAGCATCACCTAAATTTCTAAACCCAGAAAAGATACAACAGAAAAAGAGAAATACAGGCCAATTTCCCTGATGAACACAGACACAAAAATCCTCAACAAAATTCTAGCCAATCAAATCCAACAACACATCAGAAAGATCATCGACCCAGACCAAATGGGATTTATCCCTGGTATGCAGGATTGGTTCAACATTCACAAATCAATCAATGTGATACATCATATTAGCAAACTGAAGAACAAAAACCATATAATTATCTCAATAGATGCAGAGAAAACATTTGATAAAATACAACACCCTTTCATGATGAAAACTCTAAGCAAATTGGGTATCGATGGAACATTCCTCAACATAATCAAGGCAATTAATGACAAATGCACAGCCAGTGTCCTATTGAATTGGGAACAGTTGGAAGCATTCCCACTGAGATCTGGAACCAGACAAGGATGCCCACTCTCACTACTGTTATTCAAAAGAGTCTTGGAAGTTTCAGCCAGAAAGCAAAAGAAACCAAAGGCAAACAAATTGGGAAGGAGGAAGTCAAACTATCCCTAACTGCAGATGATCCAAAAGACTCCACCAAGAGACTATTGGAACTCACAGAAGAGTTTGGTAAAGTAGCAGGATACAAAGTCAATAAACAAAGATCAACCACCTTTGTATACACAGACAATGCCAGGGCTGAGAATGAACTTCAAAGATCAATCCCATTCATAATAGCTAAAAAAAAAAAAAAAAAAAAAAAAAAAAATCCAATACCTTGGAATAAATGTAATCAAGGATTTCAAATATCTCTACAATGAGAATTACAAAACAATAAAGAAAGAAATAGAAGAAGATATAAAAAAAGGAAAAATCTTCCATGTTCATGGATTGGAAGAATCAATATCATCAAAATGTCCATTCTTCCAAAAGCAATTTACAGATTCAATGTGATACCAATCAAAATACCAAAGACATTCTTTTCAGATTTAGAAAAAATGATGCTGATATTCCAGCGGAAACACAGGAGACCTCAAATAGCTAAAACAATCTTATATGACAAAAACAAAGCTGGAGGCATCACAATACCAGATTTCAAGAATACTACAGGACAGTTACTATCAAAACAGCCTGGTATTGGTACAAAAAAACAGATGGATAGACCAATGGAACAGAATAGAAATGCTAGAAATCAATCCAAGCATCTACAACCAACTTATATTTGACCAAAGAGCTAAAACCAATTCCCAGAGAAAGGACAGTCTCTTCACAAATGGTGCTGGGAAAACTGGATTTTCACATGCCTAAGTATGAAACAGAACCCCTACCTTACACCTTACTCAAAATTCCATTCAAAATGAATAAAAACCTCAATCTATGACTTGACACCATCAAATTACTAGAGACTGTTGCGGTGGATTTGTTCTGAGAGGAGGAGTGTGGTGGGGGCAAGAGGCGCAGAGTCACCACACAGACCCTGGGAATGGGGTGAAAGCAGGTCAGAGGTGAGCAGCCTGCAGACTCATTTATTTCAGTTGGTACAGTGGCTTAAATAGCCAAGGCAGCCAATCCAGTCAAGGGGCGTTTTATGCCCTAACCAATCACAGACTGTTGCCAGGCAGTATCCGAAGCCATCTAATCACAGCCCGTTGTCAGGCAGGCTCTGTTCCCAGGTGGTTTCCAAAGCCATCCAATCACAGCCTGTTGCTAGGCAGGCTCCGTTGCCAGGTGGGTTTCAAAGCCATTCCTGAGTAACTGAAATTGGCTTGCCAGCAGCCATCTTGGCATGGCCTTCTCATTCCACCACGAGAGAGCATTGGGGAAACCCTGAAAGACATTGGCATAGGCAAAGAATTCTTGGAAAAGACCCCAGAGGTGCAGGCAAAGGCAAAACTGAAAAATGGGATTAAATCAAATTGAGACACTTCTGTACTGCAAAAGAAACACCAGGGAAGTTTGGCTGGCGCAGTGGCTCAATAGGCTAATCCTCCGCCTTGCGGTGCCAGCACACCGGGTTCTAGTCCCGGTCGGGGCACCGGAATCTATGCTGGTTGCCCCTCTTCCAGGCCAGCTCTCTGCTGTGGCCAGGGAGTGCAGTGGAGGATGGCCCAAGTGCTTGGGCCCTGCACCCCATGGGAGATCAGGAGAAGCACCTGGCTCCTGGCTTCAGATCAGTGTGGTGTGCCGGCTGCAGCACACCGGCCACGGCGGCCATTGGAGGGTGAACCAATGGCAAAGGAAGATCTTTTTCTCTGTTTCTCTCTCTCTCTCACTGTGCACTCTACCTGTCAAAAAAAAAAGAAAGAAACACCAGGGAAGTAAAGAGGCAACCAACAGAATGGGAAAAAATATTTGCAAACTATGCAACCAATAAAGGATTAATAACCAGACTCTACAAAGAGATCAAGAAACTCCACACCAACAAAACAAACAACCCAGTAAAGAAATGGGTCAAGGCCTTAAACAGATATTTTTTAAAAGAGAAAATCCAAATGGCCAACAGAAACATGAAAAAGGATTCAGGATCACTAGCCATCAGGGAAATGCAAATCAAAACCACTATGAGGTTTTACATCACCCCAGTTAGAATGGCTTTCATACAGATGTCAATGAACAACAAATGCCGGTGAGGATGTGGGGAAAAAGATACCATAATCCAATGTTGGTGGGAATGTAAACTGGTAAAACCACTATGAAGATAGCAGTTTGGAGATACGTCAGAAATCTGAATATAGACCTACCATTTGACCCAGTCATCCCACTCCTGGGGATTTACCCAAGGAAAATGAAATCAGCATATGAAAGAGTTATCTGTACCCACATGTCTATCACAGTTCAATTCACAATAACTAAGACATAGAATAACCCTAAATGCCTGTTATCTGAAGACTGGATAAGAAACTGTGGGATATGTACTCTATGGAATACTACAGTGGTAAAAGAAAAATAAAATCTGGTCATTTGCAACAAAATAGATGAATCTGGAAAACATTATACTTAGTGAAATAAGCTAGTCCCAAAGGGACAAAAATCATATGTTCTCTCTGATCTGTGAGAACTAACAGAGCACCTAAAAAGAAACATGTAGAAGTGAAACTGACACTTTGAGAAGCAATGACTTGAACAGCCCTTTTCTTGACTGTCAAGGAACAGTGTTTTTTTCTCTTCTTCATACTATTTGTTGAACTCTTTACTGAACATAGAGTTAATCATGTGTATAAAGTCATTTGAAAATAGATCTCAGTAAAAAATAAGAGTGGGAACAAGAGAGGGAGGAGGAAGTTTGTAACTGTAAAGCTGTATACTTCTGCATACATTCCTATGGACTTACTTGTAAGGGTATAGTTCAAATTTTTACTTAGAGTTGGTTTTCTGTGTATAAAGTTAATTGAAAATGAACCTAAATGGAGAATGGGACTGGAAATGGGAGAGGGAGGAAGAGCTTGGGTGGGAGTACGGGTGGGAGGGCGGATATGACAGGAAGTATCCCTAGATTCCTGAAGTTATACTTTTGAAATTTGTACTCATTAAATAAAAGGTTTCTTTGGGGAAAAAATTAAAACCAGGGTAAAAACCCTGACATGGCCTCAGCTTTCATATAAGATTTTCTCTCAGAAGGTCAAGATGTCAGGAAGCCAAAACAGCAGAAATGTCTACTTCCGGACAGGATACAGTAGCAATCAGCAGGAATCTCCTGCCTAACACCATCACAAAGATGGACAGAAGAAGAGAAATGGCAGTTTTCAGACACCGAACTTCAGGTTGTGCCAGAATGTCATTCCTGGGTGACGGGAACCTGTGCAGCAAGTCAGCTGCCCTGGCCCACGGCAGAGGTCTCAGCCTTCGTAGGGGGCAATTTATGGAGTACAGTGCTCAGAGAACCTCCTCAGCAGCAGGGCACTTTATTGTACTCCACATACTCTCAAGAACATTGACAGCCAACAGAAGATCCAGCCCCACAGTGTGTGTGCAGCCTACATACTCTCAAGGCTGACTTGTGAAATAGGAGGAGAGCATGTGAATATACAGTGGATCTAAGGCTTGTTTGCTGTCATGAGCTACTTTGTTGTCAGGACACTCCAGTCATCCTAAAAAACTAAACTGAAACACAAAGAGGAAAGAAAATGATGAAGAGAACATCCTTGGGATACCTTTAAATGATCTAACATGTACATGGAGTCTGCAAAGCAAATGACAGAAACAGGGAAAGAAAAATAACCTGAAGGAGAAGTGACTTAACATCCCCAAGTTTTATGAAAACAATAAATCCACAAATTCAAGAAGTTCAACTAACCCCATGTGTAAGACATATGAAGAAAACGCCAAAGCACAACAAGATCAACTGCTAAAAGCTAAATAGATGGACAAGTGTTGATTTATTCATGTATCAGTGTATTATATGTCATAAATTCTCAATGCATGAGAATTAACTGGACAAGAACAGAAATGCAGAGAGTATCTAAAAACTTTATTTATTTAAGTCAGTATTACTGTATTTATATTTTTTTAAAAAAAGATTTTATTATTTATTTTAAAGGCCGAGTTACAGAGGGAGAGAAAGAGAATGAGAGAAAGCTTGCATCCACTGGCATACTCCCCAAATGGCAACAACAGCTAGTGCTGGGTCAGGCCAAAGCCAGGAGCCAGGAGCCAGGATTTTCATCTGGGACTCCCATGTGGGTACAGGGGACCAAGCACTTGGGTCATCTGCAACCTTCTCAGGTGCATTAGTAGGGAGCTGGATCAGAAGTGGGGCAGCTGGGACTTGAACCGGCACCCATATGGGTGGGCTGTCAGCATTGCAGGTGGTGGCTTTACCTACTATGTCACAATGCCAGCCCCATTATGCTTCTTAAACAAGACACTTTTAAGAAAGTATGGCAAAGTGTTAAGATATGAAAAAGCTGGCCGGCGCCCTGGCTCACTAGGCTAATCCTCCGTCTGTGGTGCTGGCATCCCGGGTTCTAGTCCTGGTTGGGGTGCCGGTTCTGTCCCGGTTGATCCTCTTCCAGTCCAGCTCTCTGCTGTGGCCTGGGAGTGCAGTGGAGGATGGCCCAGGTCCTTGGGCTCTGCATCCGCATGGGAGACCAGGGGGACACCTGGCTCCTGGCTTTGGACTGGTGTAGCACGCCAGCTGCAGTGCGCTGGCGGTGGCGGCCACTTGGGGGGTGAACCAACAGCAAAGGAAGACCTTTCTCTCTGTTTCTCTCTCTCTCATTGTCCACTCTGCCTGTCCAAAAAAAAAAAAAAGAGAGAGAGAGAGAGATATGAAAAAGCTGGGGCTGGCACTGTGTCACAGGAGGCTAAGCCACACCACCAGCTTCCTGTATAGGCACTGGTTCACGCCCTAGTTGCTCTACTTCTGATCCAGCTCCCTGTTAATGGCTTGTGAAAAGCAACAGGAGATGGCCCAAACGCTTGGGTTCCTGTACCTACGTGGAAAACCTGAATGAAGCTCCTGGTTCTTAGCTTGGATCTGGCCCAGCCCTGGCCAATACAATCATTTGGGGAGTGAACCAATGGATGGAAAATATCTCTTTTTCTTTTTTTGTTCCCTTTCTCTTTCTCTCTTTCTTTCTTTCTCTTTCTTTCTCTCTTTCTCTTTCTTTCTCTTCCTTCCTTTTCTTCCTTTTCTCTCTCTCCCTCCATCCCTCCTTCTCTCTCCCCCTCTCTGTAACTCTGCCTTTCAAATAAAATAAAATTACATTTTATAAGCTATGAAAAAGCAGGATGGAGGAAGAAATACATATCTTCATGGTTTCCCAGGAAAATATTCATATCTTAACAGAAAATTGATTAGGTTTCCTAAGAAAAAGAGAGAGAGAATGTGACTACATTTTCCTAGAAACACCTTGATCCATGCAAATGTCCCTCTGTGTGGCAGTGTTTGTGGGTCTGTGAAAAGTCACAAGCCAGTAAACCAGAGTGGAATCCAATAGCAAACAGCACAAGTCCTATATTCCCAAAAGAACGTTTTAAACTATGAATCCCACACACATTTAAAAGCTGCCATATGAGGCTCTAGTTTTGCTGTACTGTAAATAGATATTTACATAAATTTATGACTTTCTCTTTTATATTCATCTAAAAGAACTGAATACCACAGCAAGTTAACAGGCATCTTCTTCCAATTAAAAGGCATGAACAGGGATTGGGGGTTGGCCTAGTGGTTAAGATTCAATCCCATATGAAAATACCTGGAAGCTCTGGCTCCTGACTAGCTTCCTACTAATGCAGACCCTGGGAGGCCTTAGGAAGCAGCAATGATGGATCAAGTAATGTAGTTCCTGCCACCTATGTGGGACACCTGGATTGAGTTCCTGATTCAGATTAGCCCAGCCCAGGAAGCTGTGGGCATCTGGGGGAGTGAACCAGTAGACACCTACCTCTCTGCTTCTCAAACACAATTTTAAGTACGTGAGCAAGCTCTTAGCTTAGTCAGAAGTCTGAGACTATTTTTCTCATTTAATTCTAACTCCCTCAAATTTTACTCTAGCATAATAACTATATTATGCCATAATTTTAAACAAACTGTATTCTGAAAAAATGTCCATTGTACCTCTTTTTAAAAAAATTTAAAATTAATATGCAATTGATCAAAATGACAATTATTACTTTTGATAATTATTCAATACAAAGAATAAAATGTTAATGGAAATGAGTCTTTTACTACTGAGAGGAAAGGAATTTGGTTTTTCTTCTCAATCATGGAAGAATATTTATTATTGCTATATCAGACAGTTCTATTTCTAGTTTTCACTTCTATAGAGGGAGCTTCTGAGAAACTCTGATCATATAAATAGAAGACTGTATATGTAGTTAGTTATTCACAGCAACACACTGTATTCACTGAATTAATTCTGAGTCATTACATGCCAAAAATCACACAGAAATCCATCATCAAAATTAGCTCCTTCAGTTTTGCCGAAAGAAAAGAAATGTAAACCATTTGATTTGCAAAGGAGTTGGGTACCCAGTGATCAGAATAATTCACTTTCTTGCCAAGAACCAGGGTTCCTATCTGCTTTATGAGTTCCCAAAGTGGTTTCTAGACTCAAAAGTCCTTCTTTCATAAAGGCACAGAGTAGCAGTCACAAAAGGGAAATGAGAAAAGAATACCAGGCACCTAGCTGGAGGAGAGTTGACTGACTTAACCTGAGACTTTAGGGCTCCCATCTGATGGGTTGCAATTGACAGCCCACATCCCATACCAGACTACCTTGGTCTAAGTCTTCCCACCTGCTTCCGGCTAATGCACACTCTGGGATGGCTGAAGTACTTGGATACCTGGCACCTATGTGGGAGACTCAGATTAAGTTGTAGGCTCCTGGTTTTAGGCTGGTCTAGGCTAAGCTGTTGTTGGCATTGGAGGAGTAAACAAGCACATGAAAGGTTCCTATCTCTGCTTTTCAAATAAAATTAATTGAAATTTTTTAAAAATAAGAGAAAGGGGAAGGGTATTTGGTCCAGTGGTTAACATGCTGGTTAACTCGTGTCCCATACCAGAGTACCTAGGTTCCTTTCCTGTTTCCAGCTCCTGATTCCAGCTTCCTGCCAACAAGGATCCTGGGAGGCAGTGATGATGGCTCAAGTAATCAGGTTCCTGCTACCAGTGTGGAAGACCTGGATTGTGTTCCCAGCTCCCAGCTTCAGTCCAGCCCCATCCCCAGACATGGCAGGCACTGGAGTGAACCAGCAAATGGGAGCATGCACTCTATCTCACTGCCTCTGAAATAAATAAAACGTTAAAAAACACGAAGAGGAAAGGGGTACTCTACTGGGGTACTCAAAGTCTGAAAAACAGGAACTCCACAGGGAAAAGGAAGAAAACTAAGGGAAAGAAATGATCAAGGAAACAATCACACACACATTTCCAGACTAAAAGCGCCAATGAATACATAGCACAGTGGATAAAAATAGACCTTTAGGGTCATATTCCATTACTTAGAGGACAAAAAGAAAAACCTGAAACATGCCAGAGGGGAACTGCTCAGATCCAATGGGACCAAGAAGCAGAAGTACAACTGACTTCTCAACAGTGACAATGAGTATTAAAAGTCAACAAAGGTATGAAAGAAAATGATTTCTAATTCAGAACTCTAGACTCTATGAAACTTTAAAGAATAAGAATGGTGATATGTTTGACATTCAGGATTGCTAACATACTTATCTTCCAAAAATCACTTCTCAGGAAGCTACTAGAGAATGTGTTTCAACAAAATGAAAGCAACTCAGGAAAGGAAAACACAAGCAAAGGATGTGAAAGCATCCCTAGTAAAGGATGGCCAGAGACACAAGGGACTAAAAGCGTGACCAGAGAAGGGTAACCAGGACAGAGCCCATAGTGGGCCTGAGGAGCAACAGCCTACTATGGACATAATGGCCTAAGAGAAACCCAGAAAGTTGGTTAAATTCCTCATCCATCTAACCCCAAAGGAAATTCTGACAATGAAGTGTGTGAATTGAGGGTGGAAGATTTGAGGAAAAATTAGTATTAAGTATTTAGAAGAAAATTTTGAAAACCTAAAAACATTATTAACTCTACCTGCAACTCCATTAACTCTACTAGAAGTCACACAAAGCAGAATACTCAATTATGGGACTCAGCTACAGACAGTGTCATAAATTCATAAAAATGTGAGCAATGGAGCCAACGCCATGGCTCACTTGGCTAATCCTCCGCCTGTGGAGCTGGCATCCCATATGGGCACAGGGTTCTAGTCCCGGTTGCTCCTCTTCCAGTCCAGCTCTCTGCTGTGGCCTGGGAAGGCAGTGGAGGATGGCCCAAGTGCTTGGGCCCTGCATCCGCATGGGAAACCAGGAAAAAGCACCTGGCTCCTGGCTTGGGATAGGCGCAGCGCGCTGGCCGTGGCAGCCATTTGGGGGGTGAACCAACAGAGAGGGGATCTTTCTCTCTGTCTCTCTCTCACTGAATATAACTCTACCTGTCAAATAAAAAAAAATGTGAGCAATCAATACTGATCTAACACAATTATGAAACAATTATTGGAAAACCAAGGGGTGAAAAATAAGCATGTCTGCAGTTAGGCAAAGGGGGTGAAAGAAAACCAAACCCTGTTTCCACGGTGAGAAGTCAACAGAGAAGGTCTAATCACCTCTCAAGAAAGGAAAGAACTGGGAAAACGATAATAGGAAATAACAGTACTAAGTATGTTATTTGGAGATAGGGAAGCACTGACTAAATGATGATGAAACCCTGGGATGGATGTACTTGTGTTTGTGTTACTGGGGGCAGGGAACAGAATACTACTGTGTTACACAATTATCACTGTGGAACTATTTGCATCTAAAATATATGCAAGATATAACTGATCATTTTTTAAAATAAAAAATCCAATAGGGCCTACAGTGAAGGAAGTTTACCAAATGCATTCACATGGGTATTTTGCTTATTTATAGGTTGATGAACTTATCTCTGAATGTAAATGGAATTATCAACACCCTACTAGAACCAAAATGAGTTTTGGCTTTTGTAAAGTAAATATTAATACACTGGCTAAATAATTGCCATAATCACTGTGCTCTGTTCCAACTGTCTAAAGAACGTTTTCCTCTATCCCATGTCCTGGGGCTCACAGGACTCTCCTCATTCTGACCCTTATGGGACATGTGCACATCTCAATCCTCATCATCATTCTCCTCACGAGCCTTCCTCCAGGGAATTCTAACAGCCACTAGAAACATCAGATGCTTTCATCATTTTGCTCCCAGCCAAGACTTTTCTTTTCCAAATGCAAATAATATTTTTCCTTCAAAATTTCTAAGACATATCACTTCGAAAAATATATTGCTCCTCCATGATGAAAAAAAATCAACAAAGTGGGACTAGAAAGGAATTTCTTTAACACAGTAAAGGTCATGTAAGAAAAACCATAGCTAACATGTTATATAATAGTGAAAATCCAGATGGTTCCTTCCTAAGATCAGGAACGAGACCAGAAGTCCTGCACTTGACAATTTCTTCAATGTTATATTAGAAACTCTGGCCAGAAAAAAACTGATCGAGGAAAAAAAAAAGGAATAAAAGGCATCGAAGCAAAACTATCTCTTTTTACAGATGACATGACCTTAATATAGAAAACCCTAAAGAATCCACTAAAAATAAAAAAAAAAACCTGTTAGTGCTAATAAAGTAATTCAGCAAGGCTGTAGAATACAAGATAAGTAAGTTCTTTGTATAACCACACACTAGCAATGAACATTCCAAAAAAGAAAACAAAAAAACAAGCTATTTCAATGACAATATAAAGGGAAATAACAAAATGCTCTGGAATAAACTAAAAAAAATACATAACTTTCAGTCTAAAAGCTATAAACATTGCTGAAAGACACCGAATATAAATAAATGGAAAGACTTTCTAAGGTCAGGGACTGGACCATGGAATATTTTTAATATGGTAACACTTCCCAAAGAGTTCCACAGATTCATGTAATCCCTAACTTCATAACTGCTTTTTTTGTTTGTTTTGCAAAAATAGACAAGCTGATCCTAAAATTCATATGAAATTGTAAGGGACATCAAATCTTGGAAAAGAACAAAGTTGAGGGACCCATACTTCTCAATCTGTCAGACACAGTAGTACTGACATTATATAAACATACAGATCAATGGAAGAGAACTGAAAATCTAGAAATAAATCCACACACCTGTAGCCAATTGAATTTTTTAAGGGTGCCAAGTCTACTAAACAGGAAAAGAAGTCTCTTTAACAACAACCCCTACTTCATGAAAAAATAAATCAGGTTTCATCAAAACTAAAACCTTTTGTGCTTCAAAAGATATTATCAAGAAAGTAAAAAAGATAACATTTGGTATAAAAGGAAATATTTGCAAATCATGTATCTGATAAAGATCAAATATCCGGAATGTATAACCAACTCCTACAACTCAGTAACAGAAAGACAAATAGTGATGCAAAAAAAAAAAAAAAAAAAAATGGGCAAAGGACTTAAATAGATATTTCTCTAAGAAGATATAAAAATGGCCAACACACATCAATAATTATCAAGGAGAAACAAATCAAAACAACAAGATACCACTTCACACCTACCAGGGTGGCTATTATTAAAAACAAACAAGCAAATTAAAAAAACAGAAAAAAATAAGTATCAGTGAAGATGCGGAGAAACTGGAACTTGTATACAGTTGATGGGGATGTAAAATGGCTCAGCTGCTGTGGAAAATAGTGTCACCATTCCTCAGAAAGTTAAGCCTAGTTAACATTTGACCCGGCTATTTTACTCATAGGTATATACTCAAGAACTGAAAATACATACCCAAACAAAAACATACACATGGATTTTTACAGAAACATTAGCACTAACAGGCAAGGAGCAGGTCTAACTGAATAAGCAAAATGGGATAAGCTGTCCACACTACACAGTATGAGTCAGCCACAGAAAAGAAGTCCCTACACATGCTGCAACATGGATGAATCTTAAAAACATAAGGTTGGGGCCAGCATTGAGGCACAGCAGGTTAAGCTGCTGCTTGCAATGCTGGCATCCTTTATTGGAGAATTGGTTCAAATCCTTGCTGTTCTGTTTCCAATCCACTTTCCTGCTAATGCACCTAAGAAGGCAGTGGGCCCCTGCCACTCATGCAGATCAGTATGGGGTTCCTGGCTCTGGGCTGTGGCTTGGTCTAAACCTTGGCTTTGTGGCCATTTGGGAAGTGAATCAGCAGATGGAAGATATCTTTCTCTGTCACTTTGCCTTTTAAATAAATAAATAAAACAAATTTTAGAAAAAAACATTATTTTTATTGAGTGAAACAAACCAGACTCAAAAGGCCACATACTGTATGGCTTCATTTATACAAAATGTATACAGCAGACAAATTTATAGAGAGAGAAAGTACATCAGTGGTTGCTAGGGGCTGAAGGGAGGAGTGAATAGGAAGTGAGTGCTTAACACATAAGGGGTTTCTTTTTGCAGTCATAAGAATGTTCTACATCAGAAGATGGCAGTGACTGCTCTACAGTATTGACAATATGCTAAAAAATCAATGACTTTTATAACTCTGAAATGGTTAAAATGATATATTTTAGGGTAGGTGAATGTTATCTAGAAATATATGTCATTGCACGTTAAGGAGTTTTCTCTCAGAGGCTACATGTTAGGCTTAACAGCATCTGAGAAATAGCAAAACGCTCACGGACACCTACTCCAGTGTTTGTGGCCGACAGCCATGTGAAACGGCAGGAAGCTTCGTTCTCCATCCCCACCCTGTCAGGAAGGGGAATGGTGCTGAGAGCAGAGGACAGGATAAAGTTTGAGTGCAGAGACAACAGGAGCAGTCCTGATGGCTCCAGGTGCTGGTGGGAGACCTCTCTGACATGCACACACATCCTTACCCTTGCAATGCTACATCATTATTCAAACCTCTTTTAGGCACACCAGAGCCAAGTGGTTTGGTCACTTATAAACCAAGGGTCTACAATGTCCATGCAACTGATCTGACCCATGTCTACTACTGGACAGGAAAGACATTAGACACAGTGGAAGTGGCGCCTCAGAAACCACACATGTGAGTCCAATCACTGAGGATCTGGGAGCAGCGGAAAGGACCTGCACCTTGCCCTGACAGGGTGACAGCTAGACCCGCTCACTCTCTCTTGTCCTCTGCTCTCTTCTCCAGGACACATCCCACCAGTCACCAGCCTGCTTTCACACCTCCACCTGGACAAGGGCTCTAGTTACACAACAAAACTGCGAACACTGTGCTGAACAGAACAGACTTCAGCAGCTCCAGTAGTTTCCCTTGCTGCCAGGGTTACAGCTCAGGCTCATGGTGCACACAGGGCAGCTCCCAGACACTGGTGGATGTGATCAACATTGCATTTATACTCAATAATGCTTTCATCCACTTGGATCATGCAATTGCTTCATAAAACAAGCTTCTACCAGGGTGAGGAACGTCTGGCTCACAGGTCATAGAAAGCCCATGAAATTATTTGGTCTGGCCCTGCCAAGGCAACCACAGGCAGGAACTGAAATTGAATAAATGTACAGCAAGCTAATTTTTACACTGGTAACTATGTACAGCCCATGAATGATGCTATAAATATCTAAATGATCCTTGGCAGAAGAAAGGGTCCTCACCTCTATAACCTTTCAAGCTACTCTTTTTAAAAATTTTTTAATTTAATTTTTCCCAAAGAAACCTTTTATTTAAGGAATACAAACTTCATGCATTTCGTAAGTACAACTTTAGGAATATTGTGATTATTCCCACCATATCTACCCTCCCACTCCCACTCCCACCCCTCCCTTCCCTTGTCCTCCCTCTCCCATCCCCAGTCCCATTCTCCACCAAGATCCATTTTCAATTAACTTCATACACAGAAGACCAACTCTATACTAAGTAAAGAGTTCAACAATTTGCACGGGGAAAAAAAAAACAAAACTGTTCCTCAATAGTCAAGACAAGGGCTGTTCAAAGTCACTGCATCTCAAAGTTAATTAATTTCACTTTTTTTTAGAAACTTAATTAACTTTAAAGAAGCACCCAAGAATGATACATCTTTTGTGAGCACTTAGACATAACTATAACTTGTG
Source organism: Sylvilagus floridanus (assembly GCA_949820135.1). Classification (NCBI taxonomy): domain Eukaryota; kingdom Metazoa; phylum Chordata; class Mammalia; order Lagomorpha; family Leporidae; genus Sylvilagus; species Sylvilagus floridanus. The sequence continues at coordinate 122,774,651 of OX463238.1, read as the reverse complement.
AGACTTAAGAATATCCTCCACTTAATACATTAAAGGAAACTAAGTCCGTGAGAATAAGTTTTATCATCAATTAAGGAAGCACCTAAGAAAACAAGCAATGGAGTTGGACACTTAGGCATAACTAAAACTTACGAGACATAAGAATATCCTCCACCTATTACACTAAAATGAAATAAATCTTTAAGAACAAGTTTTATTGTAAACTCTCATAATACAATTCTGAGGAGAGAGGCACTACATGGGAAGTTAGTGCACAGTGACTCCTGTTGTTAATTTAACAATTAACACTCTTATGTATGACATCAGTGATCACCCGAGGCTCTTGACATGAGCTGCCTAGACTATAGCCAGCTCTGGCCATTGCTGCCACTAAGGGAATGAACTAGCTGATGCAAGATCTCTCTCTGTCTCTCCCTCTCTCTCTAACTCTGCTTCTCAAATACATGAATAAATCTTAAAAACAAAAAACAATGAATAAAAACAAAACAATTTTTGTTAAGTTAAGGAGGGGGAAACAGACCCTAAAAATAATTTTTTTAAAAAAATTAAGAATGTTGATTCAATAAATTCCAGAGTGAAAACAAGAAATTTTTGAGACGACTTTTATAACAGTCCAAAACATCCTCTGCATGTCCCCTGCCTTTCTTTGGGGTGGGAGAGGCCTTTATTTCTTGGAGCAGTTTTAGTTCACAGCAAAACTGAACAGCAGGTATGGAGATTTCATGTTTAGCTCCTATCCCCACACATACTAGTTTCTCCACAACACCCTCACTAGTGTGTATTTGTTTCCAGTGATGAAGCTGCATTGAGAGATCATTATCACTCAGAGTCCATGTCACTCTTGGTGATATATATTCTGTGAGTTTGGACAATTGTATATGACATGTATCCACAATTAGAATATCATACACATAGTTTTGCTTCCCTAAGAATCCTTTCTGCTCTCTGTATTTATCCTCCCCTCCCCCACTAGGCTCTGACAACCACTAACCTTTTTGACTTTATGTCTTCATAGTTTGATTTTCCAGAATGCTGGAATCCTGCACTATGCATTCTTTACGGAATCGCTTCTTTCACTTATGATTCCTGTGTGTCTTTTCACGACCTGACAGCTCATTTCTGTTCAGCACTGACTAGTACTCCAATGTCTAGATGGAGCACAGTTTATCCATTCACCTACTACAGTTGCTTCCAAGTTTTGGAATTATGGAAAAAGCTGCTATAAATATTGGTTTGCAGGGCATCTATGGAAGTGATCGGAGAAAGAGTGCTCAGGAACTGAGTTTGGCTCTCTGTATTTACGTGTCATTGAGTCCCAAGGGGCTTCACCGACATGTACTTGTACCTCATCTGGGTTCTTCACGTGCCTCTGCTAGTGTCTCCCACTGGGCTCATAATACTATCCTGCTGAAGCCGGCACCAGGGCTCAATAGGCTAATCCTCCGCCTTGCGGCGCTGGCACACTGGGTTCTAGTCCCGGTCGGGGCGCCAGATTCTGTCCCGGTTGCCTCTCTTCCAGGCCAGCTCTCTGCTGTGGCCCGGGAGTGCAGTGGAGGATGGTTCAAGTCCTTGGGCCCTGCACCCCATGGGAGACCCGGAGAAGCACCTGGCTCCTGCCTTCAGATCAGTGCAGTGCGCCGGCCACAGCGCGCTGGCTGCGGTGGCCATTGGAGGGTGAACCAACGGCAAAGGAAGACCTTTCTCTCTCTCTTTCTCTCTCTCTCTCACTGTCCACTCTGCCTGTTAAAAAAAAAAAATACTATCCTGCTGAGAAATGAGAGCTGGCAGGTCTTTTGTTTAGATGCTCCAGCCACACCCACAATCTCAGACAGGGCTGTTACTGGGACGGACGGCTGCCAAAGACAAATGGACATGGGACATCAGGAGCCTGTCACCAAGAAGAAACAAGTCAACCAGGACCAAGGAGGCTACTGGGGGTCCATTCAGTGACTGGGGACAGGGTGATAGTGCAGAGGAAGAGGCATATGTTCTCATTAGAGGACAGCCCAGGATTGGTCAAGCCAAGAGTCCACCTACCCCAGTGTCCACATCCAGAACACAGCTTGCAAATGAACCTAACAAAAGCCCACTCCCAACCTAGCTGTTGGCTGGGAAGTACTAACACTGACTTCTTCCCTGACCATTGAATCACTAGAGCATATGGAGGATGATGCCTGCCCTGCCCATCCCTGCTATCCACCTTTGCAAGACTGACCTCCAAATAAGAGGCCCCCGGCTCAGAGGGAATATTCTCCAGGATAGGCACAGAGCACTGAGAGTAAACTACCTGTAACCTAAGGTCACCTACAGTGAACCTCACCTGTCAAAGACTGCACAGGCTTGGACTTCACAGTCTCAGGAGCCACTCTCTTGCATGGTTTCTCAGAGGCTGGTGTCTGGGAAGTCGTTTTTCCTTGACCATTTGAAGTAGTAGGAAAAAGTCTCTTCAGCACTTTATCAACAAATACTACAAGAGAAAAAAATTAACAAAATAAAGCAAATGAAAGAAATGATTTATGTCATTTTACCTATACCACATACAGCTTTTGAGGCAAAACATACACATACAACATTATCACTGGATCCAGGAAAATGATTCCCTCAAAGCTGTTAAGTGACCAGAAATTTTCCAGATGCAGCCTCTGGGAGACACCAGAGGACCTCTAGAGGACCCCACAGTCCCTAGAGGACCCGATACTGTCTCTGGAGGACCCAGAAAATGTCGCTGGAGGATCCCAGACTCTGTCCCCAGAGAACCCCAGACAGTTCCAAGAGGACTTCAGATACTGTCCCCAGAGGATCCAGATTCTGTCACCAGAATACCCAGACACAGTCCCTAGAGGACCCCAGACTGTCCCTGTAGGACAGAGACAGTGTCCCTGGAGGACCCAGACTCCATCCCTAGAGGACCCTGACTCTGTCCCTGGAGGACCTCAGATTCTGTCCCTGGAGGACCCCAACTCTGTCCCTGGAGGACTTAGACACTCCTCGGAGGACTGAGACAGTATCCCTGGAGGACCCAAACTCCATCCCTGGAGGACCCCAGACACTGTCCCTGGAGGACCCAGGCACTTCCTACAGGACCCCAGACAGTGTCAAAATAAAATTCAGAAACTATATAGAAGACAGTTTTTCCAAAAGTTCATGGAAAATGTGTATTTAAAAAACTACACACGGATTTCAAATGTTTTTCACATATTTTAAGTTATTTATTCCAAAGGCACAATGACAGAGATAGGGAGAGACAAACAGATCTTCCATCTGTTGGTTCTCTCCCCAAATGGCCAGGTTGAGTGAGGATGAAGCCAGGAGCCTCCAACTCCATCTGCGTCTCTCGCATGGGTAGCAGGAGTCCAAATACTTGGGCTATCCTCTGGTGTTTGCCCAAGGATATTAGCAGGGAGTTGGACCAGAAGCAGAGAAGCCAGGACTTGACCCTGAGCTCCAATATGAGATCTGGCATCACAGGCCCAACCAGCTGTGCCAAAATGCCACCCCTAAACTAAAAATATTTAATTTTTCCAGGAACTTTTTGAAGTCCCCGCTAAGGCACGGAATGTACTCTAGTTTTGCCCTGTGATTATTTTAACACTTTTGTCCCTGGGATGCTATATCTCTTGTTGCTTTTCTCATACCGTAGATCATGAACATCCTCAGAGTGAGGTGTGCAGTCCTAGGATCAGATGCCCTCTCAGAAGAACAGTCCAAGCACAAGCCACACAAAGTAACAGAGGCAGGTGAGTGGGCAAGCCAGAAAGAAAAGACCAGAAGAGCAGAGACTGGGTAATTCACCCTCTCCTGCCTCGCGAGAGTGCTATGTGCACTTAGTCATTCAAGATGAACACATTGACAATCACAACTGAGAAAACCATACTTCCAACAAGCATGTGCAGATTCTTCACTGTGTTTGCCTTAGTTTACCATGGTTTTACCTGGAATATGAGTATAATCATAATAAATATTTATGTCCTGACATAAACATGGTTAATGAATTGTTTCTGGTTTCAAAATAGCATACTAGAAAAAGTGAGAGGGATGTTAATAAAATGAATTTTTAAAAATCTCATTAAATTTAGAAATTAAAAGAACAGAGAGCTGCTCTGGCAGAAATCACAGTGTCTAACACAAGTGCCTTAGTCCTTGTGGATGGATGGTGAGAGATATGGGAGGATGGCCCAGGTCCTTGGGCCCTGCACCTGCATGGGAGACCAGGAGGAAGCACCTGGCTCCTGGCTTCGGATCAGCGCAGTGTGCAGGCCACAACACGCCAGCCATAGGAGCCACTTGGGGGTTGAAACAATGGAAAAAGGAAGACCTTTCTCTCTCTCTCTCTCTGTCTAACTCTGCCTGTCAAAAAAAAATAATAATAAAATAAAATAAACACCATAGATTCCCCTGATTTCATCTACAAGGTAACATATATTGATCTCTTTAGGGGGGCAGTGCTGTAGTGTAGTGGGCTAAGCCTCTACCTGCAGCACCGGCATCCCATATGGGCACTGGTTCTAGTCCTGGTTGCTTCTCTTCCGATCCAGCTCTCTACTATGGCCTGGAGAGAATGGTCCCTGCACTGCCATGGGAGACTGGTAGGAAGCTCCTGGCTCCTGACTTCAGATCGGCCCAGTTCCAGCCATTGTAGCCATCTGAGGAATGAACCAGCAGAAGGAATACCTTTCTGTCTATAACTGTACCTCTCAAATAAATAAATAAATTATTATTTTTAAAAAAGAAATAAGCCCTTTGACATGTTCAAACTATAAAGCACAGATATGTGGGTTTAAAAAACAAGAGGGCTCCTTCCACACCAAGGTTAACCAAAACTCCTAATGCTTTCTTAATTACATAAGCAAATGCCAAAATTACTCAGTTGGGGACATTTGAGTACTAATATCATGAATGGGACATTTATTAACAGGACTCTTGGCATCCTGCTCGCTCACAACATATAAAACAGCTCCCTTTGGTGGGAGGAAAAGAAGGAAAGGAAAATGTAACCTATAAGGATATTATCACTTAAGATCCCAGCACTGACAAGGTCCTGGCAATAAGAGAGCTCCCCTATGCTTTATTTTTTGAAATATTATATTAAATGGTCATTAGCACAGGATCCTGCCAAAGCATGGTTTACATACAATCTATTGAGGTGTTTGATCCCAGATCCTCCACAGAAAGGCGTGGTGGACAATCCATATGGCATGTGGCTGAGAACAGCTCCCAGTCTGGAAGAGGTTGCCCTGGCCTTGAAGAAAAGCAAGGCAGTCTGTGAAAAAGCATGGACTGGGACCGGTGCTGTGGCATGGCAGGTGAGTGCTGGCATCCCATATGGGCACTGGTTCGAGTACTGGCTGCTTCACTTCTGATCCAGCTCTCTGCTGTGGCCTGGGAAAGCATGTAAGATGGCCCAAATCCTTGGGCCTCTGTACCCACATGGGAGACCCAGAGGAAGTTTCTGGTTCCTGGCTTAGGATTGGTGCAGCTCTGGCCGTTGTGGTCATTTGGGGAGTGAACAAGTGGATGGAAGACCTCTCTCTCTCTCTCTCTCTCTCTGTGCCTCTCCTTCTCTGTCTGTGTACTTTTAACTTTCAAATAAATAAATAAATCTCTAAAAAAAAAAAGTTCATGGAATTAAAAAAAAAAAATGGATCGTAGTACCCCAGGTATTTCAAGCTTCCAGATAAAATCAAAATACCATACACATTTCCTTTTAAGTAGCAAAGAAGAAAATATGCTATTCCAGAGGACCAGGTAGGAATTTCTAGGGGAAAGAAAAGGCAGATAAAACATAACCTTGTCTGCAAACTATCAATAAACCAAAATTATTTAAACAAAATTTAAACAGAGTTCTAAGATAACAACAAATCAGCCACCCTGCTTTACAAATAAAGAGGACATGGAAGCTCAGAACTTCAAAGATGTGCCAGACTGGTGGCAGCTAATGTGGACATACGGCTAAAATCATCTCAACATGCTTCCTGCCCATGGTCATGCAGCTGCCCAGCACAGGATGCAAAATAAAAACGGAAAATGGTCAAGCACCCAAGAGAAGTCAGCCACCACTGGGAAGAATGCACTGAATCAATCACCGGACAACATTACTTACACAAGATAGCTGATGCTTAAATCCATAAAACAAAACAAAAGTAACAAACAAAACAAAAAGTAAGGATCAGTGCATACAACCAGTCACATCTGGCCCAGTGCTACTCGTCTCCCAAGGCTTTCTGATAGATTTCTGAGCTGCGACACAAGCAACATCACAATGTGCTAGAGAACAAAGATTAGGGATCATTTTCACTGAATTGAATTTATTGTCTGAGTAAATTATATTTACGGTCTAATTAACTATGGTATTCCGCCAATACAAAATTCATGTTCCAGATAAAAATGTTTATCACTGTCATAATAAAAATTCTGAGATGAGAAGTAAACGTCTGGAGCAATCTTAAAATCAATTAGAACAAACTCACAAATAGATTGACAGTGGATAGGTATTTCTTTGTTGAGCATATTCACTATATAACAAGCCATACACGAAATCACAATCACTGCCTCCTTCACAATTACAGGTTACTCTCCCAGGAGAGACTTACTGTAATCTCACCTTGTGTCCATAGGGCCTAGAAGCCAAGTGTCAGTTGGCTAGCACAAATACCAGAGAATCTCAAGGGCCTTTTGGATTCTGGTTGCAGTGGTCCAGCCTTGTCTGGTGGTTAAGGACAGGTGGCTCCTTCCTTGGGGACAAGATTCAGTACAGGCTCCAATAATTTAGGCCACAAGCCAAGAGACCAGAAATACATCCCATGTCAGCAGGAGGTCTTCTTGCAGCCCACTTGGCCAGGAGCAAGCCCTAGCCAGGTTCTGGTCTTGCCTCCAGCCCTGGATCCCAGAGTGCCCAGGACTCAAGAGGCCACTAACCACATGAAGGTCTAGATTGGACATGGACTCAGGAGAAGTCCTGTTCTGCTCTTTTCTACCTGGACTTAAACTCTCCCCTTTCAATGAGCCCAATTAAGATTCTCAGTGCCCACGGTCCACAATGAAAGCTCTAAGAGGAGGTAGTAAGAAATCACTGTAGAAGCTGGCACTGTGGCGTGGTGAGAGAAGCTGCTTCTTTCAATACTAGCATCCTATATTGGAGTGCTGGTTTGAGACCCAGCTGTTCTGCGTTCAATCTAGCTCCCTGCTTATGGGCCTGGCAAAACAGCAGATGATGGCCCAATTACTTGGGCCCTGCCAGGCACATGGGAGATGAGGAAAGAGTTCTTGGTTCCTGGCTTTGGCCTGGCCCAGCCCTGGCCCTTGTGGCCACTTGGGGAGTGAACCAGTGGATGGAAATTGGTTCTCTCTGTCTTTTCTTCTCTCTTGGTCACTCTGTCTTTCAAAGAAACAAAATAAATCTTTAAAAAAAAAAAAAAAGAAAGGAAAAGAAAATAAATTACTGTAGTCCACAGGAAGGCTGGGGCCCTCACTCCATCTCATTTGAGGGGACATCTCAAGCACAGCCAAGAACATTAGAAAAATGGAACACAAGCTTCTTGCAAGGCTATCCTCTCAGTCCAGCACCAGGTGTGGAGGTGGCCTGCTACAGTATTCCACTCAGAGGAGCAGAGTCCTGTGACCCCCAAGGCAGGCAGCCCTCATGACATGCAATGGCGCCATTCAGGTTTTAGCTCTTAGCTTGTCCCTTTCCCCAGAGAGAGAAAAACTCTCCTAAATAGGCTTGGGTTCAGGGTAATAATAAATTGGCCTGAGTTACAGTCTTGCTGCTTCCGAGTGGGAAACTTCCTCTAAGTTATGCTATTTTCTGGGACTCAGTGTTTTCTTATAAATGGAAGGAAAAAAAAAAAAACCCCAGAAAACAAAAAATACTTCGGTGGGGGCTGGTGCTATGGTGTAGTGGGTAAAGCTGCTGCCTACAGTGCCAGCAACCCATATGGGCATCAGTTCAGGTCCTAGCTGCTCCACTTCCAATCCAACTCCCTGCCAATGCACCTGGGAAAGCAGTGGAAGATGGCCCACAAAAAACTCCTGGCTCCTGGTTTTGGATAGGCCCAGCTCTGGCCATTGTGGTCATTTTGGGAGTGAACCAGCTTATGGAAGACCTTTCTCTCTCTCTGCCTCTGTCTAACTCTGCCTTTCAAATAAATAAATAAATAAAAGACATCTAAAAAAAAATCCTTATAGGGAGGCCACACGGCAAAGACATAGGAACACACACAAGTGGCAAGGCTTCCAAGCCACATGTATATGTGAAACAGCCCTTTCCCTTCCCTTTGCCGGCTCCCTGTCTCTGTCTCTTCCTCTTCCTCCCTTCTTCCCAATTCCCTGGAGTACAGGGACATTCTCTGACCACCTTGCTGTCTCACATATACTCCTGACTCCCTTGCAATATAACTCATCTCTAGTTTGCTTGAACCCCACACCCATCTTTAACAACTCAGCAGGCACATCCACCTGAACTCACCTTGTCTACCCCACACCCTGTGACCCACCCAGGATACTTGTACTCTTGACAAAGACACAGCTGGGTCCCCATGCCCTTGGCTAGGCCCTGCATCCCCCCATCCCTACACTGCCTTGGTCAGGTCTTTGCTACTCACCCATCACACAATGACTCTGATGAGGTGCACCTGCTATACTCCATGCTGATGGTTGCCTCCTCCTTTCAACCTTCCACTTTCACACAATCCTGCACATAAGTGCTCCTGTCTGCCAGGCCTCACACAACCACTGGCACACGGGATGGCATCCACACACTGGACTCTCCTGCTAGCCCGCCTTGACGTCCAGTCTTTCCCAGATCCCACATCCCATTTTGTCCTCAGGCCCTCACTCTCCTTATATCAGTGATAGTTCCATCCCATTTTCCTTTTTCTAACCACCTTGGTACTTTTGAAAACTGTCATCTGTTACTTTGTGAAATCATGCCAGATTGAACTAGTCTGATGCCCCCTCACGGTTAGACTGAGTTTACTAACTTTGGGTCATAGACAGGATGTTGTTCTCAACATATCACCGTGGCATTCAGGATGCCAACTTGTCTCATTCCTGCTGATAACTTGATCACCACTAGGGTAAGGTGATGTCTGTTGGGTTTCTACCTGCAAAGTTACTGTTCTTCCCTTTATAATTAACAAGCACCTTGGAGACTAGATCCTTTTTCTCATTCATTCCCCCTCCATTATTGGCCACACTGCTGCATATGTGGCTATGGCACCCTACTGTGGTTCTGTTTTCCTTGTTCCACCTATGCTCATTACATGAGATTCTTTTAGAAGGAAGAATCGCTTTCACTTCCTATCTGCTCACTGGATTTTTAGAAATCATGGCCGGCGCTGTGGCTCAATAGGCTAATCCTCCGCCTTGCGGTGCCAGCACACCAGGTTCTAGTCCCAGTCGGGGCGCTGGATTCTGTCCTGGTTTCCTCTCTTCCAGGCCAGCTCTCTGCTGTGGCCTGGGAGTGCAGTGGAGGATGGCTCAAGTCCTTGGGCCCTGCACCCCATGGGAGACCAGAATAAGCACCTGGCTCCTGCGATCGGATCAGCGCGGTGCGCTGGCTGCAGCGCGCCGGCCGTGGCAGCCATTGGAGGGTGAACCAACGGCAAAGGAAGACCTTTCTCTCTGTCTCTCTCTGTCACTGTCTACTCTGCCTGTAAAAAAAAAAAAAAAAAAGAAATCACTTATGGGCTCATGGATATTTCCATTTTCTAAGGGTTATAACTATGCGCTATCACCACATTCTTTGTTACTCAAATCGCCTCAGCAGTGGCCACTGGCTATGTCAGCATGAGCCTGATGCCCTCTGGCATGCTCCACCCTGCTAGGAACACATAGCCACTTTCTCACCTTTTCTCCTCTGCCCAGGCCTGGATCCAGACCTTCCTCGAAGGACTGGACACTTGATGTTCAATGCAACCACTGCTACCCTTCTGACCACAGATCTTATCGTGGTGGTCCTGAGTCACTAGAGGAGGAGGCAGTGCAAAACTAATCAAAATAAAAGCCCTGAGGAGCCTGTGAGGAAGAAAACGGAAGCACATTCACACCTTGCTGATCCCCGTTCAGACACATTAAGACCACAAAACTGATACCTAGAGCAATAAGCTGGGCTACCATAACAGTACACAACAACTCCAGGATGCAGAAAAGTGGGTTGTTTAAAATGTTAAATAAATGATAATTTAGGCATAAAAGCTTTTAGCGCTTCAGGTTTAAATCCCAAGTTGTTGCATGGAGGTGACAGCAGGGAAAATGCCATGCAGATTCCAGTGTGCTAACCCATGAGGTTCCAGAAGTACTACACAGCTGACGTTTTATCACAGGGGGAGGCTTTTCCATTTCAAATTTAAACTGAGCAGAGGCGTACAAAAAATAAAAGAGAACACCTTTCATTATCCCCAGGTTTAAGTACTCTGTAAATCCAAGTGGCTAAAATGATCTTACACTAGTATATTTTAGAACCTCTTAAGCACAGATGTGGACCTCTGGCATCAGCCACGTCCATGTGGCTCACATGTGTTTCACAGATGGAATGAGTTCAGGAAGTCTGTCTTTGCCCCCACTGCTTGTTACAACATAGTTACAGAAAAATGAGCTATTAATACACAAACCCTCAGGGCTGGCTCTGTGGCGCAGCAGGTTAATGTCCTAGCCTGAAGTGCCAGCATCACATATGGGTGCCAGTTCGAGACCCGGGCTGTTCCACTTCTGATCCAGCTCTCTGTTATGGCCTGGGAAAGCAGTGGAAGATGGTCCAAGTCCTTGGACCCCTGCACTCATGTGGGAGACCCAGAGGAAGCTCCTGGCTCCTGGTTCCTGGCTACGGATCAGTGCAGCTCTGGCCGTTGCAATCAGTTGGGGAGTGAACCATCGGATGGAAGACTTTCTCTCTCTTTCTGCCTCTCTTCTCTCTGTGTAACTCTGACTTTCAGATTAATAAATAAATCTTTAAAAAAAATACACAACTCCTCTTGATGGGAGCAAAGACATGACTTTGGTAACAAATAATGATAAATGTTAGTTTTATGCTGTATCATCCATGAGTTATTTATAAAGTACACTGTTTTCAGGCATAAGAACAGAAGATCTCAACCAGATGTCAAAATGGACATCTCATTACAAAGTGAGAATTTTTATCCTTAACAAGAATTTCAACTAATAAATCTTAACCTAACTTAATCCAGAAATTCGGTATCCAAAAGTAAAACAATTTTGCCAACAAATATGCATGTCTAAATATCTTCAGGTGCTGTATTGCAAAGAACAAAATGTCTTGAAAATAATATTTTTATATCAGTTTTAAAAGAGCAAAGGTTAAACAATAAAATATTTAAAAAATAATTACTTTCTAATAAATAATATTGCCAGAAGAGCCATTGTTGAATTTCACTTTGCTCCAGCATCTGAGACTACATCACAATGCTAAGATTGACCATGAAACTCTGGAATAGTATGCCACTTGGGCTTCATGTCTGAAAAAACGTCTTCTGGAACAGAACAGGCATTTGATGTCCTCACTTCCCCCTCCCTCACCTTTCGATAGTTAACAAAGAGCATCTGTGTATTTACAAGGAACAATGCGGCACATTCAGTGTACTCACTGTAAGAGGAAATGGAACTGCTGTCCTACCATTAATGGTCTTCACACCACTTACCTAAACCGAAGCAATCAGTCACTTTTTAAACAAAAAACATATTGTAGATTCACTAAAACCTTCACTGCTACTTGTAAATCCCCAGAGTTATGAATGAAGTGCCCTCTGAACTACCTATTGGCTTTTCACAGAAACGAAAATGGGCAAACTTAGGTAAACAAAGTATGTCTTTTAAACTGACCAACTCTCTTTGTGGAACATAACTGAAGGCTATTTATTTCAGGGTACCAAAACAGTGATGTATAATTTTTAAACGAAGTTATCATTTTTGGTTGGTGGAAATATTCCTTTTTAACCTGGAGTGTATGTTTGTGTGTATGTGCGCATGTATTGCAAATGTAGGCCTAAGATCAAATCTCTTTTCTGGTTAATTTCCAATGTGCTAAAAGCAAAGAAACCCCGCAGAGCTGGGCGGTCCAGTTCTGGAAGCAGCACGGTCTCAAAGGTCTGAGAACTTTCCGAAGTTCAAAGCTATCGTGTGGACCCAATAAAAACTGCTTAGTGGTCATAACAGGAACTCTAACAACCCCCACCAGCAATCTGAGCCTGCCTGCATTCTCGTTTTTCTCACACCTCATCAATGTGCTCTTCCAACAGCAGAAACAGGTTTTAACTTGAAACTCTAGTGTCTGTCAAAAAGCAATCATAAGAAAATAAAAAGGCAGGGGAATGCTATTCAAGACCAATAGAAAAAAATAGCCTAAGGGAAACAAATATAATTACAGAGTGGAGCAGGCAGCTGGAATTGGGAAAGGATGAACTAAAGAAAAAAAAAGGTGGATGTGAAGAAAAACATCCCACCTAAAATTAATATGCTGCCATATCAAACAGAGACATTGTGTCTCCTTGACACAGGGGCATTGAGTTATTTTGATATAATTTCAGAAAGAACTGCTGCCTAAGCTTGCTGTTTCAATTTAAACACACATAAGCCAAAGAAAAATAAAATCTTGGAGTAAAGTGAAATTAGACACTCAGGAGACACTGTACATATATGTACCTCAGGGAAAAATGGGAAGTTTGGTTGCTGGTAGTAAACCTATCCAATTCTAAATTGCTCCTCAATGCAGTTACTTGATTTAAAACCTAACAGTTGGAATAAAAAAAGAAAGATTTTATTCCATTTTTAACAAAGGTGTTATAGCAGCACTTCAAGGAACTATTTTTTTCTATTGCTAGAGCAGAAGCTCCAAAAGTTCTGAAGTATCTAAAGAGCACTTTCAAGGAAGCAGGCAAAACTGGGAAGACTCATGGGAATGACACACAGCCTCCCTGCATGGTTCTTAGCCCAGGTAGACTTTCTTTCTGAAAATTTATTTTTGAAATTTTAACTGACACATAGTAATTGCACACATGTAAGGGTTACAATAAAATAATTCAATACACGTATACAATGTGTAGTGATCAAATCAGGGTGATTATCATTTTCATCTCCTTATCATTTCTTTGTGTTCAGAGACTCCTAGTTCTTCATAAAATACATAACAGGGTATATTGGGGCACAGTCACCCCACTGTGCTGTAGAACATCAGAATCTCTTCCTTCTTTTATCAAATCTCTCTCTATCCCTCCCTATACCCTTCCCTGTCTCAGGTAATCTCCATTCTACTGTGTCTATAAAATCCCTGTGTTTACATTCCACAAGCGAGCTTATGACATATTTGTCTTCCTGCATTTGGCTTATTTCACTTAACATCAAGTCCTCCAGGCCCATCTATTTTTCTACAAATGAGAGGATTTCATTGAGGATTAAAATTGGGTGTATATCGTACTTGACTCTTAGGAAAAAATGGAAATAGAAACGTTTCCTTCTAACACATTCCTTTTTGAAAAAGGAAACTAAAATGAAAATATAAGTGACAGGAAAAAAAAAGTATACCATTACTTTTGCTACAAGCAGATGTTATCCTATTAATGTTATGCATGTTCTTTTTTAAAGATTTATTTATTTATTTGAAGAGGCAAAGTTACAGAGAGGCAGAAGCAGAGAGAGAAGTCTTTCATCAACTGGTTCACTCCCCAGATAGACGCAATAGCTGGAGCTGTACCAATACAAAGCCAGGAGCTAGGAACTTTTTCCAGGTCTCCCACATGGGTGCAGGGGCCCAAGGACTTGGGCCATCTTCTATTGTTTTCCCAGGCCATAGCAAAGAGCTGGATCAGAAGTGGAGCAGCACGGGTCTCGAACTGGTGCCCATATGGGACACTGGAACTGCAGGTGGCAGCTTTACCCGCTACGCCACAGCACTGGCCCCATGCATGTTCTTATTTCATTAAAAAATTCACCTTGATTACAAAAATAATAATTTCTTTATATTATCTAAGTGCATGTTATACTTGTTATATATTTCTTTTCATTGAATAAGCACTGTGAGATACTTAAAAAGCTCCTTGGTGACGGAAGGCATTAGATACGATGCTCATTTGTGATTCTCTAACCAAAATTTGGTTATCATCTGTATATAAAATAGTGTTTCTTAGAAAAGTGTGACCAGCCGGCGCCGTGGCTCAACAGGCTAATCCTCCGCCTTGCGGCGCCGGCACACCGGGTTCTAGTCCCGGTCGGGGCGCCGGATTCTGTCCCGGTTGCCCCTCTTCCAGGCCAGCCCTCTGCTGTGGCCCAGGAGTGCAGTGGAGGATGGCCCAAGTGCTTGGGCCCTGCACCCCATGGGGAGACCAGGAAAAGCACCTGGCTCCTGGCTCCTGCCATCGGATGAGCGCGGTGCGCCGGCCGCAGCGCGCCGACCGCGGCGGCCATTGGAGGGTGAACCAACGGCAAAAGGAAGACCTTTCTGTCTCTCTCTCTCACTGTCCACTCTGCCTGTAAAAAAAAAAAACAAAAACAAAACAAAACAAAGAAAAGTGTGACCAAAGACAAAAAATATGTCTATAACTAATTTGGAGATAGAAGGAATGATATCAATTTAAAAGAAGTATTTCAAAAAGTTGCTGTCCATAGCTATAAAACTGACAGAACAATGAGACTACTGGAATTATATTAAGGTAAAAATATTAACAAGTAACTTTTAAAATTTCTTGATATATTTCATGATATATCAATTTCCTGATATATCACTTTGACAGAAAACCATAGAAAAATAGGTTTATGACATACCTTTATAGAGTTTACACTTAATAGACTTATGAGTGGAAAAGTGATGAGATTTTGAAACAAGAGGTGGCAGGATTTTTAAAATCACTTTTAAATGAAAACTTCCTAATAAAGTAAAACAGAAATGACCATTAATAGCAACTTTCACTGTGGTCAGTCTGAGGATGCACACCCCTTCACCTTACACTACCATCTGAAGAGATAATTTCCCAACATGTTATTGCTAAAACCACATGACAAAATTATCTCATTAAGGAGAATTATGAAACTCTGGGTATCTCAGTAAAATTAACTCTACTTCATTTTTCATCCTATCTGATATCTGCCTAGCTCATTTTAGAAGATACTTTTAAATCTTCTTAGGATTCCTGTAGTTTGTACAAATCTGATATTTTGAATTTTCTCTTTACAGTAAGACCTATGTTTAAATGTCTGCTAGAAATATCAGCTATTCCACAGCTTTCTTTAAAATGGTATCTGTTGACTTGACTTTTTTTTTCTAATTTTATTCCTAAATGAGGAAAGGTACTTAACTTTGGTCTATAAACAAATAAAGTAATGAACTAATAATAGCATATATCACTTCACAAGAAAGAAAAGTTCAGCAAAGCATATGAATTCAATAAGAGACAGATTATTAATGAGCTACACAAAATAATTGTAAATTGAAAAAATATTAAGATTCAAGCAAAAGGTAGTGAGTTTTCTGAAATATTAATTTAAAAATATGTTAAAAATAGAGTCAGAAATAATACTCAAATGGGACATTACTGGAATCTTAAATCATGACCACTTTGATACAGTATTCTCATTTAAGTTGTAGAAATATATTTAATACTCAATTTCTAATAAAACTTCAACACTTAAAAAAAGAAAGAACAAGTTCCAAGTAAACTTTGTCCAGTTTTTTCTTATGGTTGCAGAGTGGCATTTATACCACTAATTGTGATATAATTTTAAATTTCATAAGAGGTTGAGATAATTTTCATTAAGGATTGGTAAACATATACTAATAGAGGAGAAAGCAAGGGGCACTTTCCTGGGGCCAGGTACTGCCACTGACCTGACTGGACCCCGGCAAGTTACTCAGCCCTTGGGAGCTGTTTTCTCACCAAAACAGAACTGAGTTATAAAACAAAAACAAAAACAAAAACAAAAACAAAAACAAAAACAAACTGAGGGGCTGGCACCGTGGTGTAGTGGATAAAGCTGCTGCTTGAGGCACTGGAATCCTATATGGGCGCCAGTTCAAGTCCCAGCTGCTCCGCTTCAAATTCAGCTCCCTGCTAATGTGCCTGGGCAAGCAGCAGGGGATGGCCCAAGTCCATGGCCCTTACATCCATTTGGGAGACCCAGAAGAAGCTTCTGGTTCCTGTTTCTGGATCGGCCCAGCTCCAGCCATTGGGGCCATTTGGGGAGTGAGCCAGCAGATGGAAGATCTCTCCCTCCATCTCTCCCTCTCCCTGACTCTGTCAAGAAATAAAGAGGGCCGGTGCCACGGCTCAAGAGGCTAATGCTCCACCTGTGGCGCTGGCACACAGGATTCTAGTCCTGGGCAGGGCGCCGGATTCTGTCCCGGTTGCTCCTCTTCCAGTCCAGCTCTCTGCTGTAGCCCAGGAGTGCTGTGGAGGATGGCCCAAGTCCTTGGGCCCTGTACCCGCATGGGAGACCAGGAGAAGCACCTGGCTCCTGGCTTCAGATCAGCCCGATGCGCCGCAGCGGCCATTGGGGGGTGAACCAACGGAAAAGGAAGACCTTTCTCTCTCTCTCTCTCTCTCACTGTCCACTCTGCCTGTCCAAAAAAAAAAAAAGAGAGAGAGAGAGGGGGAGAGAGAGAGAGAGAGAGAGAGAGAAAGAGAGGAAGGAAGGAAGGAAAGAAGGAAGGAAGGAAGGAAGGAAGGAAGGAAGGAAGGAAGGAAGGAAGGGATTTTTAAAAATGCTAAGATGACACCGAGAAAGCCGCCTGTACTATAATCTAAAGACACAAAATAAAATATAAATTTCACTTCAATATTTAATTTCTTCTAATTTCATTAACATCACACAAATCTTGAATTTGACCCAAAGAACTTGTGACAAGAGACTGGACACTGACAAGACCCATGTCACTTGCACAAGTATTTTCTGTGGCCCAATAATGGGAAATGCCATTAAAGAAGATGCATAGACTCCCAAACAGCTGTCAATCCTGCATCGGCTCTACCTCATCCCCTGGCCCAGAGGAAGGGGGTATGGCAGCTGCCTCATTGCAGACTTCCTTGAATCCACCTTCCCATGGAACTGTGTCCCTCAGCTGTCTTCACTGCAGGACTAGCAGCATTCTCTCTGTGCTGGCTATTTCTCATTTCTGAAACAAGCTCAAGTGTTTCTCTCATCTTGAACAAGGTAACACAGGGGTGTCACCCTCTTGTCAGCTCTAGTGACCTGTGCTGCTTTTTTCTTCTCAGCAAGTGAGCCCCTCTCCCCCCAACCCCATCTGCCATCTCTTCATGTACTTGGGGTTATGGAATCAGTGACAGCACCCAGCTGGCTGCCTCTGGACCCAAGCACATGGGCACTTTACCTGACTGAACCTTCACCATGCTGCCACTGTTATTGCCCTAGTTTTACAGGTGAAGTGCCTGAGGACTTCAGGGAATTAGCTCTGAGGTATCAGCCAAGGAGGGTCTGAACTTGGCCTCCTGTGTCTGGTTCACAGGCTGTCAGCGGAGGAAACACTTGAGACATTTCACCCAATTTCCATGAGGCTCCCTCTCTTCCCCTCTCCAGACAATACCCAACCCTGACTCTTGACCAGTCTGGAAGAACCGAGGTTGGGAATTGCCCCAAGCATCCACTCCAAGTCTCGTCAGCCTGTTCCTTACCAAGTCCATCCTCTTCCTGAATCCTCTGCACCCATCCCTCTCACATTTCCCTTTGCATTTCCCACCTATTCCCACACACACCTGCCCACATTTAGGGTTATCTTTCAGAGGCATAAACACCTACTCTCCTCTGCTCAGAGTCCACCACAGCTTCCTAGTTTCCACCACCAGAGACTGAAGCTTCTCCATTGCTAGGGAACAATATACTACCTATTATTGGGAAACATTCTCAGAGATCTGTCTGCTCCCAGAAAGCTGGTTTCTACATACACAAGACACTTCTTGAACGTGCTCTCAACTCTCAAAGTTACCTGAAAGGTGGGGCCAGTGTTGTAGCATAGCCATTGCATGCAATGCTAGCATCCAATACAGGCGCCTAATCGTGTCCCAGCTGCTCTACTTCCAATCCAGTCCCCTGCTAATGGTCTGGGGAAAGCAATGGAAGATGGCCCAAGTGTTTGGGGCCCTGTCATCCATGTGGGAGACTTGGATGAAGCTCCTGGCTTCAGCCTGGCCCAACCTTGGCCATTGCACCAATCTGGGAAGTTAAAACAATGGATGGAAGATTGTGTGTGTGTGTGTGTGTGTATGTCAATAACTCTGATTTTCAAATAAATAAATCCTGAAAGAAAAAAATAAGGTCTCTGAAACAGAAAAGAGCTACCTGACTTCCACTTTAGGAGAAAGGGGCTATTTCACATCACAGATACTCTGAGTAAATGAATATTGCCAGGCTCTGCCTACAGTCCAGTGAGTGACTATTTAACTCTGTGCAGATACCCACAGCTTGTGGCCAGAATGAAAGCTCTGCTCAACAGTCACTATGTACCCAATCAGCCCTAGGAATAAAACACAGTAAGAAGGAAAAGGACCTCTTTCCAACTGGGACACATTTTCACCAGCTCCTCCAGGTCTGAGACTCCACCAGAGCTGCTGGCCCTGCAGATGTGTCTGAAAGTTTAAATGGAGAAACGCACATACCAACATGTACCTCCACACATAATATACACAGCCACATATATGCATATGCATACACACATACACTCACAGAGACACACAGGCAGAGGCACAGAGGCACCAATTACTGGGTCCAGCACCATGGAGAGTGCCAACAATTGGGTGGTGCATGAAGCTCTCCATTCTGCTCCCAAAGGTGCAGGGAGATATCTCCTCCAAACAGCACACCTACACACAAAAAAGAGTATAACAGGTAGATTTCCTATATGAAACAAGTTATCTCATGACATACTCCGCTGCTACTAACTGGAGATGCCCTGAAAAGGCCTCAGTACCATGTAGAAAGGAGGTGGCGGGGGGCCCACCTGGGCAGATGCTAGACACAAGTCCTCCATTCCCACATTCCACTGAGGAGCTCCTGAGGCTGGCACAGTGCAAGGTCTGATCGTAAGATGAATGCAGCACAGGTCTTTCCTGAGAAGCACATGCCCCCAAGGGAAAACTGTGGCCTCCAAGAGCTTCCTGATTCCACTGTGACCCTGTTGCAGGCTTCCCTGAATGTCAGTCACAGCCAAGCCTGTGCTAACATTGAACTATATATATGTCAGATGTTCACCCAATATCTCCAAAGCAGAAAGGACACTTCAACTAAACTCTAGATATTAAACCTTTTGGGTAATTGATTTCAATTAAGGGAAAATGCTCATCGCTAGAACTCCATGGTAACTCTCAGAGGCCCAAGAGACAGCCTCTGGCTTTCTTCTATATTTTTTTCCTGGCCATTAAAATGATGTGCATCCAAAAAAAATTTTTTTTTCTTACTCAGGCAGTGTGGTTTCCCACTGAGGTTGCACTCTTGGTACAAATTGTCACAGGAAAAACTGCTGCATTAGCAGGCTACCTTACCTAGCTGAAACAACCTACTTCCAGAAAAAAAAAAAAAATCCAACAAAGCCACCTTAGAGTGGTTGCTGCAGATTGACTGCCCTAACTTTACACACTATGGGTCCCTCCAGGGTCTGTGACAGAGTACAGCCTTGCACTGCACCTGCCCCTTAGAGGAAGAGGAAGGACTTTGTGCTCCATTCCCTGAGGGAATCTCTGCCTGACACAAATGACAGATTCTGGCTTCAGAAATGACTTGTCAAGCTCTAAGCATGGCACATGTGTGTCAGGCACACTCAGGCCCACAGCACCCACACCCATCTCCCTGCAGGGACACATGGAGACATGAAGGCCTTGCCTTGCCCCTACCCTTGGGGCTACTGTGCTGCCAAGGAGCAGCTGGCCCCTAAGAACAGATGTCCCTGCAACTCTGGCCCCACTCAACCCCACCAGCTGGCTGTTCTAAGGGCTCCGAGGTCCTGCTCCAGCGGGGAGAGACTCCTCAGGAGTCCACACTTGGGACCTTGGTGTCCTTCATTTACTGACTGCCACACTGCTCCAGCCACCCGCATGGAAGTGGGGCTGTGACCAGAAACACCATGGTCATCACCACCACTGTTGCCATGTAGGGGTCTGCGCTTCAGAGCTGAGCGACCGTCCACTGTCCTCAGGCCCCTTGCAGCAGTCTGGGCTCTGGGCAAGCAGCCTTCAATGCCTCTCATGCCCCAAGCTCTCCTCTCATCCTGTGTCCCCCGCACCCCATGGCTTCCCACTCCCCAGCTCCCTCACACACTCCGAACCCCCCATCTCACGACCACTCACACCTGACCCCTCATGCCCTGTGCCCCTCAGGACTCCTCACACCCTCCCCTCCCCTCACATGCTGTGTCCTCAGGACCCCTCACACCCCACCCTCCCCTCACACCCTGTGTCCTCAGGACCCCGCACACCCTCACTCCCCTCACATGCTGTGCCCCTCACACTCCACCCTCCCCTCACACGCTGTGCCCCTCACGACCCCTCACACCCCACCCTCCCTTCATGCCCTGTGTCTCTCAGGACTCCTCACACCCTCACCTCCCCTCACACGCTGTGCCCCTCACGACACCTCACACCCTCACCTCCCCTCACATGCTGTGCAGCTCACACCCCTCACACCCCACCCTCCCCTCACATGCTGTGCCACTCACACTCCACCCTCCCCTCACACGCTGTGCCCCTCACGACCCCTCACACCCCACCCTCCCTTCATGCCCTGTGTCTCTCAGGACTCCTCACACCCTCACCTCCCCTCACACGCTGTGCCCCTCACGACACCTCACACCCTCACCTCCCCTCACATGCTGTGCAGCTCACACCCCTCACACCCCACCCTCCCCTCACATGCTGTGCCCCTCACACTCCACCCTCCCCTCACACGCTGTGCCCCTCACGACCCCTCACACCCCACCCTCCCTTCATGCCCTGTGTCTCTCAGGACTCCTCACACCCTCACCTCCCCTCACACGCTGTGCCCCTCACGACACCTCACACCTCACCCTCCTCACACACCGTGTCCCTCATGACCCCTCACACCCCACCCCCCCTCACATGCTGTGCCCCTCACACTCCACCCTCCCCTCACACGCTGTGCCCCTCACGACACCTCACACCTCACCCTCCTCACACACCGTGTCCCTCATGACCCCTCACACCCCCCACACACACTGTGTCCCTCACACCCCTCTCCCCTCACAGTGTCCCTCGAGACCCCTCATACCTCACCTCCCCTCACACACCGTGCCCCTCACACCTCACCCTCCCCTCATACGCTGTGTCCCTCAGGACCCCTCACACCTGACCCTCTCCTCACACACTGTGTCCCTCACACCCCTCTCCCCTCACACGCTGTGTCCCTCACGACCCCTCACACCCGACCCGACCCTCGCACACCTCACGACCTCTCACACCTGACCCGACCCTCACACGCGGCAGCTCTCAGCCCGCGGCTCTCAGGACCCCTCACACCCGACCCGACGACCCTCACACACTGTGTCTCCCACACCCCTCTCCACTCACGCACCGAGTTCCCCACGACCCCTCACACCCGACCCGACCCGCACACGATGCGGCCCTCAGTCCCGTGGCCCTTCACGTCTCGCGCTCCCCCAACACACTTGAGTCCCCACGCCCCACACCACCTTCGGGCCCCTTACCCTCAGCCCCGCCTACCGTGCCTCCGGCGCTCAGCCATGCCGTGCCAGCCCGCGACCCCGGAGCCCGGCGGGAGCCCAGTGGCCCAAAGAGCTTCCGGTTTCCCGTTCGGGCCCACCCACAGCAGCAGGGCCGCCCAATGCGGGTGCGCAGTCCCTGCCGCATGATGTCAACCATCGCTGTCTGGCTTCGGATTGGCTCCTGCGGCCTCCATGGGCGTGCCCCGAGGCCTTCAGACCCGCCTCTGGGAGCTTCCTGCGGAGCATGCGCGGAGGGAAGGCGAGGCGGCCGCGGGTGGCTCCGGAGCTGTGGAGCGAGGGGGTGGGCGGCACTCTGGCTGTCCGGGGCGGTCCCTGCTCCTCTCGGTGGCAACTCCGGGGGTGAGCGTCGGGAACAGTGTCTCCGGAAAGAGGAGCGAGACGCTCCGGCGCCCGAGAAGCGCGCGAACCTGCCGCCCCCCTCTGCCTGGGGGCGTCCTCCGTGCGCCCGACCAGGCCACCAGCGCCCCGCGGGGCGGAGGCGGCAGCGGCCCCGCGGTCCCCGCTGCCCTGGGGTTCTTGCCCTTGCAGACCTCGCCTGGAACCCGCATCGTCAGACCGTGTTCAGGGCATGCGGCCCCGCAGGCGGCAGCAGCCGCGGGCGTCACGGGAATGGGGCGCGGAGGTCTTCTGTGGTGCGCGTGGGCCGGGAGTATCTGGAGCCCGAAGGCGGGTGCTGCAGGGCCAAAGAGCGAGGCCGTGAGGGAGGAGCGCGAGGCCAGGCGGTGAGCGGCTGTAGCCTTGACCCTGGCCCGGAGGAGGCCACAGCCTGGGCACAGGGGCACCCCGCAGGTGGCTCCCAGGAGGAAAGCTGTGCCTCCCCAGTGTCCGCGGCTCCTAGCGAGGCCTGGTAATGAGCAGGTGGGCTGCTCAGCAGTTACAGGAATTTTGTTGGGTGATAGAGGCAAAGGCTTGATGGAAATCATAGGGGAAATTGGAGATTGAATGTAGACCCGTCTGGAGGGCCTGGGAAACGGGGTAGTGGAGGGTCACTGGGACACAGCACGCACCCCGGGTGCGGTCTGCAGCAGTGGAGGGTCACTGGGAGGCAGCACACACCCCGTGTGCGGTCTGCAGCAGTGGAGGGTCACTGGGAGGCAGCACACACCCCGTGTGCGGTCTGGGGTAGTGGGGGGTCCCTGGGACTCAGCACGCACTTCGTGTGCAGTCTGCGGTAGTAGAGGGTCACTGGGACATATAGTGCGCATCCATGCCCTGTGCCCATCTGAATTGTGATCAGCTTGGTGCTGGAACAGGAGTAAGACACCAGAGGTAGGCAGATGGAACTTGTTCTGTGCTTGGAGCCTAGGCTGTGGCCCTTCCCACCTCACCACAGACTTCCCGGGAACCACAGATAAGCTCCTCTGGGCCTGTCTCCATCTCTTTCTCATCAGAGCTTGAGAAAGTTGATTACAAGGCCAGTGTCTGCTGTTTTCACTTGACCTGTGACCCAGTATGTTTTCCACTCTATCCCTGCCTTGTGTCTTCTGCTAAAATTCCCCAGGCCCGGCCAGCGCCAAGGCTCAGTAGGCTAATCCTCCACCTTGTGGCGCCGGCACACCAGGTTCTAGTCCCGGTCAGGGCGCCAGATTCTGTCCCGGTTGCCCCTCTTCCAGACCAGCTCTCTGCTGTGGCCAGGGAGTGCAGTGGAGGATGGCCCAAGTGCTTGGGCCCTGCACCCCATGAGAGACCAGGAGAAGTACCTGGCTCCTGCCATTGGATCAGTGTGGTGTGCCGGCCGCCGGTGGTCATTGGAGGGTGAACCAACGGCAAAGGCAGACCTTTCTGTCTCTCTCTCTCACTGTCCACTCTGCCTGTCAAAAAAAAAAAAAAAATTCCCCAGGTCACCAGCTCCAGCACACACGGTACTCAGGTGTCTACAGTCCCCCGAGAACACATTGTGACCCAGTTGATGGGATGGACTTGGGAATCATCACCTACTCTCCCTCTTCCTGCATAGCCCACCCAAAGAAGTCACACCAAGGGTGTCTGTTCTGCTCACTTCCTCCTCTCACTCCCTCTCCGTGTCTTGGTCATCTCTGACCAGGATTTGTTGCAGGGGTTTTCAACTGGGCTCCCCAATCCCACTCTGGTTTTCTCACTTCTACCTCACCACCAGCTCTATTCATGGCTGCAGTTGATTTTCTAAAATCTCAATCTCATGTCCGCTAACAACTTAATGGATGTAATCCATCACATCAGTATGGAACAGAAGAAAGAAATCATGAACTCCTATCAACAGACATAGGGGAAGCATTTGACAAAATCCAGCATGTTCATGATAAAAGAAAAAATGTTAAGCCTCCCAGCCAAGTACAAAGAGAGGGTTACTTCTTCAACCTGCTACCAAACATTACAAAAACCCCACATCACACTTAATGGTGAGAAAACTTTGCCACTAAACTCAAGAACAAGCTTAGGGTATCCCCTCTCTCCACTGCTTTTCAACATGGTGTGGGAATTCTAGCCAATGCAATAGGACAAGAAAAGGAAATCAAAGGTATAGAGTTCCAAGGCAGAAACAAAACTGCCATTGTGAAAATAACATGATCGCGAGAACAAAACAACAAGACCTCACTACCCTGCTCAAAATCCTGTGCTGAATTTCATTCAGTTAAATTCCTATGAACTTCTGAAATCCTGTCTTCTTGTCCAGCCACATTTGCACAACTCTCCTTGCTCATGCACGTCTGGCTTTTCTGACTGTTGAGGTGAAAGAAGCACCTAGTCCTTTCATTCTGTCTGCAGCCCCTGCTTCCTTGAACAGCCTGTGACATTTATGTGTCCATAACACGTCTTGCTTCTCTGGAACCCTCTTCTTGCCAGGTCTCCTTCCTCCAGGGCTGTGACAAGTGCTGACCTCTGACTTCAGTTGTGGTTGTATGACAATGTCCCCATGTGCTCACCTGCCTCCACCTCAAACCCCTCATCTATTTCTTTGAAGCCATGGGCATTGCTGAGGAAGTAGGGGAGAACAACCAATCAACGGGGAACAGTAGTCCACAGGGGAAATATCTGGGTGTCCAATTCTGAGACCCCTCAGCAGGGCTGAGCCCTGGATGCCTTCAGGCTGGGCCAGCTTGCTAATGCATGCTCCATGAACTTTTCTTCCTGCTCTGCCTCATTTTCCTGCCTCCTCTCTCATTTTCTGGATCAATCTCCCAAATATATCTGCACTCCAATCCCTGCCTCAGAACCTGCATGTGGGAAAACCTAGTGGGAGATTTAGCTTACTTGTCACCACTTCTGAGAGCTCTTCCCGGACATCCCAAGCCGTGGGACAGTGGCCGCCCTTTCACATGCACCCTGTGTCTTTCCTCCAGAGAGGTAACTCCATTTGTGTGTGACTTTTCAATTGCCTCCCTCTCTGGACTGAAAGCTCCTTGTGGCCCCTGACCACCTTTCTCTGTTTTGCTTGCACGTTGAGTGTAAGAGGGGCCCTCTGTTGTTTCTGTGCTTGCTGTTCCGTGAAAGATTCCATAAATGTCTAAAAAGAGGAAAGGGGACCAACATGGAGAGCAGGAAAGTGGAGAGGAAGAAAAATTGAAAATAAAAAACTGACCTAAAATCTAGATACTGGATGAAGTGTGGCACACACAATTTACCAGGTTTTGACAAATTGGATGATGCGGAGGACACAGAGGAGAGCCTGGGTGGTGGTCAGAACTTTTATTCATCTTTGCAGGCCTTCAGCACTGTGTTGTGAAAAAGAACTGCTTGATTTTTGCTTGAGGGATGGATTATAGAAAAAAAAAATCTGATGGAGATTTGTTTTCTTTAAAAATCTTGGAATTTCTGGGAAAGTTCATTTTGTCCCACTCCAAATATTTCTGATTTTCTGCTTCCCTCCCCATTTTGTATCCCATATTTATTGCTTTGCAAACATCCTCTGTAAGTTTCACATCTCTTACCGCCTTTAAACTTCAGGGCACACTAAAATTGTGAAGTCCATCACTCCATCCGAAATGAAAGCAAGGTCAGCTGCCCGGTACCTGGGGAGAGACCAACAGGTCCCTGCGCGCCCAGCAAGGGCCGGCGGTTCCGTTTCTGGGGCAGTGGGGTCCGGAGGGTCTGCCCCACGTGGCAGGGTCACTAACTTTCCCGGGCTGCCACGGGCTGTAGTCCTCTCCGGGATCTGCTCTCCTTCCCATTCCGTGGTTCTCACGGTGTAGAGCTGCTGACGGCGAGCCCAGGGGCGGCGGACCCAATCTGAGGCTCTCCCTGCGTCCCACCAGGCAGTGCTTTTGGTGGGGGTCTCCCTACCTCGTGCGAGGCAACCGCAGTCCGCTCCTGCCGGTCGGCGCGGCAGTGGAGGCGCGGCGGGATGCGCACGTTGGAGCCTTCGCCAGAACGGAGCGCGCCACTCTCCCGGTGTCCTGTCGCTGCCATGTGGGTCAGGAGATGTGCGGACTGCTCACCACAGGAGTCCGCGCACGAATGCGCCCGTGACTCTGACCTCGGCCGGCGTGGGCTACCCCTTCCAGGCGTTGAGCTGTGCATGTCGGCTTCCCGGCGAACTTTCGGCGCCCCGAGCTCCGGCCCGTGCACGCAGCTGCCAGACCGCTGGGTCCCACCCCGGCGCCCCCGTCTCGCTTGTCCCCAGGTAACCCGCAGCTCCGCGCGCAACAGTTGGGGCCGGCCGCCGCGCGGTGGCGGGGGAGGGGGCGGTCCGCGCGCTCCCCGGCCTGGCACGCTGGGCGCCGACGGGGGCGGGCTCCGGAGCGGGCCGCCGCGTGGCGGCCTCGGCGCTCCCGCGGAGGCGCGCGGGCGCCCGGCCCTTCCCCAGATGGAGCCGCGCGCCGGCCGCCCCCCAGTGCGCCGGTGCCTCCCCGGGCGCCGAGTGCGCAGGCGCCGGCCGTGAGGACCGACAGTGCGCCGGGCTCGAGCGCGGTCGGAGCGCGCGGCGGCAGCAGCGGTAGCGGTGGCGGCAGCTGAGGACAGACGGACGGACGTTTCGACGGACGGACAGTGGGCAGGCGCGCGGACCCCCTACCCGCGAGCGGCTGGAATCGGCGGCAGGGCCCCGCGCGCAGCTCGGCCTGAGCGGTGGTCACCTCGCCATGTCGCGCTGCACCTGCTGAACTAGGAGCGCCTGAGGATGTCCGCCCTGAGGAAGGTGCGAGCCGCCTGGGGCCGCGGGGACCAGGGCGCAGGGACCGGGAGGCCGGGCGGCGAGAGCCGTCGGGCAGAGGAGAGCGCAGCGCGGCGTGACCGATCCACGGGGGCCCTGCGCGGGCAGCAGGGTGGGGGGCGGGGGCGGCTGAGGGATGCGTCGCCCGAACCGAGCGAGGGGACCCGGAAGGTGGGGGCAGTTAGGCTGGGCTGCGCGTAGCCGGCCAGGGCCGGGCAAGGCAGACCCTCGGCTGCCAGGAGCCAGAGCGGGCGCCCAGAGAGTGTCGCGGAGGTGTGAAATTCCACGCTCGGTCCCGCGGGGTGGGGGCGCCAGCGGGGCTGCTGCGAGGGAGTGGGGGTGGCAGCGGCCAGCGACCTGCAAGCCCCTGCCTGCAGCCCAGGTGGAGACCCACGGGGACTGGGGGTGAACGAGAGGGGCCAGGGAGACCGGGAGGGGCCACTTGCGCGGGTTTCCGATGCCGGCTCGGAAAGGGGGCCGAGGGTGCGCGCCGGGAGGGGGTGGCCGCCGCCCGGTTCTCCAAGTGCGCACGAGGAGCTCGGGGGCTTTTTTAAGGGCGGTTGCTAAGCGAGGCACTACCCAGCGCAGGGTTTTGTAACTAAGCCTCCCCCGGCAGCGGCTGTTGCTGTTCTCGGCTCCTTCTCGAACGCTTGCGGGAGAAATAACGAGGATGTGATTATTACAGGGGGTGGGGGGGCGGCGGGCGCGGGCCAGGTGTGGCTGGGGGCGCGGGGGAGTCTCTCCCACCCTAGCCTTGTCTGGGCCAGGAGGGCTGGACTTGGGGTCTGGGTGTGGGCACAGAGAGGAAGAGTTAGAGGCAGTGAAGAGGGGGCCGGGCGGGGCGCCCCAAAAGCGGAGGAGGGTCGCCGGCGGCGCACGCGGGCCAGCCGCACGCGTGGGAACTCCTTGCGTGCCCGCGCTCCCTGCTCCTTGCGGGAAGGGATCCTCTTGTACTCGGCCACTCGCTGGGCTTGGGATTGGAGACCCTCATTGCCGCTGCTACATATCTGCTACAGATAAAGCGATCAGTTTGGCCCCTGTGAGGACTGAATCGCCAGCCCCGCTGCGGGTGGTCTCAGAGCTGGAGCCCCAGAGCGCAGCCTAGTTTCTGCCCTTCAGGACTGAGGCCGGAGAGCCCGAGAGGCGAGGTTAAGCGTGGGGTGGAGGACGGGGGGGGGGGGGGGGGGCTCCCATGAGTCACAGCCTGGGACACAGCAGTGAGCACTCTGGGGGAGATGGAGACAGCCCCAGGGAGCCCCGGCCCCAGGACCTCACCGGCCTCAAGCTGACATAGCAGCTCCCAACATGCCCAGGATCACGTTTTGGCCTGAGATTAATGGGCATTAAAGCACCATTTTCATTTTACCTCAGATTCTCTGTGAAAGCTAATAGGTAGCCAAAGCAAAAGATGGCGAAATGATGAAAAAGGCTGATTTTTGGCAGGTCAGGTCACTCTGGTGTTTTTTTCAAATGTATTTAACCAAGATTTTCCAGCAGCCAAATTGTCTTGTGCAGGCAGTGGGGTGAATCACAGATGGGCTTCAGTAATAATTGTAGAGTGTGTGCACCGTTTCCTTTTGCATAGCATGGCTTTTTATCACTTGCAAGGGAACAATTTAGAGAACTGTGGACCCCACATCTGGCAGCACGTCTGGGAGAGGAAGCAGGGGCTGATGCTGCCTTCACCCCCCACCTCCCACTTCAGACTCCGACCCAAGAAATGCCAGTCCATTCTTCCAGGTCTCCCAATGCAGCCCCAGACCCTGCCTGCCCCTCAAGGGCCCTCCTCACCCCCGTGCTCTTGGCCCAGAAGCCTGGCGGTGTGGAATGACTTACTTTACCATCTACTGCGTGTAAGGTGTAAATTAGTGCACCATGTCATGGAAGTCAAAGGGATGAAGTAATTAAGATGCAACTTTTCTCACCTTAGAGACTTTTCGTAGAAAAGCATTCTAAGCCCACTTTTCAGAATGTTGGACATTTATGACTTCACAAAGAACGTGGCATTTACCATTATTGAAATGGCGTTCTTCAGAGAGAAGTGCACCTATGCATTTCTTTTCAGGTTTTTGTGCTCCTTAGGTTATACTCTGGTTTATATGGGTTGAAAGAATGTTCTTTAGTTTTATGGAATTCAGATTGCACTGTCTCTGTTCTCCCCAGTGATGTACATATGTCCTCCTGTGGAGATCAATTGCTTCTTCTGTTTTCATCTGGCTCATTTTGGAAATGGGTAGAAATTCTAAATTAAGTATTAAAAGCCAAAAAAAATGTGCTTTGCTGCATCTAAATCCTTTTGGATTGTGTGTACCCATAATCCAACCAATTTTGAAATGAGAGAGCGCTAATATTTTCAAGTGTTAGAGGATACATCATCTCTGCTTTTAGCACATTATCCCCCATAATGCTGAAATTGAAGAATTGCCATGATTCTTTTCTGACTATGTTCAAGGAAAAACCTCATGACTTCGCAGCTGTCCAAGGAGTCGAATGATGTACGCTTTGATTATAAATTTGAAAAGGAAATTAATTAAATGTATTTCGACCCTTGGAATGGATACACCACGGTCATTCATTGGAGACAATAAAAATAACTATGATTCATCATTTTTGGCCAGATGGGAGTCATATGCAAAGCATTGCCAACATGTTAGTTAAAAAAGAATTATGGGTACCATACAGGAAGTTAGTGGGCAAGACGTTTCTTGCAGTTAAAAAATATTCTCAGGGAATCGTAGAGTTACTTACTAGTTATTTTTCTCCACGGAAGGACTGCTAGCTGATGCCCACTTCGTCAGTGAATTTCGTTGTTTTCTAAGTACCTGTGTGTAGAGAAATTGAGTGTGGCAATCTTGTGAATTCCTGACAAAGATGCTCACTGTCAGAAGACCAGGTGTGGGGTTCTTGGGATAAGACCTTGTCTGAAGTCCTGCATCTGCTCTTGACCACTTTTCCTCCAGGGATAAACTTCAGGGACCGAGGGACAAAGCACACGGCAAAGGCAATCAAAGCTGAGATGTAATCCACCATTTGTGTGTTTTTTAGGCACTGTTTTCATCTGCCTTTTAAGAAGCTCTCTCTGTGAGCAGCTCATGGTTTCCTCAAATTGTACCTCACTTGGGGCTCCAGGAGAGGCAACTAACAGCTCATTCATTCTCCACAGAGGGCCCCAGTTGCTCCTGAAAGAGTACATCTGCCCCCTGCCACTGCCCATGGTGTGTCTGCTGTGGAGGTGACAGCGACAGTCACAGCAGACCCTGTGTGTCTGCCCTGAAGGGGACAGTGACAGAGACCGCCGTGTGTCTGCTCCGCAGATGACAGTAACAGTTACAGAGACCCCCATGTGTCTGCTCTGCAAGTGACAATTACAGAGACCCCGTGTGTCTGCCCTGAATGTGACAGTGACAGGTACAGAGACCACCGTGTGTCTGCAGTTGACAGTGACAGGTACAGAGACCCCCATGTGTCTGCTCTGCAGGTGACAGTGACAGTAACAGAGACGCCCGTGTGTCTGCCCTGAAGATGACAGTGACAGTAACAGAGACCCCTATGTGTCTGCTTTGCAAGTGACAGCACGATCACAGAGACTCCCGTGTGTCCACTCTGCAGGTGACAGTGACAGTAACAGAGACGCCCGTGTGTCCACTCTGCAGGTGACAGTGACAGTTACAGAGACCCCCATGTGTCTGCCCTGAAGGTGACAGTGACAGTTACAGAGACCCCCGTGTGTCTGCTCTGCAGGTGACAGTGACAGTTACAGAGACCCCCGTGTGTCTGCCCTGAAGGTGACAGTGACAGTTACAGAGACCCCCGTGTGTCTGCTCTGCAGGTGACAGTGACAGTTACAGAGACCCCGTGTGTCCACTCTGCAGGTGACAGTGACAGTTACAGAGACCCCCGTGTGTCTGCCCTGAAGGTGACAGTGACAGTAACAGAGACGCCCGTGTGTCCACTCTGCAGGTGACAGTGACAGTTACAGAGACCCCCGTGTGTCTGCCCTGAAGGTGACAGTGACAGTTACAGAGACCCCCATGTGTCTGCTCTGCAAGTGACAGTACGATCACAGAGACTCCCGTGTGTCTGCCCTGAAGGTGACAGTGACAGTTACAGAGACCCCATGTGTCTGCTCTGCAGGTGACAGTGACAGTTACAGAGACCCCGTGTGTTTGCCCTGAATGTGACAGTGACAGGTACAGAGACTCCCGTGTGTCCACTCTGCAAGTGACAGTGACAGGTACAGAGACTCCCGTGTGTCCACTCTGCAAGTGACAGTGACAGTTACAGAGACCCCGTGTGTCTGCTCTGCAGGTGACAGTGACAGTTACAGAGACCCCGTGTGTCTGCTCTGCAGGTGACAGTGACACTTACAGAGATGCCCGTGTGTTTGCCCAGGAAGACCATGAGGACTCCCTGCCCATGCTCAGACTGAGGCTGCGCTGCCCACGTCCTGGGAGTCACCATGTCCCTCAGCCCTTGACAGAGTGATAGGGCCAGTGAGGAGCAGGACACCTTCCTTGAGACTAGAACTTTGTATGTTGAAAGCTTGAGGAAAGCAAGCTCCAGGGGAGAAGATGGAAGAGACACAAGGCTTGGGGTCGTCACAGTCGTCCTGCAACCTCGTGGGGATGGCATTTGTTAAGGAAAGGCAGAACTCGCGACTGCCTGCACCGGAGAGAAGGCGCCATGTGGCTGGGGACACCTGGTCTTCTGGCATCGGAAGCTGGACCAAGTTGTGCCTGAACTGTCCCTGCCCTACGTTTTCCCTTACGGAAGCCGGGAAGCTCTTCCTGGGGCCTGCGTTTTCTGTCCCTGACAAAGCAAAC
Source organism: Sylvilagus floridanus (assembly GCA_949820135.1). Taxonomy (NCBI): domain Eukaryota; kingdom Metazoa; phylum Chordata; class Mammalia; order Lagomorpha; family Leporidae; genus Sylvilagus; species Sylvilagus floridanus. The sequence continues at coordinate 122,742,994 of OX463238.1, read as the reverse complement.
GGGCTCTAGGAAAGCCCACGCCAAAGCTCCCGTTGCAAGGTTGGTTTGTGTCAGATACCGTTTTTATCTGGGCTACTTGTGTGCATCCACAGGGAAAGAAAAGAAGAAGATTAAATCAGCCCTTTTCAAAGGGGAATAAGCATGTGGAGTCAGGCCATCTGTAGAAAAATTTTAAAAAGTAACCTTGTGATCCTATCTGTTTATTGTCTTTAAATGAAGTCCCAGACTGTGCATGAAAGAAAAAAAAAAGGAAACAATCCCCTCAGGCCCTCCGAGGAAATGTTCTAAGCCGGTAACACACGCATACAAAGTCCGCTGGTGCTAATGAACATTTGTCCTGCTATTTTTGCACAACGCCGACAAGCAGCTTTTTATGCTGGAAGCATAAGGTGGTGACTAAGAGTGTGGGTTCTGCCGTCACACTGCCTGGGCAGCTGAGGGGCCTTCGGCGATTTTTTTTGGCCTCTCTGTATCTCCGTTTCCTCATCGTGAAAAGAGGGACAGATAGAATCTTGATTGACAGGGTTCCTGTGAGGATGCAAAGCACTGGGGATGGCACTGACAGTTGGAGTGCCAACTTATCCATAGGTCTGTTTGCCACTCCTTTTCAAAAAGTTTTTGAGTCACTGTAACCACAGATACACAGGACAGAAATGCTAATAAACTGGAAAATCAGAGCAGACATGTATGGTAGTCAGAAGGGTTGGTGTAATTCTCCAGGTGTCACATTCAACTCTGAGTTTCTTGACGGTGAAGCCAACAAAACCGAAAAGTAAAAGCCCTCACTTGATCATCTTATCAGGGTGTCCTCTTTCCACTGAAGACAAATTTTTCCTGGTGCTTAATCCTGCAAGATGTTCTCAAGTGAGGGGATGGATTGCGTAATGTGTCACAGTTGCACAGATACACAGCGATTTTTCATGATTGTGTCTTGTAGTAGACTTTGAAAAAAAACAAAGCCCATAGGAGGGTCCAGCTCCACCACGAGCTGATGGGCTGTGAGTGTGCTGGAGCCGCATCTTCATGTCTGTATCACAGGCACATGTGAGTGCATCCAGTGCATAGGCCAAGATGGCTGAGTGTCTGACCTGCTGGTCTTGGTGTGTGAATGCCCAGCAAACATGTGCTAGTGTGAGGGCTGTGACTTCCCATGGTGTGTGTCTCAGCATGTGAATGGCATCCCTGCAGGTACAGAAGCACCTTGAACCGATTCAGGCCGACCACTCTGTGACCATCACAGGTTGAAAACGTCCAGAGTCGATGGCACTTAATGCCCCTCACCTACTGAGCACCACAGCTTTGCACAGCCCACCTGAAACATGCCCAGAACACTCCCACAAGCTGTCAGCTGGACAGGCTCTCCTAGCATGAGCCTGCAGGGCAGCAGAGTGTTGAATAGTGCATGTAATTCATCCAGTACTAGGCTGGAAGTGAATCCCAGAGTGGTTTTATGGGTGGCCTCTCACACCAGTGCAGAGCCAGGACATGGGGCTGTCTGTGATGTCTCAGCCCACAGCCCCAGTCCTCTCTTCTCTCTCACATCTCCCTCTACTGGAAGAGGTGCTTGCTCACCCCGCAGAAGCTCACAGACTCGCTGTCAGTGAGTCTCCCCGGACCCACAGAGCGGCTCGGTGTGTTCTCTGTGCACTGATGGGAAGATAGCCCTTCACCCACAATGCCCTCCATGTCCCCCAGCCTGTTCCTTTAGAACAGCAGCCTGTGAGGAAGGGGCCTTGCCCCAGTCATCTTGACTGCTGGCTCACGGGACTGCACCCATCCCAATAGTGAATGGGGAGGGGCAGCAGACTCCCCATTGCATGTTAGGTGGGGCTCTCCAGGCCCAAGCTTGCTTCGCTGTGTGCTCGTCACCACCTCCCCTCTGCTGCCAGTCCTGCTGCTCTGCATGGCTGCCTGTCCCCAGATTTGGCTGCACACCCTCAGCACTCCATGGCTTTGCCCACGCTTAGTGATTTCTCTTTTCTGTCTTTCCCTCATAATCATTCTTTCAGATCTAGCTGGGTGCTTCTTCCCCATGGCATATTTCCCAGGCCCTTGGTGCTGGAAGGAAGTCACCCTCCTCTCCCTTCGCCGTGCTGCCCGGGGCACGAACCCTGCACTTGCTCCCCAGCCACCTCTTGCCCAGGTGCCAGGCTCTGTCCTTGGTGCTGGCAGGAGGTGCGATGCAGACAGTTGGCAGTTGGCTCTCCAAGGTCTGCTAGGGTGTTGGACTGCCCCAGTGCACAGAAAGCAGCATGAATGAGCAGATCCATAGCCCATAGCTCCTTACCGTGTCACGTGCCTTCACCCATTGCTCCTCTGTGGCGTGTGTGATTGAGACAGGCAGCCTTATGCACATGTCAGTGGGCTGTATACCTTTTCTGCTTGTGTTTAATATAAAACCTTGGCATTTTTAAAAATAATTTCCATTCTTATGACATTCTTTATAATATTTTGACAGATTCTGAACAAATTTCTGAACATCTGTTTTTCTAGTTCTGTTCAAAGCTTCATATAGAATCTATAGATAATTCAGAAATCTTCATTAACAGTTCAAAGTTGTAGTTTCAAATACTCATCATGGGCAGTTTACCACACCATGTTTCTGGGAATGAAACAGGATGTTAGGTTATCACAAAGATAAGCCACACAGCTCTTCAGTTTGTGCCTTACTTAGTTCTCTGGCGCTTTCCTCTTTTGAGTGACAGAACTTAGTTAAGCAACCCTTCTTTGAGGTCTGAGAACTTTTACTTCTGGAAAGTTATCTCAAGGGAATAATCATGAAATTACAAGAAGTTAGCAAAATAGGTGTTCACACAGCTTTGTTTCATGGATAATATTGGACAATAGTAGCAACAGGAGGATACATTTGTTATGATGTAGCCATGTAGCCATATTATTAAAAAAAAAAAAACCACCTCCACTAAATGATGGAAGTCACACAAAGACAGTCTTGCTCTCTGGACTGAAGACAGTGGATGGCAAGGCAGTGTGTGCAGTGTCGTCCCATTCCCTCATGACTCCTGTGTCTGAGCAGAGAAGGGCCTGTGAGGGCACCCTGCAGGCAGAGTGAGGGGTCTCTTAGGTCCAGCCACATCGGCATCTCACTCAGAGCCAGGCAGTGGTGAGTGGTGGTCACCTTGCCGCACTGTTGTCCTGCAGCCTCTGGCTGTGCCCCCATCAGCCAGCTGTGCCCTGGACTGAGGGCCTTGGTGGCAGCTTCTCCCTGTGGCTTCTTTGAAGTTGTTGCAACTCTCTTCCCCTCTCATCTGACCTTCCCTGGAGTGCCCTGTGACCCCGTGCTTTCTTGCTGCCTTCTCATGCACCATATAATTCGTTGTGTTTGCCTGATAACGAGGAGCGTTGTCTGAGTCGTCATGCACTCTGCTCAGTGTGTTACCGGAGTTACTTAATTAATTTCTGCACAACCTGGGAGGTCGTGCTTCCGTGAGCGGCACATTATGGATGAAGCCAGGTTGCTTGTCTGAGTTCTGGTGGGGGACTGTGTGTCTGGAAGTCGACCCTGCAGGGTGGACACCCTCTGTGAGGACTGGGGTTATGTCCCCTGGGGTCACTGCTGTATCCCAAGTACCTGGAGCACTGCTGGCCCTAGCACCATTCAGCCCTTGCCTGGTGAGTGAACACGCATCTGTGAATGCTGACTTCATGAGTGGTTTGTATCAGAAAGCCTTATACAAGTCCTACACAAAACAACTCCAATCCTGGTCTATCCTGCAGTAAGGGTGCCATAAGAAAGTCCCTGGGGGCTGGCTTCCCACCCCTTGGGACCTCTCTTGATATACCCTGCTGCTGGCTGTGATGCCAGCCAGGGACGGGGCGGCAGGCTTCAGCAGGAGAGACCCCTGTTCCTCCTTTCGTGAGGCACACGAATGGCCCTAACATTCACGGCAAGGGGCCTCCCCTAACGTGGTGGTTCTAGCCATCAGTGCACTGTGGCTCCGCCGTGGCCATTAGTGAGGCCTCATGGTCAGCTAATATGAGAGGGGAGAGCTTGGGGGAGGGTGTTGGGGGTCTGCTGGCAATCACTTAGTCTCTGCCACCTGCCGCCATAACCTGCAAGGGGGTGGCCCAGGGAGAGGAGAAGCCAAGTGTGGTCTCAGCTGACAGGTTCTCTGTGGGTTCCCGTTTTGTATTTGCAGGGAATGGACTTGTCAGGCATTGTCCAGTCCACTCTATCTCACAGCTCCTCAGGGTAGACCAGCTCCCGGCAGGAGTCCAGGGCCTGTCATCCTGGGTCTGGACGACCCTGACCTGCCCTCCAAGCTGAGTGGCCCCAGGTACCTCAGAGGCCGTGCAGAGGAGATGAGAGCTGGGGCTCTCTTGAGCTTAGGAGGGGAACAGCTGCTTGGGTACCAGCATTTATTACTGCTGTTCTGAATGTCAGCTATGTGTGGCACATGGCACTGGTATAATTTAATAAACTCATGAAGGACTTCTTAGGTGTTCACCAGTATTAAGATTACCAGATATTGCCACACACCACACATTCGTGGCTTATCAGCTCCTTCCACACTTCTTATGAGACTGCTGTCACTGGCTGTGGCACTGTGCTTCTCTGTCCCCAAGTCCCAAGACCAAACATGAGCTAGTGCGGGTGAGGTGGGACACGTTGCCAGTGCCTGGAGTGGAGGGGAAGCTGAAGAAACAGGTGTGAGCAGGTGCGAGCTGCAGCACTCCACAGCAGGGTGGATCTGCCTTGGCTCCAACCACGGCTCCCTCTGCCTCGCAACTTCCAAGAGTGAGCTTCCCAGAGCTGTGTGGCTCAGCCACATGGTCCCACGGTCCCGTGGGCTGGAGGAGAGCAGGGCCCCTGCTGGAGGGAAGGGAGTGGGCCACGCAGGATGTCGGCTGGGCAGTCACTCCCACTCACTCCTGAGCCCTGTGAAGAACCTCACCCTCCCAGTCTTCTTCCAGCAAAGCTCTAGAGGCCAAGATGTGCATACCTTCTCACAGCACATTTTAGAATGTTTTTAAAAGAGAATACTTACATGTATTGGGTAACATCTAAATGCATGGTGTTGTAAATACTTCTCAAAGTATTAATTATCCACAGTGCTTGCAGCTCATTCTTTTGGTTCTGCCTGCCAGCGTTTTTTTGGTTTCTTTAAAATTCTTCCTCCATTCTAGGTGTGAGATATTCTTGAAAAGTGTTCAACACTATCCCAGTGAATAAGAATAGGCAGAACCCGGAGGTCAGTATTTTATTGTAAACGCTGGCAATGTATTTCCCTGGCTGCCAGATGTTTCCTTCCTATTAACTTCTGTTGCATTTGTTAGGTCTTTTGAGGCTGGAGTTCCCTCTTAAGGTGAGCTTTGTTCTACCCCATGTCTTGTGAAATTGGAAGCTATTTGGGCTACTTTGTACATTTTCTTTTCTTTTTCTGGTATAAATATATAATCTGCTAAATCTTTTCAAATTACAGAGAATCATGAATTAACATATTGAAATTCACCAATAATCCTGTGACCGCTAAGTAAGTGTAGACTGTGTGCTGCTGTGCTTTCCACCTTTTCCTAGTTTTAAAATCAAAATGCGCTGCTCTGTGTTTTCCACATTGTATTCTTTTCTAAGAATTTGTCCGTGTGTTCAAAATATGAGATTATTTGATAATTTGGTTGTAGTTTCATAATAATCCAACATGTAATATGATTCAATCATTCCTCTTATACTCAATATTAAAGTTACTTGCAAAATCTTGGGGCTTTCTGGGGCAGGATTATTGATGAATGGCTTACTAAGGTTGCCCCAATAACTTGCTCTACACCGGGAGGTGAGACAAGTTGGAAGCACAGTCTCACCCCATTCTGGAGGCTGCAGGTCTGGAGTCAGGGCCTGAGCACTGTGGGAGGGCCTCTGGCCTCTGCTGCCTTCTGGTACTCCATGGCTTAAGGCTGTATCCCTCCTACCTCTGTGTCAGTCTTTAAGCAGCTGTCTCTGCTGTGTGTATATTTTCCTTGTCTGTCTGTCTGTCTGAAATCTCTCTCAGGCCTGTGTGAGGTCATAGACTCTCTGGTATCAGTGACTGCCTTGTCTGGAGACCCTTGTCCACATAGGACACAATCACAGGCTCCATGGGTTGCAAGTGTCCTTCGTGGGGCCTTCTTGGGATTCCACAGAGGGTGTGATGTCCTTGGGAAGCTGGACGGTGCATCCACACTGCCTGCCAGACCTGCTGCAGATGTGAGAGCCCCAATTGTTGCACCTTTGCCAATGCCAGGGAAAAACTAAAACAAGTATGGGCTGATGTGGCACAGGAAGGGACTTTGGAAGTGTCAAAGTAACAACAAGAACAGTAAAAACCAATCAAGAATCCACAAGGGAGTGGGTTGACAGAGCTAAGGAAAGTCTCAGAAAGGTCTCAGGCCTCGGCAAGCAGAGCTGCCCCAGGGCAGCTGGGCTTGGGCATGCGTGTTCTCAGCCTTAGAGGGATCCATGCCCCTATGTGTAACTTTTCATGACAGCATAAAACAGATGATGTATATTCCATAGAAAATCGATGAAAGAGTCAATATTTTGGTCAGTGAGTATTTGGGGTATGGCTAGAATCACTAATGAATGATAACAAAAATGCAAATTAAAACATTGCTATTACACAACCAAATGGGTTCTTTAACAATAACCGATGACACAGCCGCTGAAGGTGGATGTCCAGGTGTCTGGAGTGCGAATCCTTTGTTTACACACCCGTGACTTCCTGGAAGCACCGCCCCCACATGTGCACCTGCCAAGGGCCAGTGCCTGCTGGGGCCTGGGTTTCTCACCATCAGAGAACACTGTGTTCTGTATCTGTGATGCAACGGAGACTTCCTGCTTCCAAAGCCTTAATGGGATAGCATTTTTAAGAAAGAATTTAAGCTTGCTAAATTTAGTTTCTGAAAAACGTCCAGTCTGAAAATAGATCTATTCTGAGATATCTGTCCCTGGGCCCAGCCCTTTTCATTTGGGAAGGTGAAGTGGCCGAGTGACCAGAGGCTGGAAGTCTCTTCATCAGCACACAGGTGTCAGGAGCTGCGCTGGTCTCCCACTGGGACTTCTTGGTTTCCTGTTGCCCCGGGGACTTCTCTGATGACAGTCCACAAGGGCCCCTCTGCCCTCCAACTCTTCTGTCCCGTGAAAAGCTGAGTGGTAAGGTTGAACCAGGGGAGCCTTTCCAAGTTCCCAGTGCTTTTCCTCGTCTTTGTAGTGGGTTTGAATTTCTGTCTCATCGGATATTCTTTTCGAGCTTATTACCTTCTCTCAAAGGCATCATCATTTTCTGTTGGCTTAGAATAGAGTTGGCCTCTAGGTGTCTGTGCACGTTGCTGAGGACGGTCCCAGGCACTTGCTCATGGTTTTCATCTTGCCTGTTGCTTGCAGGTGGTGCTGTGTGGGCACGCTTTGTCTCCTCCCCTGAACCTCTACACTGACACTTGCAGTCTGCCTGGACCCATCCTCTGGTTGCCTTGCTATAAGGCAGAGAGGCAGAGCAGAGACCCCGCTTGTCTAGCCTCAGTGGGAGCTGAGAGCTGGGAGCTGGGAGCTAGCAGCTGTGTGCCCCTTGGCTCCACATTCATCCCTTATGTTCCTTCAGAGTGTACGGGTTAAGGCTTGGCCCTGTGCCAGTGCTAAGAGGGCAGATCAGATGTGGGCCCTGCCCTGTGGGCTAAATCCAGGTGAGATGCACAAGTGTTCATCTCAGTGACCCATACCCAGTGATGAGGTGGGCACGGGAGCAGGGCCATGGTGCTTCCTTGGGGGCAGGACCTGGGGTCATCTTTGTGTCACCTGCACAAGGTGCACTGCAGGTGGTGTAGGAGCTCACAGGGGTCCTGTTCTGGCTTTCTGCTCTGGACTCACTTGCTTAAGGCTCCCCAAGGCTGTATAGAACGAGAACCAGGAAAAAGCTGATTTTTCTTGGAACTTGGGAGGGGAAATGGCTATTTGGTCACCCACATGTATTACTGCAATTCTGGACTTATCAATTGCCTGTGGGATGTAATACTTGTGTAATTTAATAAAATCTTCAAGGACTTTGTGTGTTTGTGCAATGGTGATATTACACAGATGTTATAAGGCAAGGCAGGAAGTCATTGCCACACACTGGTGACTTTTATCTGTCACTTCTTCACTGTATCACCGGACTCGCCCTGAAACCATGGCCAGGCGGTTTGGATTCAGCTTTGAAATTTACAAATGGGAAGTGCACACTCTTGTAGCCCCAGCTGAGCCCTTGGGAGGCGCTCCACCTGCAGCTGGCCAGGAACGCACAAGTGGGCCTCACTGCTGGCTGCATGAGGCTAAGCTGGGGAGGCCCAGAGCTGTCTGGATTTCTTAAAGAGCCTGCACCCTTGGTTTCTCGGGGCAGCCTCCTTGCACATCTTCTGTTCATCAGTGCGTTTGAGTACACTCACACTTACTCTATCTCCCACTTACTGTTTTCAGAATTATGATGGCAAAACTGTGGTGACCATACCATTACCGCCCCCACTCCTTAATAGTATAGATTGCCAGCAAAGAGAGTGTCTTTTGTTTTCTACACCAGAAATGGCTTTGAGTCCTAACGGTGTGTGTGTCTACTGCCCTGTTCTTCTGTGGTGGACATGAAGTACCAAAGCATACAACAGTGGGAACTTCTATTCCAATATAAGCTTTTGAGTTTTTTTTTAAAGATTTTATTTATTTATTTGAGAGGCACAGTTACAGAGAGAGGAAGAGTCAAAGAGAGAGGTCTTCCATCTGCTGGATTACTCCCTAAATGGTGGCAACGACCGGAGCTGCACTGATCTAAAGCCAGGAGCCAGGAGCCAGGACCCTCTTCTGGGTCTGCCACATGGGTGCAAGGACCCAAGCCCTTGTGCCATCTTCCACTGCTTTCCCAGGCCATAACACAGAGATGGATTGGAAGAGGAGCAGCCAGGACAGGAACTGGTGTCATATGGGATGCGAGTACCACAGGTGGAGGCTTAGCTTACTTTGTCCCAGCATTGGTCCCAAGAGACTGTCTTTTGACTTGACATGTGTCAGTTTAGAATTATAGTCTCTCCTTTGCAAAAATAAAAACAGAGGCATGGGAAGGGCCTCAGGGTGTAACAGTGTGGTTGAGGACCCTGATGCTTATCAGGGGAAAGAACATAGGGTTTAGGAGAAATAACTACAGTACTCTGAGGAGTCACTACAGTGTTTGTGAGGAATCCCTGTAGTGTAAGAAGACCTACAGCATGAGGAATCCCTACGTCATGAGGAATCCTACAGAGTGAGTAATCCCTACAGTGTTTGTGAGGAACGCCTACAGTGTGAGGAATCCCTACAGTTGAAGAACCCCTACAGCATGAGGAAACACTACAGTGTGAGGAATCCCAACAGTGTTTGTGAGGAATCCCTACAGTGTGAGGAATCCCTACAGTGTGAGGAACCCCTACAGCATGAGGAGATCTTGCAGCACAAGGATTCCTACAAAATGATGAATTCCTACAGCATGAGGAACCCCTACAGCATGGGGAATCCCTACAGCGCGGGGAATCCCTACAGTGTGAGGAATCCCTACAGTGTTTGTGAGGAATCCCTACAGCGTGGGGAATCCCTACAGTGTGAGGAACCCCTACAGCATGGGGAATCCCTACAGTGTGAGGAGTCCCTACAGAGTGAGTAATCCCTACAGTGTTTGTGAGGAACGCCTACAGTGTGAGGAATCCCTACAGTGTGAAGAACCCCTACAGCATGAGGAACCCCTACAGCATGAGGAAACACTACAGTGTGAGGGATCCCAACAGTGTTTGTGAGGAATCCCTACAGTGTGAGGAACCCCTACAGCATGAGGAGATCTTGCAGCACAAGGATTCCTACAAAATGATGAATTCCTACAGTGTGAGGAACCCCTACAGCATGAGGAGATCTTGCAGCACAAGGATTCCTACAAAATGATGAATTCCTACAGCATGAGGAACCCCTACAGCATGGGGAATCCCTACAGCGTGGGGAATCCCTACAGTGTGAGGAATCCCTACAGTGTTTGTGAGGAATCCCTACAGTGTGAGGAATCCCTACAGTGTGAGGAACCCCTACAGCATGGGGAATCCCTACAGTGTGAGGAGTCCCTACAGAGTGAGTAATCCCTACAGTGTTTGTGAGGAACGCCTACAGTGTGAGGAATCCCTACAGTGTGAGGAACCCCTACAGCATGAGGAGATCTTGCAGCACAAGGATTCCTACAAAATGATGAATTCCTACAGCATGAGGAACCCCTACAGCATGGGGAATCCCTACAGCGCGGGGAATCCCTACAGTGTGAGGAATCCCTACAGTGTTTGTGAGGAATCTCTACAGTGTGAGGAATCCCTACAGTGCGAGGAACCCCTACAGCATGGGGAATCCCTACAGTGTGAGGAGTCCCTACAGAGTGAGTAATCCCTACAGTGTTTGTGAGGAACGCCTACAGTGTGAGGAATCCCTACAGTGTGAAGAACTCCTACAGCATGAGGAACCCCTACAGCATGAGGAAACACTACAGTGTGAGGGATCCCAACAGTGTTTGTGAGGAATCCCTACAGTGTGAGGAATCCCTACAGTGTGAGGAACCCCTACAGCATGAGGAGATCTTGCAGCACAAGGATTCCTACAAAATGATGAATTCCTACAGCATGAGGAACCCCTACAGCATGGGGAATCCCTACAGCGTGGGGAATCCCTACAGTGTGAGGAATCCCTACAGTGTTTGTGAGGAATCCCTACAGTGTGAGGAATCCCTACAGTGTGAGGAACCCCTACAGCATGGGGAATCCCTACAGTGTGAGGAGTCCCTACAGAGTGAGTAATCCCTACAGTGTTTGTGAGGAACGCCTACAGTGTGAGGAATCCCTACAGTGTGAGGAACCCCTACAGCATGAGGAGATCTTGCAGCACAAAGATTCCTACAAAATGATGAATTCCTACAGCATGAGGAACCCCTACAGCATGGGGAATCCCTACAGCGCGGGGAATCCCTACAGTGTGAGGAATCCCTACAGTGTTTGTGAGGAATCCCTACAGTGTGAGGAATCCCTACAGTGTGAGGAACCCCTACAGCATGGGGAATCCCTACAGTGTGAGGAGTCCCTACAGAGTGAGTAATCCCTACAGTGTTTGTGAGGAACGCCTACAGTGTGAGGAATCCCTACAGTGTGAAGAATCCCTACAGCATGAGGAACCCCTACAGCATGAGGAAACACTACAGTGTGAGGGATCCCAACAGTGTTTGTGAGGAATCCCTACAGTGTGAGGAATCCCTACAGTGTGAGGAACCCCTACAGCATGAGGAGATCTTGCAGCACAAGGATTCCTACAAAATGATGAATTCCTACAGCATGAGGAACCCTTACAGCATGGGGAATCCCTACAGTGTGAGGAGTCCCTACAGTTTGAGGAATCCCTACAGTGTTTGTGAGGAATCCCTACAGCATGGGGAATCCCTACAGTGTGAGGAGTCCCTACAGTGTGAGGAGTCCCTACAGTGTGAGGAATCCCTACAGTGTTTGTGAGGAACCCCTACAGCATGGGGAATCCCTACAGTGTGAGGAACCCCTACAGTGTGAGGAATCCCTACAGTGTGAGGAACGCCTACAGTGTGAGGAATCCATACAGAATGAAGACCCCCTACAGCATGAGGAACCCCTACAGGGTGAGGAATCCCTACAATATGAGAAATCTCTACAGCATGAAGACCCCCTATAGGGTATTTCACAAATGTGCAAACAAAGTGGACCACACACTCCATTCTCGTGCAGGGGAGGGGTGGCACCCGATGGGTTGTGTGGCCTGTGTGCCTTGAGATGGGTGTTTGTGGCCACAGTGAGGTGCTGGCATGCCACGTCCATATTGTGAGTGGGTGAGGGTCCTGGAATAAGGAAACATTTGGTGTGGACTTCTGTGTGTTCTGTCTGTCCCATCCCCATGATGTCGCCTGCACCAACAGGTGGTGTGGTTGTTTGCAGAGTTGTACTCTCTGCCCCTCAGAAGGAGCAGTTACCAGCCAAGTGTCCAGAGCCACAGAGGAGGGAAAGAGAGGGTGGCTGCGGTGTGTGTTCAGTCCAGTTGCTCAGCCCTGGTCCTGGTTTGTGGTCTGGACGACCTCTGCTGGAATGCTGGGAGCCTGCTGGTAGCATGGCCCTGTGAACGGTGCTCTTTGGTGCATGTCTGGGGGAGACAAAAGAGGACCTTAGCTTAGTGTTTACTGCATTATTCGTTCACTGGATGTGTTTGCTTATGACTTCCTAGTTTGCTCAGCATGGGGTATATTTTAGTAAGGATGACTAAAGATTGATGAAAGTCTGTGAAATGAGATGAGTTTACTGTTAAACTGGTCAGATGTTTTTATCCTGAGCTGTGAAGGAAGAGTGCTGGTTACAGGATGGATTGTGGGGCCAGGGAGCAGGAGGGGAGCAGAGAGGAGAGACTTGGAGAAGGCGGGAACCAAGGGCAGGTGGAGGGGAGAGCAAACATCACCAGGCCCAGGAGGAAGGAAGGAAGCAGCTGAGCCGAGGTCCCAGGCATTGCCTCTCAGTGGAAGCCACAAGACAGCTGTTGTGGCGGAGCTGTCTGCAATGCCTCTGTGTGGCCTGGAACCCTGGGAAGGCACATCGACTCACAGTCCTGATTTTTCAGGAGCACAAACGCTGGAAAATTGTGGTTCCATGGTTCCATGATGGCAGTGACACCCCAGGGCTCTGCCGAGCGCACATCTTGAACCACGGTAGGAGCCAGGGTGGAGGGTGAGGAGTGGTGATGGTGCCTACTGCAGAGTGACCCACAGGTGCTCACCCCCTGCTTCCTGGACGCTAGGGAGCTTCCTTGTGCTGCACGCGTCGTCTGGGGCCAGGCTGGGCAAGGCCTTTCAGCTCAAGCTGATGACTTCTCCTTGCATGCTGATCTCATGAGAAGCCATTGACCTGTGGCTGGAACATCACGAAGGCTACTGTGTAAAGAATGCATGCCCAGGGACACCAGAGGTCCACGCGGTGATGCGGGGGTGAGAGGTGGGACGATAGAGATGGACCTGAGGCCCTTAGGACATGGCCAGGCGTGGTTGCACACATCAGGGAGGAGCAGGCAGGAGAGGGGCACTGAGGCCTCTGGGTTGAGCCGTGGGTAGAGGGTGCAGGTGAGGATCATCCCCTGCTCCTTGGGAATGTTCTCAAAGCGGTTTTTAGTAAGTGTGGATGGAGTCTTAATGTATCTGAGAAGATTTAAGGCACAACGAGAAACTCATGAACTTCAACGTGCCAAAGCAGGTCTTGCTGATTGGCGTGAGTACTGGGTTTGCTTTCCTTCTCCTTGGTTTTGTTTCTGTGTCCAGTTTAGCTGGACTTCTGATCCAGGATCCCAGAGCAGAGGCCAGTCCAGTCAAAAGGGACTCAGGCTGAAATACCGGCCGGCCAGATCTCACGCTTTGCAGATGGGGAAACCAAGAGTCCTGCTTGCCATGAGCCCACTTGTCCTCCCCTGGACGCTGTGCCCTGGCCACGCCCTCCCCACACTGCACTGGAATTAGGAGAACATTCTTTTAGCAGATCTCCCGCCTCCAGTCTCTCTCGGCTTGAAACCATCCTACACACAGCTGCTGGGATAATCTTTCTGAAGCCGTTTTTATCATGTCTTCTCTGCTTGCTGTTTTCCGTTGCCTTTTGTCAAATCCAGATTTCTCCTTTCTGACTCTCAAGACTCTCTGTAAAATACCCTGTTTTCTGGGATCCCATTATGAGCCTTTGTGGGACGTTTGCCCCAGAGAGCTGCTCGGTGTAGCCCTGACCATTCTTTACTCTTTCCTGCCACTGGGCCTTTGTACATGCCATTGCCACCTGGAATATTCTTTATCAGCCTGCATCCTGTGTTGCTGCTCTCCCCACTCCTCTGCAGCATGGAGACTCCTTCCTGAAGTTGCTGTTAGAAACTGTTCCCTTCCTCTGCATTGACCCTTATGGTCCCTTTTGGCAGCTAATTATTCAGCTTATATAATTATCTGTCAGCCTCATGTCCTCGTGTGGAGCTGAACTGCGTTCATGAAGCATGCTGGCAAGCACACTGCCGTGAGACAGCGTGAGAAGTCGTTGCCCTCGTGTGTTGGCAGTGGTGCAGTGGCGTGGATTCGCTTCATCTTGCCTGCGTCTGAGGGGCTGTTGCTGTGTCCCTCAGTCACACCTACACCTCACTGACGACAGGATGCCAGCAGATCCCTGGGAGGCCCCCCTGCTTTCCTTGGGTCCCACCAGTTCCCCACCGGTGCTGTTGCCGGTCGTGGCCATCCAGAAATGGTACTGACCTGCTACTCAGCGGTGCCGGGGCTGAGCGGGTCGGAAGCATGCAGCACTGTCTCCAGCCTCACATGTCTCTGATTTAGACACCGTGTGTCTTTGATCTTCCTATTTTGGATCCGTGTTCCTGGCAGGGGTTAGATGTGTTGGAGTTGTTCAGAAGCAGTATCCAGTTCATCGCTCGCTCGCTGTCAGCCTCTGAGTAATGAGAGACTGGATCCGTTCGTGGTGTGTCTGGAGGGGCATCGGTGCACGTGTGCCCGCTGCTCCCGGCTCCATCCTCTCTTCATTTCTCAGACATCAGCGTGTGGGGCAGTGGCAGGGTGTGGGGTCCAGCCCTGGTGCTCTGCTTCCTAGTGCTGTGGGCTTCGCTGTGCCGCTTGGCATCTCTGAGCCTCAGTCCTTCCGTCTGTGGAATGGGAATGGTGATCACTGCAGCACCTCACCCTCGTGGCTGCTGTGACAGCCAACGTGAAGTTGGAGCTACTGCAGCCAAGGGAGCTTGTGTCAACTGAGCTGAGGCCACGGGACAGGGAGGACAGGACAGGCATTTCTCGACCAGCACCTGTGCTGTTCCTCAGGGCACAGTGTCTGTGCCACTTGTGTGCATGCTCTAGTGAACTTGCTGGGAGGTGTCTGCACGTCCTAGGTTTCAGTGAAGCTGTTTTCACTCACTTCCCACTGGTTCTTGTCGGCACCAGCAATTGCTGTTAGAGGTTCTTCTGCGTGCATTGGACCTGGGATACTTCTGTGGCTGATTCCTACAGCGACGGCTGATCTGTCCTCAGATGCATGTCAAGTGTCACTGCATGGGCTCTCCTGGACACCCCCTTCCACAGGACTGGGCGCCCCCTCCCACGGGCTCTCCTGGGCACCCCTCCCATGGGCACCCCTCCCATGGGCACTGGTACTCCCTCCCATGGGCACTGGGAGCCCCCTCCCACAGGCTCTCCTGGGCACCCCCTCCCACGGGCTCTCCTGGGCACCCCCCCCACGGGCTCTCCTGGGCGCACCCTCCCTCAGGTGCTCATGGACATTTCCAGAAGCATATGGTTGCTTAGTGCTCTCAGCTGTTTGACCCTGGTGGTTTTGCCTTGAGGCAGACCTTCCAGGTGTGCCCAGGTGCCTGCAGGTGTATGCAGGATGACCACCCCATCCACACACAGGGCGACAGTGACCAGGTCAGGGACAGCTTTCCACCCTGTCTCACTTGCCTGTCGATTTGCTGTCCATGAGTCCATTGTGGTTGCCTCCCTTTCCCAGGTGCATCCTTGACGAGCCCTGACCACGTCTGTCTCTCGGCCACCTGTTTGGTCAGGTGTGAGGTGTGCACCCTTCTCTGACAGTCTCTGGATCAGAGCCTCATTAGGTGCCCCAGCCCCTTCTCAGAGCTGAAAGTCGCTCGGCTGCTCTGGCTGATGGTTTTACCGGCTGCTGCTTTCCCGGTGGAGGCTGGTTCACGGCCATCACACTGCTGATAGCGACTTTGGTGCGTGTCCTCTTCTTCCTGCCCCCTTTTCCCAAGGCCTCTTCCCCTAAGGGGCCCCAGCCAGCCTCCTGCTGGGCTCTGCTTTCCCAGGTCTAAGTGGACGCAGCTATTATAGACGAATTCTACAGGCTTTTTCAGTTTTAAACACATATTTCCCATCTTCCGTGTTTCTCTGTCTCAGCTGTTGAGCAGAATTTTCATCGCTTGTTTACTTTTCATGTGATGAGTTATTTTCAAAGTTCACTGCAAATGCCATACCCTATACTGAGCTCGGACAATGCCGCGTGGATGGTCTCTCCCTCTCCCATAGCCTGGTCAGCAGCAGCACCGCCAGTGTGATTCACAGGGAAGACGCAGGGACAGCCAGGGCTCGCCAGCTGCTCAGGGACTGTCACTGGGGGTCCCCTGAGCTGTGAGCCACCTTCTTGTTTCTTTGCATGGAAACTCAAAGGTGATAGATTTGTACTTTGTGCATAAACTTTGAGACAATGACAAATTCCTTCTTCTCCCGGGAAAAGCAAAGCTTAATGACAGCTTCCCTTTTCTGCTTTGCCGGTTTGTTGTATGTGAAAAATGAGAGACCATTATACACACAGACACCTTGAATGAAAGTAGCATTTGCATAGAGCTAAAACAAATAGTGCAGAAAGAATTAGAAGTGCAGTGCCTTGTTCTGCCTCCAGCACCGCTAGGTGGTGGGCCCCCAGGAGAGCAATTGCAAGTCACTCTGTCAAAGACCTACTCCTCTGGAGCAGTTCAGGTTCACAGAACCTTGGGTGCACAGAAAGCGCTGCTCCCACCCAGGCACATGCACAGCCTCCCCCGTTGGTGCCCCTCCAGGCCTCACGTATGTCACCAGCCGGGATCCCTCCTGGTGTGTCCTGGCTGCCCCAGGCACATCTCCCATGGGCCTCCATCCTGCTGCGAGCCCCTGCCCCTATCTCCCAGTCAGTCTACTCTGTGCACTCTGGACTGAGTACCCCTTCTCTCCCCGGAACAGAGCCATTGCTGGATGCTTCCTTCGCTGGCGCCTTCACTATAAGTGACGAATCCACCCTGGCTTCTTGTGCCCTCAACAGCCCGCTTTGCAGTACAGAGGCAAGGGCACTTCAAGGCCCCTGAGCCCTGGTCCTCCTGCTGCCTGAGCCTGGCTAGCCTGCAGATGCTGACGCCAGGGCACAGCTCAGCAGACTCTGCTCCCTGGAGTTCCCAGTGGCATTTCCTCCCCTTGTGTGTCATTCCTGCCTGGTGAGGTTGTCCCACGGCCCTGCTGTGACCACCCGTCCTACCTCCCAGGCTGCCAGTCTGGGCTGGTTTTCTCAGAACCCTGCTCTGACGTTCAGAACTGGCCGCCCCAGAGCCCTGGACGGTGGCCAGGTCCTCTCTGTGTCTATCCTGCGAGACTTCCTTTTCTTAAGTTATTTACTTTCTCCTGTCTTGATTTGCACCCTCGTTCCCTGGATGCACCTCTTCGAACAATTTCCTAAGAGCATATGTGTGGAAGGTTGAGTTTCTGATCTTGCCTGTCTGAAGTTCTACGCTCACGTGTTTGGGGGTTTGAATTCTTTTTTTGTCTGTTTGTTTGTTTTTTTTTTTTAAATGATACAGTTACTTTGGGAGACTGGCAGTTTCTTTTTTTCTTTTTTCTTTTTTTTTTTTTTTAAACTTATTTGAAAGGATTACACAGAGAGAGGAGAGGCAGAGCAAGAGAAAAAGGTCTTTCATCTGATGGTTCACTCCCCAGGTGGCCAGAATGACTGGAGCTGCGCTGATCCAAAGCCAGGAGCCAGGAGCCAGGAGCAAGGAGCTTCTTCCAGGTCACTCATGCGGGTGCAGGGTCCCAAGGACTTGGGCCATCCTGTACTGCTTTCCCAGGCCATATAGCAAAATGCTGGACGGGAAGTGGAACAGCCGGGACTTGAACCGACGCCCATATGGGATGCCAGCACTTCAGGCCAGGGTGTTAACCCGCTGTGCCACAGGGCCGGCCCCTGGATCTAGAATTCTGAGACAGAAGCACTTCTGGAGGAAGTGCTGCTGCTGGGAAGCCGGCTTTTTTTTTTTGGTTTTTAGATTTAAAAAGGATTTCTTAGAGTCAAAGACCTCTAGTCAGAGTGGCATGGTGGAGGGCTCCAAGAGAGGAAAAAACCCAAAGGGGCTGGTGGTAGTGGGGTGTTTAAGTACAATTTCAAATGAAAGAAAACTTGACAATCAGATTGGCATTCAGTTGCCTGGCAGGAACAAAACCCATCAAAAGACCTGATTTACAATTCTCCATTCTGTCTGCTTTCTCATGATGAAACAAAAACCATGGGAAGGGTGGGACAGGCAATTTGTTTTTCCAGTGAACTGTGATCACCACTCCCTTGCTGTTCTCATGGTAAATTTGGAGATTGCAAGGAAGGAGGGCAGCCTGTTTGTTCTTGCTAAAGATAATGTTTTGGGGAAGAAGCAAATATTTTACACCCACAATTCCACTGGGACCACCCAGACTATGTATTAACCCATGACTCCTCACATAACTCCCCTCCCCCTGAACACGAATGGACTCTGACATCTGTTAGGGGGACTGGACGATGATCGCTCTGATTGTTCTGTGCTGAAAAGGGGCGTCTTTGAGAAGGGGAGTCAAGATGGGGTTCCCGCAGGAGGTGGGTTCCTAGGAGAGAAGTGGACGCAGTGCCAGTTTGCAGGAACTGCTTCCATCCAAGGTGTCATGTGCACGGCCACCTTGAATTTTACTTTTTCAGATCTGGAGAAAATGAATCTAACAAGCAACTTAAACTCACAGGATCTAAAACTGAGGACAGTGTCATTATTAGAGACCCAAAGAAAGGTGCTGTCTAAACCACGAGCAAGTTTTCCCGTTGAGAGCCAATAGAAATTGACAGAAGGGGCCTGATAATAATCAGGTGGTCTTTAAGGCCTTGCCAGTTATGAGGCCTAGACCCAGCTATCTCTTCACATGGGTACATCTGAGGGAGGCACCCTGTTGACTTCCATTACCTACCTGCCATGGCAAGAGAGCTAGAAGGTAGGTGGCATCTCTAAAAGGAAAATATTTTTAGTTAATTTCCAGTCCTGCTTGTGATGTTGCTGACCCTACTTGGTCATCCCCTCAACAGCAGTGGTTACTTCAGAAGCTGGGCCGAGTGAAGGGCTTTTCAGCTTAGGGCCAGCAAGGCCTGTGGCTCTGACCTGCAGCCCTTCAACAGAGCAGGTGAGTACCACTCCAGAGATTACTTTTTTTTTTTTTTTTAAAGATTTGTTTATTTACTTGAGAGGCAGAATTACAGACAGGGAGAGACAGAAAGAGGTATTCCATCCTCTGATTCACTCCCAGAGGGCCACAATGGCAAGACAGGGATGATCCAAAGCCAGGAGCCAAGAGCTTCTTCCGGGTCTTCCAAGTAGGTGCAGGGGCCAAGGCCTTGGGCCATCTTTTATGCCTTCCCAGGCCATCAGCAGGGAGCTGGATCAGAAGTGGAGCAACCAGAACTTGAACCAGTGCCCATACTGGATGCCAGCACTGTAGGCAGATGCTTACCTACTACACCACAGTGCTACCCCCTCCAGAGATTCCTAAGGAGAATCTGACAGGTGATGGAATAGAGCGTAATTACTACAAGGAGGCTCCAGCCACCTCAAAGGGGCAGTCTGGAGGGAAAAACTGGAGGCCCTGCAAAGAGGTAATAACCTTATACTCCAAAAGCAAAACCCACTACTGGACATGTCTAATTGCGAGGCTGTCATTCAAACCAGTCTCAGGGATGAGGATTCAGGTCCGGAGGTGTCTGAAGAAGTCATCATGTGGATTAATCCATATGCATTCAGTAGCATCTGAAGTTAGTGGGCCTAGATTCTTGCCTAGAAACCCCCAGGCAAAATTAAAACAATGGGGCAATGGTCATCTGATAAAACAAACTCCTCAGCTGGAATTAAAATCTCCCCAGTCACAGTCAGTAACAGAAGAACCCTGGTGGCTCCCTGAAGAGACCCATGGACTCTGTGACACCCTGGAGAAGAATTTAATGCTTATGGGAGCACATGCAGGTTGATAGAGGCAAGAGGCCTGTTAGGAGACAGAGTTCTGAGAAGGGACTCAGAGTGGAGGGGCTGGCACTTTTCACAGCTCACTTAAGCTAACTTCTCCACCCTCTGCTTGTAAGCAGGCCAGGTGGTGGTGCAGAAAATGAGGAGGCACTTTTCTGTAAGCTCAGGGATTAGGGAGAGTAGATGGTCTGCCTCCTGGCTGGAGTGAGAGCGTAAATACAGAGGGTACTTCAGGTCTCATGTCTCCTGAGTCTGAGACATCTCTCAAAACTGTCTCGCTGACTGTGGCATCCAGATGTGCACTGAAGCCCACGGGAAAGGGAGGAAGGTGAGGGTGGGGTTAGCACGTGTCACCCACTCTCACTCAGCCTTCCATACCTGTAGTCTAGGGTATATAGTTGTCAGAATAGCACAGAGTGCTCAGTTCCCTTACTGGCGATGTGCTAGAGTGGGCGTCTGCCTGGTCAAATATATACTGTCGTTTTGTTCTTATACATTAGGAAAACTAGTTGTTCTATGCCTCTCCTTGAGTCTAGTCTAATAGGCCTGATTTAGACAATGAGCTTTCACGGTGAGAGCCTTAGCAGAGGTGTTTGTAAGCTAGAGTGCCAGCCCTGGCTACCTACATTGGTGACTACACAGGTGAAGTCACAAAGCAGCAGAGTGGGGGAATATAATTCTCCCTAGCAAAACTCTGAGTTTGCTAGTCTGTAGGAAAGGTGTGACAGAGGAGACCCACAAGAGCAGGCTTGATAAGGAAGGAAGGGGTACCAGAGACACGCTGAGACTTGCCTGCACAAGTTCAGGTCACGTGGGGAGCCGTATCTAATGGGAGTCCAGATCCAGAGACTGCCTGTGTACAAAGGAGATAGTTAGACTTTAACCCAGAACTAACGAATGGATTATCTAGGAAATACCCACTAACGAGACCAGGAAATCAAGTTTGTAGAAATTGTGGAGACTTGACGAGTGATAGAAAACATTTAGAGAAGCAGAGAGAGATGGAGACCTGTCAAGATCTGGGGTAAAGGAAAAACTCACGGAGGCATGGAGCTGGGAGCCCATGGCCTCACTCCAGGCTGTGCCCAGTCTCACCAACAGATTAATCTCTGGGAAGGAAGAACAGAATGCAATTTTCAGCCAATACCCTAATGGGCCATTGGGATCTGGTGTCCAGTCAGGGAGCCCTTGAAAAACGCCAGAGAGTGGCCCTGGCCTGAATTTCAAGGTTACTCCAAACCTTTCTCCCAGAACCGTGTGTTGGGCTGATCCCCATGAAAGGAAGGGCCAGACCAACATTCCCAGAGCTGAGATGAGAAGTGTAAAGAGTGGAGCCTCTGGCTTTCCAGCCTGTGAGGACTCCAAAAGGGCAGGGGACTGGCTCCCTGCTGGAAACTGCATTTCTCGGCCCAACACCATTCCAGCAGTCAGAGCCTGGTGCCCAGCCAGGAGACCTTCTGAAAACTCTGGGGTGCAGCCCCAGCCAGAATCGATCAGTTGTCTCTAGGCCTTGTCTAGTCCCATGAAGGACCAATCCACGCAAGAGGGAGAGGAGGTGTTAGGATAGAGTCCCAGCTCCAGGGGTTGATCTGGCCTTAGTCAGCAAGCCTCGCCCCTGAGTCTTAAGACATCAACAGCTGCACTGCTGACTCTTAACTGGCTGACAGAGACCTGGTGTTTTAGGGAACATGCGAGTTACTCTGAGGGAGAGCAAGGCTCTCGTATGCTCACTGGTCTGGCCTGGCACAATGATCCGACATTGGATCTGCATCACGTTGGAGTTGCAATCTGAGTCACGGCACCAAAATGTTACTGGAAAATGGCAGCGGAGAAATTATTGTTACCTCGGTTCCTTGTCTCACATGAAAGAAGAATTTCCGAGTGGACAGCAGAGAGATTTACAAAGGTTTGTTAGTGTCAGAGACCTCCAGCCACAGCGGCATGGAGGAGGCTCCAAGGGAGGAGAAGAACCCTGAGGAGTCTGCTTTTGTTCCTCCATATGATTTCTCCTCTCTGGGTGCTTGCTGCAGACACGGCCGTTGGGACCCTGGGCCGTGTGCCTCTCCTAGTCTGCACTTACACACCGTGCCTTCCAGCTGCGAAACTCCCATGTGCTGGTTTTCTTTCTTCCTTTTTTTTTTTTTTTTTGCTAATTTTTCTGATTTTTTTCTGTGGTGGTTTTATTTCTTGACCTATTACTGTTTAGCTCCGACTGCTCCGACTGCCTCCTGCTATCTCTTGATGATCTGCTTAGTTCTACTTTCTGGCAGCTTTCCTCACTGTCACCTTCTAACACTTCCAAGGAAAGTCTAGTTGCAATTTTATTTTTAATTTTCAAGACCTTATTTTTTAGTCCCTTTCTTTTTATAAAATAACATATTCTTTAAGATGATACGGTATTTTCTCAGCTGCACCTGTGCAGATAAACTGTTTGTTTGCCCAAGCCAATTGCACTCCCTGCAGTGCCTGTGTGCTGAGGGTGCGCACTCTGTTTTGGCACCAGCTCTGCGGTGGAACAGGGCAGGCCGCGTGGCCAGAGAGCCCTGAACCCCAGGATTCAGGTCCCTCTTAGAGCCAAGCAGTGCTGCTTTCTGAAGGAAGGGTGTTCCGATGGGGGTGGGCTCCCAGGCTGAGCAGTGCTCTCATGAAGGAGGCGAGGCCTACCCTGATCTAGTGACATTCTAGACCCAGGCACTGTCTGACTGTGGGTGCAGGCTCTGCACACAGAACCCCGTGCCTGTCCATGTCCGTCTGTGTGTAGGTGGCCAGGGCAGGTGTCCATATCCATGCAGTGCCTGTGCCTGTCCATGTCCATCTCTGTGTAGGGTGGCCAGGGCAGGTGTCCATCTCCATGCAGTGCCCTGTGCCTGTCTATGTCCATTTGTGTGTAGGTTGACCAGAGCAGGTGTCCATCTCCATGCAGTGCCCTGTGCCTGTCCACATCTCCCTTTGTGGAGTACCAGGGCCAGTGTCCAGGCTCTCCACACAGTGCCCTGTGCCTGTCCACGTCCATCTGTGTGTAGGTGGTCAGGGCAGGTGTCCATCTCCACGCAGTGCCCTGTGCCTGCCTGTCCATGTCCATCTGTGTGTAGGGTGACCAGGGCAGGTGTCCATCTCCACGCAGTGCCTGTGCCTGTCTATGTCCATTTGTGTGTAGGTTGACCAGAGCAGGTGTCCATCTCCATGCAGTGCCCTGTGCCTGTCCACATCTCCCTTTGTGGAGTACCAGGGCCAGTGTCCAGGCTCTCCACACAGTGCCCTGTGCCTGTCCACGTCCATCTGTGTGTAGGTGGTCAGGGCAGGTGTCCATCTCCACACAGTGCCCTGTGCCTGCCTGTCCATGTCCATCTGTGTGTAGGGTGACCAGGGCAGGTGTCCATCTCCACGCAGTGCCCTGTGCCTGTCTATGTCCATTTGTGTGTAGGTTGACCAGAGCAGGTGTCCATCTCCATGCAGTGCCCTGTGCCTGTCCACATCTCCCTTTGTGGAGTACCAGGGCCAGTGTCCAGGCTCTCCACACAGTGCCCTGTGCCTGTCCACGTCCATCTGTGTGTAGGTGGTCAGGGCAGGTGTCCATCTCCACGCAGTGCCCTGTGCCTGTCCATGTCCATCTGTGTGTAGGGTGACCAGGGCAGGTGTCCATCTCCACGCAGTGCCTGTGCCTGTCCACGTCCGTCTGTGTGTAGGGTGGCCAGGGCAGGTGTCCAGGCTCTCCACACAGCGCCCTGTGCCTGTCCATGTCCGTCTGTGTGTAGGGTGGCCAGGGCAGGTGTCCAGGCTCTCCACGCAGTGCCTGTGCCTGTCCATGTCCATCTGTGTGTAGGGTGACCAGGGCAGGTGTCCATCTCCACGCAGTGCCCTGTGCCTGTCCATGTCCATCTGTGTGTAGGGTGACCAGGGCAGGTGTCCATCTCCACGCAGTGCCTGTGCCTGTCCACATCTCCCTTTGTGGAGTACCAGGGCCAGTGTCCAGGCTCTCCACACAGTGCCCTGTGCCTGTCCACGTCCATCTGTGTGTAGGTGGTCAGGGCAGGTGTCCATCTCCACACAGTGCCCTGTGCCTGTGCACGTCCGTCTGTGTGTAGGGTGGCCAGGGCAGGTGTCCAGGCTCTCCACACAGCGCCCTGTGCCTGTCCACGTCCGTCTGTGTGTAGGGTGGCCAGGGCAGGTGTCCAGGCTCTCCACACAGTGCCCTGTGCCTGTGCACGTCCGTCTGTGTGTAGGGTGGCCAGGGCAGGTGTCCAGGCTCTCCACACAGCGCCCTGT
The DNA here is from genome assembly GCA_949820135.1 of Sylvilagus floridanus. NCBI lineage: Eukaryota > Metazoa > Chordata > Mammalia > Lagomorpha > Leporidae > Sylvilagus > Sylvilagus floridanus. The sequence goes on along the minus strand of OX463238.1, from coordinate 122,718,906 downwards.
GCCTGTCCACGTCCGTCTGTGTGTAGGGTGGCCAGGGCAGGTGTCCAGGCTCTCCATGCAGTGCCCTGTGCCTGTCCACGTCTGTCTGTGTGTAGGGTGGCCAGGGCAGGCATCCTGGGTGCAGCAGGGTGGCTGTGGCCCTCCTGCCTTTCCTCCACCCCCATTTGTTCCTCCTTGTCCATCTGATGTTTCCAGGGATTGGGTGTTCGTTGGTTGTCACAGGGTCTGCCTTTTCAGTTCTTCTCTGCCAGTTCCTGGGGCTCCCCTGCAGTGGGCAGTGGGATCCTGTGTGATCCTGTAATCCCCTGACATACTTCCCATGATAAGGCCAGGCTTTCTGTAGCATTATGGCATTTTTTATTTCCACACAGCATTTTTATTAAGTGTGGGTTTTTCAGGTTTCATGAGTGGAAAGGGAAATGCTGAGAAGCCCATGTGCCCAGAGCTGGGCCCGGTGGTCCTCCGTGTCTCCCACTGTGATGCTAAGAGCAGACAGCCTGCAGTGCAGAGGGGAAGGAGTGGTCCCTGGTGTGTCCAGGGAACCTCTGCAGAGGGCAGGCTGGGCTCAGTCTGCACCTCCCTCGTGAGTGCTGGCCAGAGCACCTGGGGCCAGTGGGGCACCCACCTTCAGCTCTGCACCCACCTGGGGCTGCAGCATTGGTGCCTGGACCGAGAGCTGTCCCATGGCCACAAGTCAGCTGATTCTTCCATTTACAACAAAACCCAAGGAGAAACCGATCAAGCTGTTGTTGTCAATATTATGACAATTGATCACTGTGAGTTTTGGAATAAACCCTGAGGAAGCCAGAGCCTGACAGCTTTTTCCAAACCCCATTTGTCTCCATTTATGTGAAGAGGTTTCTCTTGCTTCTGTCTCAGAGAGCCGAGGTCAGCATGGTGGCAGCAACGAGGAGTGGGGGAAAGAGGCCCTTCCTTGTCCCTGCAGTGTCCAGCGAGCCTTTGTATGGAAATTGTTAATGAGAATGTGGACAGTCTGTGTGAAACTGGTTTTTAAAATGCTCATTTCCGGTCTTTTCAGCAAAGAATAAAGCAGTGATCAACAAAGACTGAGGCAGGTAGCTCAAGGATATGGCTTAGGACAGCACTGTTCACAGCGAGGGCCTTGGGACACGCACATGCTCTACTCACTGTGCACACGGAGTGCTGTGCTCACCGTGCACACACACATGTGTTCTCACTGTGCGCACACACGTGCTCTGCTCACTGTATACACACATGTGCTCTCACTGTGAACACGTGCTCTGCTCACTGTGCACACACGTGTGTTCTCACTGTGCACACACAGTGCTCTGCTCACTGCACACACATGTGCTCCACTCACTGTGTACACACATGTGTTCCACTCATTGTGCACACTGACATGCTCTTCTCAATGTGCACACTCACATGTTCCACTCACTGTGCACACACAGTGTTTTGTCACTATTCACACTCATGTTTTCTGCTCACTGTGCATATGCAGTGCTCTGCTCACTGTGTACCCACACATGTTCCACTCACTGTGCACACTCATGTGCTCCACTCACTGTGTACCCACACATGTTCCACTCACTGTGCACATTCACATGCTCCACTCACTGTGCACACTCATGTGCTCCACTCACTGTGTACCCACACATGTTCCACTCACTGTGCACATTCACATGCTCCACTCCCTGTGCACACACAGTGCTCTGCTCACTGTGCATACTCACATGCTCCACTCACTGTGTACACACACATGTTCCACTCACTGTGCACACTCATGTGCACCACTCACTGTGCACACTCACATGCTCTCCTCTGTATGCTCTCGTCTCTGTGTACTCATATGTGTGCACTCCCATGCTCCTTTACGTGCTCTACTCACATGTGGACAGTTTCCCAAGCACCATGCCTTGGGTATGTGAAGGTGTGAAGAACTCCACATGTATGATTTGAATTAAAGAAAAATCCCGGAATAGATGGTGGAGCAGAGTTATTCTAGCAGCAGCCGTGAAGTTCAGCTGATGATCTCCTATGTGTAGCAGTATTTAGAATTAAACAGATATGGTGGCACCCGGCAGTAACTCACGTGGTGTTTGGGGTGCTGGGGTGCTCCCGTGCTTGGCTGCACGTGTGGTTTTTCACTGGAAGCTTCACTTTTAGGAGCCTCATTGGTTCCAACAGGATATTTATGTCTTGCAGCTCCCCAATCTACTGCCAAATTTAGGCTGTACGGCTTAAATATGTTGGTGAGATTCTGAGTCATGACTCCTTGCCCAGAAGGCATGACGTCTGTCTAAAC